>CATOCB010000013.1:0-372500 GCA_951411735.1 Somateria mollissima
GGTGTCCCGTCATGACCCGGGGACCTGGGGTCGGGGTGGTCACCAGACCGTTGTACCCAGGCCGTTGACCCGACATGACCCTGTGACCCGGGGCCTGGGTAAAAATCCAACCCGGGGACCCGGGCATGGGACATGACATGACCCGACCTGGGTCCGGGGTCCCGACCTGACCCGCTGACCTGGGGCCGGTGTCCCCACGTGACCCGGGGTCCTGGTGCCGGGGTCCCCACGTGACCCGGGGACCCGAGCCGGGGTCATCACGTGACCCGGTGACCTGGGGCCGGGGTCCCCACGTGACCCGGGGTCCTGGTGCCGGGGTCCCCACGTGACCTGGGGACCCGGGCCGGGGACCCCACGTGACCCGGTGACCTGGTGCCGGGGTCCCCACGTGACCCGGGGACCCGGGCCGGGGACATCACGTGACCCGGTGACCTGGGGCCGGGGTCCCCACGTGACCCGGGGTCCTGGTGCCGGGGTCCCCACGTGACCCGGGGACCCGGGCCGGGGTCCCCACGTGACCCGGGGTCCTGTTGCCGGTGTCCCCACGTGACCCGGTGACCTGGGGCCGGTGTCCCCACGTGACCCGGTGACCTGGGGCCGGGGTCCCCACGTGACCCAGGGTCCTGGTGCCGGTGTCCCCACGTGACCCGCTGACCTGGGGCCGGTGTCCCCACGTGACCCGGGGTCCTGGTGCCGGGGTCCCCACGTGACCCGGGGACCCGAGCCGGGGTCCCCACGTGACCCGGTGACCTGGGGCCGGGGTCCCCACGTGACCCGGGGTCCTGGTGCCGGGGTCCCCACGTGACCCGGGGACCCGGGCCGGGGACCCCACGTGACCCGGTGACCTGGGGCCGGGGTCCCCACGTGACCCGGGGACCCGGGCCGGGGACATCACGTGACCCGGTCACCTGGGGCCGGGGTCCCCACGTGACCCGGTCACCTGGGGCCGGGGTCCCCACGTGACCCGGGGTCCTGGTGCCGGGGTCCCCACGTGACCCGGTGACCTGGGGCCGGGGTCCCCACGTGACCCGGTGACCTGGGGCCGGGGTCCCCACGTGACCCGGGGTCCTGGTGCCTGGGTTCCCACGTGACCCGGGGACCCGGGCCGGGGTCCCCACGTGACCCGGGGTCCTGTTGCCGGTGTCCCCACGTGGCCCGGGGACCCGGGCCGGGGACATCACGTGACCCGGTGACCTGGGGCCGGGGTCCCCACGTGACCCGGGGTCCTGGTGCCGGGGTCCCCACGTGACCCGGGGACCCGGGCCGGGGTCCCCACGTGACCCGGGGACCTGGGGCCGGTGTCCCCACGTGACCCGGTGACCTGGGGCCGGTGTCCCCACGTGACCCGGTGACCTGGGGCCGGGGTCCCCACGTGACCCAGGGTCCTGGTGCCGGTGTCCCCACGTGATCCGGTGACCTGGGGCCGGGGTTCCCACGTGACCCGGGGTCCTGGTGCCGGGGTCCCCACGTGACCCGGGGACCCGGGCCGGGGACATCACGTGACCCGGTGACCTGGGGCCGGGGTCCCCACGTGACCCGGGGACCCGGGCCGGGGACATCACGTGACCCGGTCACCTGGGGCAGGGGTCCCCACGTGACCCGGTGACCTGGGGCCGGTGTCCCCACGTGACCCGGGGTCCTGGTGCCGGGGTCCCCACGTGACCCGGTGACCTGAGGCCGGGGTCCCCACGTGACCCGGTGACCTGGGGCCGGGGTCCCCACGTGACCCGGGGACCCGGGCCGGGGACATCACGTGACCCGGTCACCTGGGGCCGGGGTCCCCACGTGACCCGGGGTCCTGGTGCCGGTGTCCCCACGTGACCCAGTGACCTGGGGCCGGGGTCCCCACGTGACCCGGGGACCCGGGCCGGGGTCCCCACGTGACCCGGGGTCCTGGTGTCGGGGTCCCCACGTGACCCGGTGACCTGAGGCCGGGTTCCCCACGTGACCCGGTGACCTGGGGCCGGGGTCGCCACGTGACCCGGGGTCCTGGTGCCTGGGTTCCCACGTGACCCGGGGACCCGGGCCGGGGTCCCCACGTGACCCGGGGTCCTGGTGCTGGTGTCCCCACGTGACCCGGGGACCCGGGCCGGGGACCCCACGTGACCCGGTGACCTGGGGCCGGGGTCCCCACGTGACCCGGGGACCCGGGCCGGGGACATCACGTGACCCGGTCACCTGGGGCCGGGGTCCCCACGTGACCCGGAGTCCTGGTGCCGGTGTCCCCACGTGACCCGGGGACCCGGGCCGGGGACCCCACGTGACCCGGTGACCTGGGGCCGGGGTCCCCACGTGACCCGGGGACCCGGGCCGGGGACATCACGTGACCCGGTCACCTGGGCCGGGGTCCCCACGTGACCCGGGGTCCTGGTGCCGGGGTCCCCACGTGACCCGGGGACCCGGGCCAGGGTCCCCACGTGACCCGGGGTCCTGGTGCCGGTGTCCCCACGTGACCCGGTGACCTGGGGCCGGGGTCCCCACGTGACCCGGTGACCTGGGGCCGGGGTCCCCACGTGACCCGGGGACCCGGGCCGGGGTCCCCACGTGACCCAGGGTCCTGGTGCCGGTGTCCCCACGTGACCCGGTGACCTGGGGCCGGGGTCCCCACGTGACCCGGTGACCTGGGGCCGGGGTCCCCACGTGACCCGGGGACCCGGGCCGGGGACATCACGTGACCCGGTCACCTGGGGCCGGGGTCCCCACGTGACCTGGTCACCTGGGGCCAGGGTCCCCACGTGACCCGGGGTCCTGGTGCCGGTGTCCCCACGTGACCCAGTCACCTGGGGCCCGGGTCCCCACGTGACCCGGTCACCTGGGGCCGGGGTCCCTACGTGACCTGGGGACCCGGGCCGGGGACCCCACGTGACCCGGGGACCTGGGGCCGGGGATGTCACCCGACACTGGTACCCGGGGCAGCGACCCGATACGACCCGGGGACCTGGGTCCGGGGTCCCGACCTGACCCGGTGACCTGGGGCCAGGGTAACCACCTGACCCGGGGACCCGGGCCGGGGACTCGGTATGACTCTGTCACCCGTGGCCGGGGTGGTCACCTGACACTGGTACCCGGGACAGCGACCCGACATGACCCGGTGACCCGGGGCCGGGGTAACGACCTGTCCAGGGGACCTGGGCCGGGGACCCGACAGGACCCGGTGACCTGGTTCCGGGGTGCCGACCTGACCCGGTGACCTGGGGCTGTGGTGTCGACCGGACTCGGGGACCTGGTCCGGTGTCCCGTCATGACCCGGGGACCTGGGGTCGGGGTGGTCACCAGACCGTTGTACCCAGGCCGTTGACCCGACATGACCCTGTGACCCGGGGCCTGGGTAAAAATCCGACCCGGGGCCTGGGTAAATATCCAACCCGGGGACCCGGGGCCGGGTTAACGACCTGTCCAGGGGACCTGGGCCGGGGACCCGACAGGACCCGGGGACCTGGTTCCGGGGTGCCGACCTGACCCGGTGACCTGGGGCTGTGGTGTCGACCGGACTCGGGGACCTGGTCCGGTGTCCCGTCATGACCCGGGGACCTGGGGTCGGGGTGGTCACCAGACCATTGTACCCAGGCCGTTGAGCCGACATGACCCTGTGACCCGGAGCCTGGGTAAAAATCCAACCCGGGGACTCGGGCATGGGACGTGACATGACCCGACCTGGGTCCGGGGTCCCCACGTGACCTGGGGACCCGGGCCGGGGACCCCACGTGACCCGGGGACCTGGGGCCGGGGATGTCACCCGACACTGGTACCCGGGGCAGCGACCCGATACGACCCGGGGACCTGGGTCCGGGGTCCCGACCTGACCCGGTGACCTGGGGCCAGGGTAACCACCTGACCCGGTGACCCGGGCCGGGGACTCGGTATGACTCTGTCGCCCGGGGCCGGGGTGGTCACCTGACACTGGTACCCGGGACAGCGACCCGACATGACCCGGTGACCCGGGGCCGGGGTAACGACCTGTCCAGGGGACCTGGGCCGGGGACCCGACAGGACCCGGTGACCTGGTTCCGGGGTGCCGACCTGACCCGGTGACCTGGGGCTGTGGTGTCGACCGGACTCGGGGACCTGGTCCGGTGTCCCGTCATGACCCGGGGACCTGGGGTCGGGGTGGTCACCAGACCGTTGTACCCAGGCCGTTGACCCGACATGACCCTGTGACCCGGGGCCTGGGTAAAAATCCGACCCGGGGCCTGGGTAAATATCCAACCCGGGGACCCGGGGCCGGGTTAACGACCTGTCCAGGGGACCTGGGCCGGGGACCCGACAGGACCCGGGGACCTGGTTCCGGGGTGCCGACCTGACCCGGTGACCTGGGGCTGTGGTGTCGACCGGACTCGGGGACCTGGTCCGGTGTCCCGTCATGACCCGGGGACCTGGGGTCGGGGTGGTCACCAGACCGTTGTACCCAGGCCGTTGAGCCGACATGACCCTGTGACCCGGAGCCTGGGTAAAAATCCAACCCGGGGACCCGGGCATGGGACGTGACATGACCCGACCTGGGTCCGGGGTCCCGACCTGACCCGGTGACCTGGGCCGGGGACCCCACGTGACCCGGGGACCTGGGGCCGGGGATGTCACCCGACACTGGTACCCGGGGCAGAGACCCGATACGACCCGGGGACCTGGGTCCGGGGTCCCGACCTGACCCGGTGACCTGGGGCCAGGGTAACCACCTGACCCGGGGACCCGGGCCGGGGACCCGGTATGACTCCGTCTCCCGGGGCCGGGGTGGTCACCTGACACTGCTACCCGGGACAGCGACCCGACATGACCCGGTGACCCGGGGCCGGGGTAACGACCTGTCCAGGGGACCTGAGCCGGGGACCCGACAGGACCCGGGGACCTGGTTCCGGGGTGCCGACCTGACCCGGTGACCTGGGGCTGTGGTGTCGACCGGACTCGGGGACCTGGTCCGGTGTCCCGTCATGACCCGGGGACCCGGGCCGGGGACATCACGTGACCCGGTCACCTGGGGCCGGGGTCCCCACGTGACCCGGAGTCCTGGTGCCGGTGTCCCCACGTGACCCGGGGACCCGGGCCGGGGACCCCACGTGACCCGGTGACCTGGGGCCGGGGTCCCCACGTGACCCGGGGACCCGGGCCGGGGACATCACGTGACCCGGTCACCTGGGCCGGGGTCCCCACGTGACCCGGGGTCCTGGTGCCGGGGTCCCCACGTGACCCGGGGACCCGGGCCAGGGTCCCCACGTGACCCGGGGTCCTGGTGCCGGTGTCCCCACGTGACCCGGTGACCTGGGGCCGGGGTCCCCACGTGACCCGGTGACCTGGGGCCGGGGTCCCCACGTGACCCGGGGACCCGGGCCGGGGTCCCCACGTGACCCAGGGTCCTGGTGCCGGTGTCCCCACGTGACCCGGTGACCTGGGGCCGGGGTCCCCACGTGACCCGGTGACCTGGGGCCGGGGTCCCCACGTGACCCGGGGACCCGGGCCGGGGACATCACGTGACCCGGTCACCTGGGGCCGGGGTCCCCACGTGACCTGGTCACCTGGGGCCAGGGTCCCCACGTGACCCGGGGTCCTGGTGCCGGTGTCCCCACGTGACCCAGTCACCTGGGGCCCGGGTCCCCACGTGACCCGGTCACCTGGGGCCGGGGTCCCTACGTGACCTGGGGACCCGGGCCGGGGACCCCACGTGACCCGGGGACCTGGGGCCGGGGATGTCACCCGACACTGGTACCCGGGGCAGCGACCCGATACGACCCGGGGACCTGGGTCCGGGGTCCCGACCTGACCCGGTGACCTGGGGCCAGGGTAACCACCTGACCCGGGGACCCGGGCCGGGGACTCGGTATGACTCTGTCACCCGGGGCCGGGGTGGTCACCTGACACTGGTACCCGGGACAGCGACCCGACATGACCCGGTGACCCGGGGCCGGGGTAACGACCTGTCCAGGGGACCTGGGCCGGGGACCCGACAGGACCCGGTGACCTGGTTCCGGGGTGCCGACCTGACCCGGTGACCTGGGGCTGTGGTGTCGACCGGACTCGGGGACCTGGTCCGGTGTCCCGTCATGACCCGGGGACCTGGGGTCGGGGTGGTCACCAGACCGTTGTACCCAGGCCGTTGACCCGACATGACCCTGTGACCCGGGGCCTGGGTAAAAATCCGACCCGGGGCCTGGGTAAATATCCAACCCGGGGACCCGGGGCCGGGTTAACGACCTGTCCAGGGGACCTGGGCCGGGGACCCGACAGGACCCGGGGACCTGGTTCCGGGGTGCCGACCTGACCCGGTGACCTGGGGCTGTGGTGTCGACCGGACTCGGGGACCTGGTCCGGTGTCCCGTCATGACCCGGGGACCTGGGGTCGGGGTGGTCACCAGACCATTGTACCCAGGCCGTTGAGCCGACATGACCCTGTGACCCGGAGCCTGGGTAAAAATCCAACCCGGGGACCCGGGCATGGGACGTGACATGACCCGACCTGGGTCCGGGGTCCCCACGTGACCTGGGGACCCGGGCCGGGGACCCCACGTGACCCGGGGACCTGGGGCCGGGGATGTCACCCGACACTGGTACCCGGGGCAGCGACCCGATACGACCCGGGGACCTGGGTCCGGGGTCCCGACCTGACCCGGTGACCTGGGGCCAGGGTAACCACCTGACCCGGTGACCCGGGCCGGGGACTCGGTATGACTCTGTCGCCCGGGGCCGGGGTGGTCACCTGACACTGGTACCCGGGACAGCGACCCGACATGACCCGGTGACCCGGGGCCGGGGTAACGACCTGTCCAGGGGACCTGGGCCGGGGACCCGACAGGACCCGGTGACCTGGTTCCGGGGTGCCGACCTGACCCGGTGACCTGGGGCTGTGGTGTCGACCGGACTCGGGGACCTGGTCCGGTGTCCCGTCATGACCCGGGGACCTGGGGTCGGGGTGGTCACCAGACCGTTGTACCCAGGCCGTTGACCCGACATGACCCTGTGACCCGGGGCCTGGGTAAAAATCCGACCCGGGGCCTGGGTAAATATCCAACCCGGGGACCCGGGGCCGGGTTAACGACCTGTCCAGGGGACCTGGGCCGGGGACCCGACAGGACCCGGTGACCTGGTTCCGGGGTGCCGACCTGACCCGGTGACCTGGGGCTGTGGTGTCGACCGGACTCGGGGACCTGGTCCGGTGTCCCGTCATGACCCGGGGACCTGGGGTCGGGGTGGTCACCAGACCGTTGTACCCAGGCCGTTGAGCCGACATGACCCTGTGACCCGGAGCCTGGGTAAAAATCCAACCCGGGGACCCGGGCATGGGACGTGACATGACCCGACCTGGGTCCGGGGTCCCGACCTGACCCGGTGACCTGGGCCGGGGACCCCACGTGACCCGGGGACCTGGGGCCGGGGATGTCACCCGACACTGGTACCCGGGGCAGAGACCCGATACGACCCGGGGACCTGGGTCCGGGGTCCCGACCTGACCCGGTGACCTGGGGCCAGGGTAACCACCTGACCCGGGGACCCGGGCCGGGGACCCGGTATGACTCCGTCTCCCGGGGCCGGGGTGGTCACCTGACACTGCTACCCGGGACAGCGACCCGACATGACCCGGTGACCCGGGGCCGGGGTAACGACCTGTCCAGGGGACCTGAGCCGGGGACCCGACAGGACCCGGGGACCTGGTTCCGGGGTGCCGACCTGACCCGGTGACCTGGGGCTGTGGTGTCGACCGGACTCGGGGACCTGGTCCGGTGTCCCGTCATGACCCGGGGACCTGGGGTCGGGGTGGTCACCAGACCCTTGTACCCAGGCCGTTGAGCCGACATGACCCTGTGACCCAGTGCCTGGGTAAAAATCCAACCCGGGGACCCGGGCATGGGACATGACATGACCCGACCTGGGTCCGGGGTCCCGACCTGACCCGGTGACCTGGGCCGGGGACCCCACGTGACCCGGGGACCTGGGGCCGGGGATGTCACCCGACACTGGTACCCGGGGCAGCGACCCGATACGACCCGGGGACCTGGGTCCGGGGTCCCGACCTGACCCGGTGACCTGGGGCCAGGGTAACCACTTGACCCGGGGACCCTGGCCGGGGACCCGGTATGACTCCGTCTCCCGGGGCCGGGGTGGTCACCTGACACTGGTACCCGGGACAGCGACCCGACATGACCCGGTGACCCGGGGCCGGGGTAACGACCTGTCCAGGGGACCTGGGCCGGGGACCCGACAGGACCCGGGGACCTGGTTCCGGGGTGCCGACCTGACCCGGTGACCTGGGGCTGTGGTGTCGACCGGACTCGGGGACCTGGTCCGGTGTCCCGTCATGACCCGGGGACCTGGGGTCGGGGTGGTCACCAGACCGTTGTACCCAGGCCGTTGACCCGACATGACCCTGTGACCCGGGGCCTGGGTAAAAATCCAACCCGGGGACCCGGGCATGGGACATGACATGACCCGACCTGGGTCCGGGGTCCCGACCTGACCCGCTGACCTGGGGCCGGTGTCCCCACGTGACCCGGGGTCCTGGTGCCGGGGTCCCCACGTGACCCGGGGACCCGAGCCGGGGTCCCCACGTGACCCGGTGACCTGGGGCCGGGGTCCCCACGTGACCCGGGGTCCTGGTGCCGGGGTCCCCACGTGACCCGGGGACCCGGGCCGGGGACCCCACGTGACCCGGTGACCTGGGGCCGGGGTCCCCACGTGACCCGGGGACCCGGGCCGGGGACATCACGTGACCCGGTCACCTGGGGCCGGGGTCCCCACGTGACCCGGGGTCCTGGTGCCGGGGTCCCCACGTGACCCGGTGACCTGAGGCCGGGGTCCCCACGTGACCCGGTGACCTGGGGCCGGGGTCTCCACGTGACCCTGGGTCCTGGTGCCTGGGTTCCCACGTGACCCGTGGACCCGGGCCGGGGTCCCCACGTGACCCGGGGTCCTGTTGCCGGTGTCCCCACGTGACCCGGGGACCCGGGCCGGGGACCCCACGTGACCCGGTGACCTGGGGCCGGGGTCCCCACGTGACCCGGGGTCCTGGTGCCGGGGTCCCCACGTGACCCGGGGACCCGGGCCGGGGTCCCCACGTGACCCGGGGTCCTGGTGCCGGTGTCCCCACGTGACCCGGTGACCTGGGGCCGGGGTCCCCACGTGACCCGGTGACCTGGGGCCGGTGTCCCCACGTGACCCGGTGACCTGGGGCCAGGGTCCCCACGTGACCCGGGGTCCTGGTGCCAGTGTCCCCACGTGACCCGGTGACCTGGGGCCGGGGTCCCCACGTGACCCGGGGTCCTGGTGCCGGGGTCCCCACGTGACCCGGGGACCCGGGCCGGGGACATCACGTGACCCGGTCACCTGGGGCCGGGATCCCCACGTGACCCGGTCACCTGGGGCCGGGGTCCCCACGTGACCCGGGGTCCTGGTGTCGGGGTCCCCACGTGACCCGGTGACCTGAGGCCGGGGTCCCCACGTGACCCGGTGACCTGGGGCCGGGGTCCCCACGTGACCCGGGGTCCTGGTGCCTGGGTTCCCACATGACCCGGGGACCCGGGCCGGGGTCCCCACGTGACCCGGGGTCCTGGTGCCGGTGTCCCCACGTGACCCGGGGACCCGGGCCGGGGACCCCACGTGACCCGGTGACCTAGGGCCGGGGTCCCCACGTGACCCGGGGACCCGGGCCGGGGACATCACGTGACCCGGTCACCTGGGGCCGGGGTCCCCACGTGACCCGGAGTCCTGGTGCCGGTGTCCCCACGTGACCCGGGGACCTGGGCCGGGGACCCCACGTGACCCGGTGACCTGGGGCCGGGGTCCCCACGTGACCCGGGGACCCGGGCCGGGGACATCACGTGACCCGGTCACCTGGGCCGGGGTCCCCACGTTACCCGGGGTCCTGGTGCCGGGGTCCCCACGTGACCCGGGGACCCGGGCCGGGGTCCCCACGTGACCCGGGGTCCTGGTGCCGGTGTCCCCACGTGACCCGGTGACCTGGGGCCGGGGTCCCCACGTGACCCGAGGACCCGGGCCGGGGTCCCCACGTGACCCAGTGTCCTGGTGCCGGTGTCCCCACGTGACCCGGTGACCTGGGGCCGGGGTCCCCATGTGACCCGGTGACCTGGGGCCGGGGTCCCCACGTGACCCGGGGACCCGGGCCGGGGACATCACGTGACCCGGTCACCTGGGGCCGGGGTCCCCACGTGACCTGGTCACCTGGGGCCAGGGTCCCCACGTGACCCGGGGTCCTGGTGCCGGTGTCCCCACGTGACCCAGTCACCTGGGGCCCGGGTCCCCACGTGACCCGGTCACCTGGGGCCGGGGTCCCCACGTGACCTGGGGACCCGGGCCGGGGACCCCACGTGACCCGGGGACCTGGGGCCGGGGATGTCACCCGACACTGGTACCCGGGGCAGCGACCCGATACGACCCGGGGACCTGGGTCCGGGGTCCCGACCTGACCCGGTGACCTGGGGCCAGGGTAACCACCTGACCCGGGGACCCGGGCCGGGGACTCGGTATGACTCTGTCGCCCGGGGCCGGGGTGGTCACCTGACACTGGTACCCGGGACAGCGACCCGACATGACCCGGTGACCCGGGGCCGGGGTAACGACCTGTCCAGGGGACCTGGGCCGGGGACCCGACAGGACCCGGGGACCTGGTTCCGGGGTGCCGACCTGACCCGGTGACCTGGGGCTGTGGTGTCGACCGGACTCGGGGACCTGGTCCGGTGTCCCGTCATGACCCGGGGACCTGGGGTCGGGGTGGTCACCAGACCGTTGTACCCAGGCCGTTGACCCGACATGACCCTGTGACCCGGGGCCTGGGTAAAAATCCAACCCGGGGACCCGGGCATGGGACATGACATGACCCGACCTGGGTCCGGGGTCCCGACCTGACCCGGTGACCTTGGGCCAGGGTAACCACCTGACCCGGGGACTCGGGCCGGGGACCCGGTATGACTCCGTCTCCCGGGGCCGGGGTGGTCACCTGACACTGGTACCCGGGACAGCGACCCGACATGACCCGGTGACCCGGGGCCGGGGTAACGACCTGTCCAGGGGACCTGGGCCGGGGACCCGACAGGACCCGGTGACCTGGTTCCGGGGTGCCGACCTGACCCGGTGACCTGGGGCTGTGGTGTCGACCGGACTCGGGGACCTGGTCCGGTGTCCCGTCATGACCCGGGGACCTGGGGTCGGAGTGGTCACCAGACCGTTGTACCCAGGCCATTGACCCGACATGACCCTGTGACCCGGGGCCTGAGTAAAAATCCGACCCGGGGCCTGGGTAAAAATCCAACCCGGGGACCCGGGGCCGGGTTAACGACCTGTCCAGGGGACCCGGGCCGGGGACCCGACAGGACCCGGTGATCCTTCGCTGGTGTCCCGATGCAACCCGGCGACCCGGGCCGGGGACCCCACGTGACCCGGGGACCTGGGGCAGGGGATGTCACCCGACACTGGTACCCGGGGCAGCGACCCGATACGACCCGGGGACCTGGGTCCGGGGTCCCGACCTGACCCGGTGACCTGGGGCCAGGGTAACCACCTGACCCGGGGACCCGGGCCGGGGACCCGGTATGACTCCGTCTCCCGGGGCCGGGGTGGTCACCTGACACTGCTACCCGGGACAGCGACCCGACATGACCCGGTGACCCGGGGCCGGGGTAACGACCTGTCCAGGGGACCTGGGCCGGGGACCCGACAGGACCCGGGGACCTGGTTCCGGGGTGCCGACCTGACCCGGTGACCTGGGGCTGTGGTGTCGACCGGACTCGGGGACCTGGTCCGGTGTCCCGTCATGACCCGGGGACCTGGGGTCGGGGTGGTCACCAGACCGTTGTACCCAGGCCGTTGAGCCGACATGACCCTGTGACCCGGGGCCTGGGTAAAAATCCAACCCGGGGACCCGGGCATGGGACATGACATGACCCGACCTGGGTCCGGGGTCCCGACCTGACCCGGTGACCTGGGCCGGGGACCCCACGTGACCCGGGGACCTGGGGCCGGGGATGTCACCCGACACTGGTACCCGGGGCAGCGACCCGATACGACCCGGGGACCTGGGTCCGGGGTCCCGACCTGACCCGGTGACCTGGGGCCAGGGTAACCACTTGACCCGGGGACCCGGGCCGGGGACCCGGTATGACTCCGTCTCCCGGGGCCGGGGTGGTCACCTGACACTGCTACCCGGGACAGCGACCCGACATGACCCGGTGACCCGGGGCCGGGGTAACGACCTGTCCAGGGGACCTGGGCCGGGGACCCGACAGGACCCGGGGACCTGGTTCCGGGGTGCCGACCTGACCCGGTGACCTGGGGCTGTGGTGTCGACCGGACTCGGGGACCTGGTCCGGTGTCCCGTCATGACCCGGGGACCTGGGGTCGGGGTGGTCACCAGACCGTTGTACCCAGGCCGTTGACCCGACATGACCCTGTGACCCGGGGCCTGGGTAAAAATCCAACCCGGGGACCCGGGCATGGGACATGACATGACCCGACCTGGGTCCGGGGTCCCGACCTGACCCGGTGACCTTGGGCCAGGGTAACCACCTGACCCGGGGACTCGGGCCGGGGACCCGGTATGACTCCGTCTCCCGGGGCCGGGGTGGTCACCTGACACTGGTACCCGGGACAGCGACCCGACATGACCCGGTGACCCGGGGCCGGGGTAACGACCTGTCCAGGGGACCTGGGCCGGGGACCCGACAGGACCCGGTGACCTGGTTCCGGGGTGCCGACCTGACCCGGTGACCTGGGGCTGTGGTGTCGACCGGACTCGGGGACCTGGTCCGGTGTCCCGTCATGACCCGGGGACCTGGGGTCGGAGTGGTCACCAGACCGTTGTACCCAGGCCGTTGACCCGACATGACCCTGTGACCCGGGGCCTGAGTAAAAATCCGACCCGGGGCCTGGGTAAAAATCCAACCCGGGGACCCGGGGCCGGGTTAACGACCTGTCCAGGGGACCCGGGCCGGGGACCCGACAGGACCCGGTGATCCTTCGCTGGTGTCCCGATGCAACCCGGCGACCCGGGCCGGGGACCCCACGTGACCCGGGGACCTGGGGCAGGGGATGTCACCCGACACTGGTACCCGGGGCAGCGACCCGATACGACCCGGGGACCTGGGTCCGGGGTCCCGACCTGACCCGGTGACCTGGGGCCAGGGTAACCACCTGACCCGGGGACCCGGGCCGGGGACCCGGTATGACTCCGTCTCCCGGGGCCGGGGTGGTCACCTGACACTGCTACCCGGGACAGCGACCCGACATGACCCGGTGACCCGGGGCCGGGGTAACGACCTGTCCAGGGGACCTGGGCCGGGGACCCGACAGGACCCGGGGACCTGGTTCCGGGGTGCCGACCTGACCCGGTGACCTGGGGCTGTGGTGTCGACCGGACTCGGGGACCTGGTCCGGTGTCCCGTCATGACCCGGGGACCTGGGGTCGGGGTGGTCACCAGACCGTTGTACCCAGGCCGTTGAGCCGACATGACCCTGTGACCCGGGGCCTGGGTAAAAATCCAACCCGGGGACCCGGGCATGGGACATGACATGACCCGACCTGGGTCCGGGGTCCCGACCTGACCCGGTGACCTGGGCCGGGGACCCCACGTGACCCGGGGACCTGGGGCCGGGGATGTCACCCGACACTGGTACCCGGGGCAGCGACCCGATACGACCCGGGGACCTGGGTCCGGGGTCCCGACCTGACCCGGTGACCTGGGGCCAGGGTAACCACTTGACCCGGGGACCCGGGCCGGGGACCCGGTATGACTCCGTCTCCCGGGGCCGGGGTGGTCACCTGACACTGCTACCCGGGACAGCGACCCGACATGACCCGGTGACCCGGGGCCGGGGTAACGACCTGTCCAGGGGACCTGGGCCGGGGACCCGACAGGACCCGGGGACCTGGTTCCGGGGTGCCGACCTGACCCGGTGACCTGGGGCTGTGGTGTCGACCAGACTCGGGGACCTGGTCCGGTGTCCCGTCATGACCCGGGGACCTGGGGTCGGGGTGGTCACCAGACCGTTGTACCCAGGCCGTTGACCCGACATGACCCTGTGACCCGGGGCCTGGGTAAAAATCCAACCCGGGGACCCGGGCATGGGACATGACATGACCCGACCTGGGTCCGGGGTCCCGACCTGACCCGGTGACCTGGGGCCGGTGTCCCCACGTGACCCGGGGTCCTGGTGCCGGGGTCCCCACGTGACCCGGGGACCCGAGCCGGGGTCCCCACGTGACCCGGTGACCTGAGGCCGGGGTCCCCACGTGACCCGGTGACCTGGGGCCGGGGTCCCCACGTGACCCGGGGACCCGGGCCGGGGACATCACGTGACCCGGTGACCTGGGGCCGGGGTCCCCACGTGACCCGGGGTCCTGGTGCCGGGGTCCCCACGTGACCCGGGGATCCGGGCCGGGGTCCCCACGTGACCCGGGGTCCTGGTGCCGGTGTCCCCACGTGACCCGGTGACCTGGTGCCGGGGTCCCCACGTGACCCGGTGACCTGGGGCCGGTGTCCCCACGTGACCCGGTCACCTGGGGCCGGGGTCCCCACGTGACCCAGGGTCCTGGTGCCGGTGTCCCCAAGTGACCCGGTGACCTGGGGCCGGGGTCCCCACGTGACCCGGGGTCCTGAGGCCGGTGTCCCCACGTGACCCGGGGTCCTGGTGCCGGTGTCCCCACGTGACCCGGTGACCTGAGGCCGGGGTCCCCACGTGACCCGGTGACCTGGGGCCGGGGTCCCCACGTGACCCGGGGACCTGGGGCCGGGGATGTCACCCGACACTGGTACCCGGGGCAGCGACCCGACATGACCCGGGGACCCGGGGCCGGGGTAACGACCTGTCCAGGGGACCTGGGCCGGGGACCCGACAGGACCCGGGGACCTGGTTCCGGGGTGCCGACCTGACCCGGTGACCTGGGGCTGTGGTGTCGACCGGACTCGGGGACCTGGTCCGGTGTCCCGTCATGACCCGGGGACCTGGGGTCGGGGTGGTCACCAGACCGTTGTACCCAGGCCGTTGACCCGACATGACCCTGTGACCCGGGGCCTGGGTAAAAATCCAACCCGGGGACCCGGGCATGGGACATGACATGACCCGACCTGGGTCCGGGGTCCCGACCTGACCCGCTGACCTGGGGCCGGTGTCCCCACGTGACCCGGGGTCCTGGTGCCGGGGTCCCCACGTGACCCGGTGACCTGAGGCCGGGGTCCCCACGTGACCCGGTGACCTGGGGCCGGGGTCCCCACGTGACCCGGGGTCCTGGTGCCGGGGTCCCCACGTGACCCGGGGACCCGGGCCGGGGTCCCCACGTGACCCGGTGACCTGGGGCCGGGGTCCCCACGTGACCCGGGGTCCTGGTGCCGGGGTCCCCACGTGACCCGGGGACCCGGGTCGGGGACCCCACGTGACCCGGTGACCTGGGGCCGGGGTCCCCACGTGACCCGGGGACCCGGGCCGGGGACATCACGTGACCCGGTCACCTGCGGCCGGGGTCCCCACGTGACCCGGTCACCTGGGGCCGGGGTCCCCACGTGACCCGGGGTCCTGGTGCCGGGGTCCCCACGTGACCCGGTGACCTGAGGCCGGGGTCCCCACGTGACCCGGTGACCTGGGGCCGGGGTCCCCACGTGACCCGGGGTCCTGGTGCCTGGGTTCCCACGTGACCCGGGGACCCGGGCCGGGGTCCCCACGTGACCCGGGGTCCTGTTGCCGGTGTCCCCACGTGACCCGGGGACCCGGGCCGGGGACCCCACGTGACCCGGTGACCTGGGGCCGGGGTCCCCACGTGACCCGGGGACCCGGGCCGGGGACATCACGTGACCCAGTGACCTGGGGCCGGGGTCCCCACGTGACCCGGGGTCCTGGTGCCGGGGTCCCCACGTGACCCGGTGACCTGGGGCCGGGGTCCCCACGTGACCCGGGGTCCTGGTGCCGGTGTCCCCACGTGACCCGGTGACCTGGGGCCGGGGTCCCCACGTGACCCGGTGACCTGGGGCCGGTGTCCCCACGTGACCCGGTGACCTGGGGCCGGGGTCCCCACGTGACCCAGGGTCCTGGTGCCGGTGTCCCCACGTGACCCGGTGACCTGGGGCCGGGGTCCCCACGTGACCCGGGGTCCTGGGGCCGGGGTCCCCACGTGACCCGGGGACCCGGGCCGGGGACATCACGTGACCCGGTGACCTGGGGCCGGGGTCCCCACGTGACCCGGGGACCCGGGCCGGGGACATCACGTGACCCGGTCACCTGGGGCCGGGGTCCCCACGTGACCCGGTGACCTGGGGCCGGTTACCCCACGTGACCCGGGGTCCTGGTGCCGGGGTCCCCACGTGACCCGGTGACCTGAGGCCGGGGTCCCCACGTGACCCGGTGACCTGGGGCCGGGGTCCCCACGTGACCCGGGGACCCGGGCCGGGGACATCACGTGACCCGGTCACCTGGGGCCGGGGTCCCCACGTGACCCGGGGTCCTGGTGCCGGTGTCCCCACGTGACCCAGTGACCTGGGGCCGGGGTCCCCACGTGACCCGGGGACCCGGGCCGGGGTCCCCACGTGACCCAGGGTCCTGGTGCCAGTGTCCCCACGTGACCCGGTCACCTGGGGCCGGGGTCCCCACGTGACCCGGTGACCTGGGGCCGGGGTCCCCACGTGACCCGGGGACCCGGGCCGGGGACATCACGTGACCCGGTCACCTGGGGCCGGGGTCCCCACGTGACCCGGTCACCTGGGGCCGGGGTCCCCACGTGACCCGGGGTCCTGGTGCCGGTGTCTCTACGTGACCCGGTTACCTGGGGCCCGGGTCCCCACGTGACCCGGTCACCTGGGGCCGGGGTCCCCACGTGACCTGGGGACCCGGGCCGGGGACCCTACGTGACCCGGGGACCTGGGGCCGGGGATGTCACCCGACACTGGTACCCGGGGCAGCGACCCGATACGACCCGGGGACCTGGGTCCGGGGTCCCGACCTGACCCGGTGACCTTGGGCCAGGGTAACCACCTGACCCGGGGACTCGGGCCGGGGACCCGGTATGACTCCGTCTCCCGGGGCCGGGGTGGTCACCTGACACTGCTACCCGGGACAGCGACCCGACATGACCCGGTGACCCGGGGCCGGGGTAAACGACCTGTCCAGGGGACCTGGGCCGGGGACCCGACATGACCCGGTGACCTGGTTCCGGGGTGCCGACCTGACCCGGTGATCTGGGGCTGTGGTGTCGACCGGACTCCGGGACCTGGTCCGGTGTCCCGTCATGACCCGGGGACCTGGGGTCGGAGTGGTCACCAGACCGTTGTACCCAGGCCGTTGACCCGACATGACCCTGTGACCCGGGGCCTGAGTAAAAATCCGACCCGGGGCCTGGGTAAAAATCCAACCCGGGGACCCGGGGCCGGGTTAACGACCTGTCCAGGGGACCCGGGCCGGGGACCCGACAGGACCCGGTGATCCTTCGCTGGTGTCCCGATGCAACCAGGGGACCCGGGCCGGGGACCCCACGTGACCCGGGGACCTGGGGCAGGGGATATCACCCGACACTGGTACCCGGGGCAGCGACCCGATACGACCCGGGGACCTGGGTCCGGGGTCCCGACCTGACCCGGTGACCTGGGGCCAGGGTAACCACCTGACCCGGGGACCCGGGCCGGGGACCCGGTATGACTCCGTCTCCCGGGGCCGGGGTGGTCACCTGACACTGCTACCCGGGACAGCGACCCGACATGACCCGGTGACCCGGGGCCGGGGTAACGACCTGTCCAGGGGACCTGGGCCGGGGACCCGACAGGACCCGGGGACCTGGTTCCGGGGTGCCGACCTGACCCGGTGACCTGGGGCTGTGGTGTCGACCGGACTCGGGGACCTGGTCCGGTGTCCCGTCATGACCCGGGGACCTGGGGTCGGGGTGGTCACCAGACCGTTGTACCCAGGCCGTTGAGCCGACATGACCCTGTGACCCGGAGCCTGGGTAAAAATCCAACCCGGGGACCCGGGCATGGGACGTGACATGACCCGACCTGGGTCCGGGGTCCCGACCTGACCCGGTGACCTGGGCCGGGGACCCCACGTGACCCGGGGACCTGGGGCCGGGGATGTCACCCGACACTGGTACCCGGGGCAGCGACCCGACATGACCCGGTGACCCGGGGCCGGGGTAACGACCTGTCCAGGGGACCTGGGCCGGGGACCCGACAGGACCCGGGGACCTGGTTCCGGGGTGCCGACCTGACCCGGTGACCTGGGGCTGTGGTGTCGACCGGACTCGGGGACCTGGTCCGGTGTCCCGTCATGACCCGGGGACCTGGGGTCGGGGTGGTCACCAGACCGTTGTACCCAGGCCGTTGACCCGACATGACCCTATGAGCCGGGGCCTGGGTAAAAATCCAACCCGGGGACCCGGGCATGGGACATGACATGACCCGACCTGGGTCCGGGGTCCCGACCTGACCCGCTGACCTGGGGCCGGTGTCCCCACGTGACCCGGGGTCCTGGTGCCGGGGTCCCCACGTGACCCGGGGACCCGAGCCGGGGTCCCCACGTGACCCGGTGACCTGGGGCCGGGGTCCCCACGTGACCCGGGGTCCTGGTGCCGGGGTCCCCACGTGACCCGGGGACCCGGGCCGGGGACCCCACGTGACCCGGTCACCTGGGGCCGGGGTCCCCACGTGACCCGGGGACCCGGGCCGGGGACATCACGTGACCCGGTCACCTGGGGCCGGGGTCCCCACGTGACCCGGTGACCTGGGGCCGGGGTCCCCACGTGACCCGGGGTCCTGGTGCCGGGGTCCCCACGTGACCCGGTGACCTGAGGCCGGGGTCCCCACGTGACCCGGTGACCTGGGGCCGGGGTCCCCACGTGACCCGGGGTCCTGGTGCCTGGGTTCCCACGTGACCCGGGGACCCGGGCCGGGGTCCCCACGTGACCCGGGGTCCTGTTGCCGGTGTCCCCACGTGACCCGGGGACCCGGGCCGGGGACCCCACGTGACCCGGTGACCTGGGGCCGGGGTCCCCACGTGACCCGGGGACCCGGGCCGGGGACATCACGTGACCCGGTGACCTGGGGCCGGGGTCCCCACGTGACCCGGGGTCCTGGTGCCGGGGTCCCCACGTGACCCGGGGACCCGGGCCGGGGTCCCCACGTGACCCGGGGTCCTGGTGCCGGTGTCCCCACGTGACCCGGTGACCTGGGGCCGGGGTCCCCACGTGACCCGGTGACCTGGGGCCGGTGTCCCCACGTGACCCGGTGACCTGGGGCCGGGGTCCCCACGTGACCCAGGGTCCTGGTGCCGGTGTCCCCACGTGACCCGGTGACCTGGGGCCGGGGTCCCCACGTGACCCGGGGTCCTGGGGCCGGGGTCCCCACGTGACCCGGGGACCCGGGCCGGGGACATCACGTGACCCGGTGACCTGGGGCCGGGGTCCCCACGTGACCCGGGGACCCGGGCCGGGGACATCACGTGACCCGGTCACCTGGGGCCGGGGTCCCCACGTGACCCGGTGACCTGGGGCCGGTGTCCCCACGTGACCCGGGGTCCTGGTGCCGGGGTCCCCACGTGACCCGGTGACCTGAGGCCGGGGTCCCCACGTGACCCGGTGACCTGGGGCCGGGGTCCCCACGTGACCCGGGGACCCGGGCCGGGGACATCACGTGACCCGGTCACCTGGGGCCGGGGTCCCCACGTGACCCGGGGTCCTGGTGCCGGTGTCCCCACGTGACCCAGTGACCTGGGGCCGGGGTCCCCACGTGACCCGGGGACCCGGGCCGGGGTCCCCACGTGACCCAGGGTCCTGGTGCCAGTGTCCCCACGTGACCCGGTGACCTGGGGCCGGGGTCCCCACGTGACCCGGTGACCTGGGGCCGGGGTCCCCACGTGACCCGGGGACCGGGGCCGGGGACATCACGTGACCCGGTCACCTGGGGCCGGGGTCCCCACGTGACCCGGTCACCTGGGGCCGGGGTCCCCACGTGACCCGGGGTCCTGGTGCCGGTGTCTCTACGTGACCCGCTTACCTGGGGCCCGGGTCCCCACGTGACCCGGTCACCTGGGGCCGGGGTCCCCACGTGACCTGGGGACCCGGGCCGGGGACCCCACGTGACCCGGGGACCTGGGGCCGGGGATGTCACCCGACACTGGTACCCGGGGCAGCGACCCGATACGACCCGGGGACCTGGGTCCAGGGTCCCGACCTGACCCGGTGACCTGGGGCCAGGGTAACCACCTGACCCGGGGACCCGGGCCGGGGACTCGGTATGACTCCGTCTCCCGGGGCCGGGGTGGTCACCTGACACTGCTTCCCGGGACAGCGACCCGACATGACCCGGTGACCCGGGGCCGGGGTAACGACCTGTCCAGGGGACCTGGGCCGGGGACCCGACAGGACCCGGGGACCTGGTTCCGGGGTGCCGACCTGACCCGGTGACCTGGGGCTGTGGTGTCGACCGGACTCGGGGACCTGGTCCGGTGTCCCGTCATGACCCGGGGACCTGGGGTAGGGGTGGTCACCAGACCGTTGTACCCAGGCCGTTGACCCGACATGACCCTGTGACCCGGTGCCTGGGTAAAAATCCAACCCGGGGACCCGGGCATGGGACGTGACATGACCCGACCTGGGTCCGGGGTCCCGACCTGACCCGGTGACCTTGGGCCAGGGTAACCACCTGACCCGGGGACTCGGGCCGGGGACCCGGTATGACTCCGTCTCCCGGGGCCGGGGTGGTCACCTGACACTGCTACCCGGGACAGCGACCCGACATGACCCGGTGACCCGGGGCCGGGGTAAACGACCTGTCCAGGGGACCTGGGCCGGGGACCCGACATGACCCGGTGACCTGGTTCCGGGGTGCCGACCTGACCCGGTGATCTGGGGCTGTGGTGTCGACCGGACTCCGGGACCTGGTCCGGTGTCCCGTCATGACCCGGGGACCTGGGGTCGGAGTGGTCACCAGACCGTTGTACCCAGGCCGTTGACCCGACATGACCCTGTGACCCGGGGCCTGAGTAAAAATCCGACCCGGGGCCTGTATAAAAATCCAACCCGGGGACCCGGGGCCGGGTTAACGACCTGTCCAGGGGACCCGGGCCGGGGACCCGACAGGACCCGGTGATCCTTCGCTGGTGTCCCGATGCAACCAGGGGACCCGGGCCGGGGACCCCACGTGACCCGGGGACCTGGGGCAGGGGATGTCACCCGACACTGGTACCCGGGGCAGCGACCCGATACGACCCGGGGACCTGGGTCCGGGGTCCCGACCTGACCCGGTGACCTGGGGCCAGGGTAACCACCTGACCCGGGGACCCGGGCCGGGGACCCGGTATGACTCCGTCTCCCGGGGCCGGGGTGGTCACCTGACACTGCTACCCGGGACAGCGACCCGACATGACCCGGTGACCCGGGGCCGGGGTAACGACCTGTCCAGGGGACCTGGGCCGGGGACCCGACAGGACCCGGGGACCTGGTTCCGGGGTGCCGACCTGACCCGGTGACCTGGGGCTGTGGTGTCGACCGGACTCGGGGACCTGGTCCGGTGTCCCGTCATGACCCGGGGACCTGGGGTCGGGGTGGTCACCAGACCGTTGTACCCAGGCCGTTGAGCCGACATGACCCTGTGACCCGGAGCCTGGGTAAAAATCCAACCCGGGGACCCGGGCATGGGACGTGACATGACCCGACCTGGGTCCGGGGTCCCGACCTGACCCGGTGACCTGGGCCGGGGACCCCACGTGACCCGGGGACCTGGGGCCGGGGATGTCACCCGACACTGGTACCCGGGGCAGCGACCCGACATGACCCGGTGACCCGGGGCCGGGGTAACGACCTGTCCAGGGGACCTGGGCCGGGGACCCGACAGGACCCGGGGACCTGGTTCCGGGGTGCCGACCTGACCCGGTGACCTGGGGCTGTGGTGTCGACCGGACTCGGGGACCTGGTCCGGTGTCCCGTCATGACCCGGGGACCTGGGGTCGGGGTGGTCACCAGACCGTTGTACCCAGGCCGTTGACCCGACATGACCCTGTGACCCGGGGCCTGGGTAAAAATCCAACCCGGGGACCCGGGCATGGGACATGACATGACCCGACCTGGGTCCGGGGTCCCGACCTGACCCGGTGACCTGGGGCCGGTGTCCCCACGTGACCCGGGGTCCTGGTGCCGGGGTCCCCACGTGACCCGGGGACCCGAGCCGGGGTCCCCACGTGACCCGGTGACCTGAGGCCGGGGTCCCCACGTGACCCGGTGACCTGGGGCCGGGGTCCCCACGTGACCCGGGGACCCGGGCCGGGGACGTCACGTGACCCGGTGACCTGGGGCCGGGGTCCCCACGTGACCCGGGGTCCTGGTGCCGGGGTCCCCACGTGACCCGGGGATCCGGGCCGGGGTCCCCACGTGACCCGGGGTCCTGGTGCCAGTGTCCCCACGTGACCCGGTGACCTGGTGCCGGGGTCCCCACGTGACCCGGTGACCTGGGGCCGGTGTCCCCACGTGACCCGGTGACCTGGGGCCGGGGTCCCCACGTGACCCAGGGTCCTGGTGCCGGTGTCCCCACGTGACCCGGTGACCTGGGGCCGGGGTCCCCACGTGACCCGGGGTCCTGAGGCCGGTGTCCCCACGTGACCCGGGGTCCTGGTGCCGGGGTCCCCACGTGACCCGGTGACCTGAGGCCGGGGTCCCCACGTGACCCGGTGACCTGGGGCCGGGGTCCCCACGTGACCCGGGGACCCGGGCCGGGGACATCACGTGACCCGGTGACCTGGGGCCGGGGTCCCCACGTGACCCGGGGTCCTGGTGCCGGTGTCCCCACGTGACCCAGTGACCTGGGGCCGGGGTCCCCACGTGACCCGGGGACCCGGGCCGGGGTCCCCACGTGACCCAGGGTCCTGGTGCCAGTGTCCCCACGTGACCCGGTCACCTGGGGCCGGGGTCCCCACGTGACCCGGTGACCTGGGGCCGGGGTCCCCACGTGACCCGGGGACCCGGGCCGGGGACATCACGTGACCCGGTCACCTGGGGCCGGGGTCCCCACGTGACCCGGTCACCTGGGGCCGGGGTCCCCACGTGACCCGGGGTCCTGGTGCCGGTGTCTCTACGTGACCCGGTTACCTGGGGCCCGAGTCCCCACGTGACCCAGTCACCTGGGGCCGGGGTCCCCACGTGACCTGGGGACCCGGGCCGGGGACCCCACGTGACCCGGGGACCTGGGGCCGGGGATGTCACCCGACACTGGTACCCGGGGCAGCGACCCGATACGACCCGGGGACCTGGGTCCGGGGTCCCGACCTGACCCGGTGACCTGGGGCCTGGGTAACCACCTGACCCGGGGACCCGGGCCGGGGACTCGGTATGACTCCGTCTCCCGGGGCCGGGGTGGTCACCTGACACTGCTACCCGGGACAGCGACCCGACATGACCCGGTGACCCGGGGCCGGGGTAACGACCTGTCCAGGGGACCTGGGCCGGGGACCCGACAGGACCCGGGGACCTGGTTCCGGGGTGCCGACCTGACCCGGTGACCTGGGGCTGTGGTGTCGACCGGACTCGGGGACCTGGTCCGGTGTCCCGTCATGACCCGGGGACCTGGGGTAGGGGTGGTCACCAGACCGTTGTACCCAGGCCGTTGACCCGACATGACCCTGTGACCCGGAGCCTGGGTAAAAATCCAACCCGGGGACCCGGGCATGGGACGTGACATGACCCGACCTGGGTCCGGGGTCCCGACCTGACCCGGTGACCTGGGCCGGGGACCCCACGTGACCCGGGGACCTGGGGCCGGGGATGTCACCCGACACTGGTACCCGGGGCAGCGACCCGATACGACCCGGGGACCTGGGTCCGTGGTCCCGACCTGACCCGGTGACCTGGGGCCAGGGTAACCACTTGACCCGGGGACCCGGGCCGGGGACCCGGTATGACTCCGTCTCCCGGGGCCGGGGTGGTCACCTGACACTGCTACCCGGGACAGCGACCCGACATGACCCGGTGACCCGGGGCCGGGGTAACGACCTGTCCAGGGGACCTGGGCCGGGGACCCGACAGGACCCGGTGACCTGGTTCCGGGGTGCCGACCTGACCCGGTGACCTGGGGCTGTGGTGTCGACCGGACTCGGGGACCTGGTCCGGTGTCCCGTCATGACCCGGGGACCTGGGGTAGGGGTGGTCACCAGACCGTTGTACCCAGGCCGTTGACCCGACATGACCCTGTGACCCGGGGCCTGGGTAAAAATCCAACCCGGGGACCCGGGCATGGGACATGACATGACCCGACCTGGGTCCGGGGTCCCGACCTGACCCGCTGACCTGGGGCCGGTGTCCCCACGTGACCCGGGGTCCTGGTGCCGGGGTCCCCACGTGACCCGGGGACCCGAGCCGGGGTCCCCACGTGACCCGGTGACCTGAGGCCGGGGTCCCCACGTGACCCGGGGTCCTGGGGCCGGGGTCCCCACGTGACCCGGGGTCCTGGTGCCGGGGTCCCCACGTGACCCGGGGACCCGGGCCGGGGACCCCACGTGACCCGGTGACCTGGGGCCGGGGTCCCCACGTCACCCGGGGACCCGGGCCGGGGACATCACGTGACCCGGTCACCTGGGGCCGGGGTCCCCACGTGACCCGGGGTCCTGGTGCCGGGGACCCCACGTGACCCGGGGACCCGGGCCGGGGTCCCCACGTGACCCGGGGTCCTGGTGCCGGGGTCCCCACGTGACCAGCTGACTTGGGGCCGGGGTCCCCACTTGACCCGGGGTCCTGGTGCCGGGGTCCCCACGTGACCCGAGGACCCGGGCCGGGGTCCCCACGTGACCCGGTGACCTGGGGCGAGGGTCCCCACGTGACCCGGGGTCCTGGTGCCGGGGTCCCCAAGTGACCCGGGGACCCGGGCCGGGGACCCCACGTGACCCGGTGACCTGGGGCCGGGGTCCCCACGTGACCCGGGGACCCGGGCCGGGGACATCACGTGACCCGGTCACCTGGGGCCGGGATCCCCACGTGACCCGGTCACCTGGGGCCGGGGTCCCCACGTGACCCGGGGTCCTGGTGCCGGGGTCCCCACGTGACCCGGGGACCAGAGCCGGGGTCCCCACGTGACCCGGTGACCTGGGGCCGGGTCCCCACGTGACCCGGGGTCCTGGTGCCGGGGTCCCCACGTGACCCGGGGACCCGGGCCGGGGACCCCACGTGACCCGGTGACCTGGGGCCGGGGTCCTCACGTGACCCGGTCACCTGGGGCCGGGGTCCCCACGTGACCCGGGGTCCTGGTGCCGGGGTCCCCACGTGACCCGGTGACCTGGGGCCGGGGTCCCCACGTGACCCGGGGTCCTGGTGCCTGGGTTCCCACGTGACCCGGGGACCCGGGCCGGGGACATCACGTGACCCGGTCACCTGGGGCCGGGGTCCCCACGTGACCCGGTCACCTGGGGCCGGGGTCCCCACGTGACCCGGGGTCCTGGTGCCGGGGTCCCCACGTGACCCGGTGACCTGGGGCCGGGGTCCCCACGTGACCCGGGGTCCTGGTGCCTGGGTTCCCACGTGACCCGGGGACCCGGGCCGGGGTCCCCACGTGACCCCGGGTCCTGGTGCCGGGGTCCCCACGTGACCCGGGGACCCGAGCCGGGGTCCCCACGTGACCCGGTGACCTGAGGCCGGGGTCCCCACGTGACCCGGTGACCTGGGGCCGGGGTCCCCACGTGACCCGGGGTCCTGGTGCCGGGGTCCCCACGTGACCCGGGGACCCGGGCCGGGGACCCCACGTGACCCGGTGACCTGGGGCCGGGGTCCCCACGTGACCCGGGGACCCGGGCCGGGGACATCACGTGACCCGGTGACCTGGGGCCGGGGTCCCCACGTGACCCGGGGTCCTGGTGCCGGGGTCCCCACGTGACCCGGGGATCCGGGCCGGGGTCCCCACGTGACCCGGGGTCCTGGTGCCGGTGTCCCCACGTGACCCGGTGACCTGGGGCCGGGGTCCCCACGTGACCCGGTGACCTGGGGCCGGTGTCCCCACGTGACCCGGTGACCTGGGGCCGGGGTCCCCACGTGACCCAGGGTCCTGGTGCCGGTGTCCCCACGTGACCCGGTGACCTGGGGCCGGGGTCCCCACGTGACCCGGGGTCCTGAGGCCGGTGTCCCCACGTGACCCGGGGTCCTGGTGCCGGGGTCCCCACGTGACCCGGTGACCTGAGGCCGGGGTCCCCACGTGACCCGGTGACCTGGGGCCGGGGTCCCCACGTGACCCGGGGACCCGGGCCGGGGACATCACGTGACCCGGTCACCTGGGGCCGGGGTCCCCACGTGACCCGGGGTCCTGGTGCCGGTGTCCCCACGTGACCCAGTGACCTGGGGCCGGGGTCCCCACGTGACCCGGGGACCCGGGCCGGGGTCCCCACGTGACCCAGGGTCCTGGTGCCAGTGTCCCCACGTGACCCGGTCACCTGGGGCCGGGGTCCCCACGTGACCCGGTGACCTGGGGCCGGGGTCCCCACGTGACCCGGGGACCCGGGCCGGGGACATCACGTGACCCGGTCACCTGGGGCCGGGGTCCCCACGTGACCCGGTCACCTGGGGCCGGGGTCCCCACGTGACCCGGGGTCCTGGTGCCGGTGTCTCTACGTGACCCGGTTACGTGGGGCCCGGGTTCCCACGTGACCCGGTCACCTGGGGTCGGGGTCCCCACGTGACCTGGGGACCCGGGCCGGGGACCCCACGTGACCCGGGGACCTGGGGCCGGGGATGTCACCCGACACTGGTACCCGGGGCAGCGACCCGATACGACCCGGGGACCTGGGTCCGGGGTCCCGACCTGACCCGGTGACCTCGGGCCAGGGTAACCACCTGACCCGGGGACCCTGGCCGGGGACTCGGTATGACTCCGTCTCCCGGGGCCGGGGTGGTCACCTGACACTGCTACCCGGGACAGCGACCCGACATGACCCGGTGACCCGGGGCCGGGGTAACGACCTGTCCAGGGGACCTGGGCCGGGGACCCGACAGGACCCGGTGACCTGGTTCCGGGGTGCCGACCTGACCCGGTGACCTGGGGCTGTGGTGTCGACCGGACTCGGGGACCTGGTCCGGTGTCCCGTCATGACCCGGGGACCTGGGGTAGGGGTGGTCACCAGACCGTTGTACCCAGGCCGTTGACCCGACATGACCCTGTGACCCGGAGCCTGGGTAAAAATCCAACCCGGGGACCCGGGCATGGGACGTGACATGACCCGACCTGGGTCCGGGGTCCCGACCTGACCCGGTGACCTGGGCCGGGGACCCCACGTGACCCGGGGACCTGGGGCCGGGGATGTCACCCGACACTGGTACCCGGGGCAGCGACCCGATACGACCCGGGGACCTGGGTCCGGGGTCCCGACCTGACCCGGTGACCTGGGGCCAGGGTAACCACTTGACCCGGGGACCCGGGCCGGGGACCCGGTATGACTCCGTCTCCCGGGGCCGGGGTGGTCACCTGACACTGCTACCCGGGACAGCGACCCGACATGACCCGGTGACCCGGGGCCGGGGTAACGACCTGTCCAGGGGACCTGGGCCGGGGACCCGACAGGACCCGGTGACCTGGTTCCGGGGTGCCGACCTGACCCGGTGACCTGGGGCTGTGGTGTCGACCGGACTCGGGGACCTGGTCCGGTGTCCCGTCATGACCCGGGGACCTGGGGTCGGGGTGGTCACCAGACCGTTGTACCCAGGCCGTTGAGCCGACATGACCCTGTGACCCGGAGCCTGGGTAAAAATCCAACCCGGGGACCCGGGCATGGGACGTGACATGACCCGACCTGGGTCCGGGGTCCCGACCTGACCCGGTGACCTGGGCCGGGGACCCCACGTGACCCGGGGACCTGGGGCCGGGGATGTCACCCGACACTGGTACCCGGGGCAGAGACCCGATACGACCCGGGGACCTGGGTCCGGGGTCCCGACCTGACCCGGTGACCTGGGGCCAGGGTAACCACCTGACCCGGGGACCCGGGCCGGGGACCCGGTATGACTCCGTCTCCCGGGGCCGGGGTGGTCACCTGACACTGCTACCCGGGACAGCGACCCGACATGACCCGGTGACCCGGGGCCGGGGTAACGACCTGTCCAGGGGACCTGAGCCGGGGACCCGACAGGACCCGGGGACCTGGTTCCGGGGTGCCGACCTGACCCGGTGACCTGGGGCTGTGGTGTCGACCGGACTCGGGGACCTGGTCCGGTGTCCCGTCATGACCCGGGGACCTGGGGTCGGGGTGGTCACCAGACCCTTGTACCCAGGCCGTTGAGCCGACATGACCCTGTGACCCGGTGCCTGGGTAAAAATCCAACCCGGGGACCCGGGCATGGGACATGACATGACCCGACCTGGGTCCGGGGTCCCGACCTGACCCGGTGACCTGGGCCGGGGACCCCACGTGACCCGGGGACCTGGGGCCGGGGATGTCACCCGACACTGGTACCCGGGGCAGCGACCCGATACGACCCGGGGACCTGGGTCCGGGGTCCCGACCTGACCCGGTGACCTGGGGCCAGGGTAACCACTTGACCCGGGGACCCGGGCCGGGGACCCGGTATGACTCCGTCTCCCGGGGCCGGGGTGGTCACCTGACACTGCTACCCGGGACAGCGACCCGACATGACCCGGTGACCCGGGGCCGGGGTAACGACCTGTCCAGGGGACCTGGGCCGGGGACCCGACAGGACCCGGGGACCTGGTTCCGGGGTGCCGACCTGACCCGGTGACCTGGGGCTGTGGTGTCGACCGGACTCGGGGACCTGGTCCGGTGTCCCGTCATGACCCGGGGACCTGGGGTAGGGGTGGTCACCAGACCGTTGTACCCAGGCCGTTGACCCGACATGACCCTGTGACCCGGGGCCTGGGTAAAAATCCAACCCGGGGACCCGGGCATGGGACATGACATGACCCGACCTGGGTCCAGGGGCCCCGACCTGACCCGCTGACCTGGGGCCGGTGTCCCCACGTGACCCGGGGTCCTGGTGCCGGGGTCCCCACGTGACCCGGGGACCCGAGCCGGGGTCCCCACGTGACCCGGTGACCTGGGGCCGGGGTCCCCACGTGACCCGGGGTCCTGGTGCCGGGGTCCCCACGTGACCCGGGGACCCGGGCCGGGGACCCCACGTGACCCGGTGACCTGGGGCCGGGGTCCCCACGTGACCCGGGGACCCGGGCCGGGGACATCACGTGACCCGGTCACCTGGGGCTGGGGTCCCCACGTGACCCGGTCACCTGGGGCCGGGGTCCCCACGTGACCCGGGGTCCTGGTGCCGGGGTCCCCACGTGACCCGGTGACCTGAGGCCGGGGTCCCCACGTGACCCGGTGACCTGGGGCCGGGGTCCCCACGTGACCCGGGGTCCTGGTGCCGGGGTCCCCACGTGACCCGGGGACCCGAGCCGGGGTCCCCACGTGACCCGGTGACCTGGGGCCGGGGTCCCCACGTGACCCGGGGTCCTGGTGCCGGGGTCCCCACGTGACCCGGGGACCCGGGTCGGGGACCCCACGTGACCCGGTGACCTGGGGCCGGGGTCCCCACGTGACCCGGGGACCCGGGCCGGGGACATCACGTGACCCGGTCACCTGGGGCCGGGGTCCCCACGTGACCCGGTCACCTGGGGCCGGGGTCCCCACGTGACCCGGGGTCCTGGTGCCGGGGTCCCCACGTGACCCGGTGACCTGAGGCCGGGGTCCCCACGTGACCCGGTGACCTGCGGCCGGGGTCCCCACGTGACCCGGGGTCCTGGTGCCTGGGTTCCCACGTGACCCGGGGACCCGGGCCGGGGTCCCCACGTGACCCGGGGTCCTGTTGCCGGTGTCCCCACGTGACCCGGGGACCCGGGCCGGGGACCCCACGTGACCCGGTGACCTGGGGCCGGGGTCCCCACGTGACCCGGGGACCCGGGCCGGGGACATCACGTGACCCGGTGACCTGGGGCCGGGGTCCCCACGTGACCCGGGGTCCTGGTGCCGGGGTCCCCACGTGACCCGGTGACCTGGGGCCGGGGTCCCCACGTGACCCGGGGTCCTGGTGCCGGTGTCCCCACGTGACCCGGTGACCTGGGGCCGGGGTCCCCACGTGACCCGGTGACCTGGGGCCGGTGTCCCCACGTGACCCGGTGACCTGGGGCCGGGGTCCCCACGTGACCCAGGGTCCTGGTGCCGGTGTCCCCACGTGACCCGGTGACCTGGGGCCGGGGTCCCCACGTGACCCGGGGTCCTGGGGCCGGGGTCCCCACGTGACCCGGGGACCCGGGCCGGGGACATCACGTGACCCGGTGACCTGGGGCCGGGGTCCCCACGTGACCCGGGGACCCGGGCCGGGGACATCACGTGACCCGGTCACCTGGGGCCGGGGTCCCCACGTGACCCGGTGACCTGGGGCCGGTGTCCCCACGTGACCCGGGGTCCTGGTGCCGGGGTCCCCACGTGACCCGGTGACCTGAGGCCGGGGTCCCCACGTGACCCGGTGACCTGGGGCCGGGGTCCCCACGTGACCCGGGGACCCGGGCCGGGGACATCACGTGACCCGGTCACCTGGGGCCGGGGTCCCCACGAGACCCGGGGTCCTGGTGCCGGTGTCCCCACGTGACCCAGTGACCTGGGGCCGGGGTCCCCACGTGACCCGGGGACCCGGGCCGGGGTCCCCACGTGACCCAGGGTCCTGGTGCCAGTGTCCCCACGTGACCCGGTCACCTGGGGCCGGGGTCCCCACGTGACCCGGTGACCTGGGGCCGGGGTCCCCACGTGACCCGGGGACCCGGGCCGGGGACATCACGTGACCCGGTCACCTGGGGCCGGGGTCCCCACGTGACCCGGTCACCTGGGGCCGGGGTCCCCACGTGACCCGGGGTCCTGGTGCCGGTGTCTCTACGTGACCCGGTTACGTGGGGCCCGGGTTCCCACGTGACCCGGTCACCTGGGGCCGGGGTCCCCACGTGACCTGGGGACCCGGGCCGGGGACCCCACGTGACCCGGGGACCTGGGGCCGGGGATGTCACCCGACACTGGTACCCGGGGCAGCGACCCGATACGACCCGGGGACCTGGGTCCGGGGTCCCGACCTGACCCGGTGACCTCGGGCCAGGGTAACCACCTGACCCGGGGACCCTGGCCGGGGACTCGGTATGACTCCGTCTCCCGGGGCCGGGGTGGTCACCTGACACTGCTACCCGGGACAGCGACCCGACATGACCCGGTGACCCGGGGCCGGGGTAACGACCTGTCCAGGGGACCTGGGCCGGGGACCCGACAGGACCCGGTGACCTGGTTCCGGGGTGCCGACCTGACCCGGTGACCTGGGGCTGTGGTGTCGACCGGACTCGGGGACCTGGTCCGGTGTCCCGTCATGACCCGGGGACCTGGGGTAGGGGTGGTCACCAGACCGTTGTACCCAGGCCGTTGAGCCGACATGACCCTGTGACCCGGAGCCTGGGTAAAAATCCAACCCGGGGACCCGGGCATGGGACATGACATGACCCGACCTGGGTCCGGGGTCCCGACCTGACCCGGTGACCTGGGCCGGGGACCCCACGTGACCCGGGGACCTGGGGCCGGGGATGTCACCCGACACTGGTACCCGGGGCAGCGACCCGATACGACCCGGGGACCTGGGTCCGGGGTCCCGACCTGACCCGGTGACCTGGGGCCAGGGTAACCACTTGACCCGGGGACCCGGGCCGGGGACCCGGTATGACTCCGTCTCCCGGGGCCGGGGTGGTCACCTGACACTGCTACCCGGGACAGCGACCCGACATGACCCGGTGACCCGGGGCCGGGGTAACGACCTGTCCAGGGGACCTGGGCCGGGGACCCGACAGGACCCGGTGACCTGGTTCCGGGGTGCCGACCTGACCCAGTGACCTGGGGCTGTGGTGTCGACCGGACTCGGGGACCTGGTCCGGTGTCCCGTCATGACCCGGGGACCTGGGGTAGGGGTGGTCACCAGACCGTTGTACCCAGGCCGTTGAGCCGACATGACCCTGTGACCCGGAGCCTGGGTAAAAATCCAACCCGGGGACCCGGGCATGGGACGTGACATGACCCGACCTGGGTCCGGGGTCCCGACCTGACCCGGTGACCTGGGCCGGGGACCCCACGTGACCCGGGGACCTGGGGCCGGGGATGTCACCCGACACTGGTACCCGGGGCAGAGACCCGATACGACCCGGGGACCTGGGTCCGGGGTCCCGACCTGACCCGGTGACCTGGGGCCAGGGTAACCACCTGACCCGGGGACCCGGGCCGGGGACCCGGTATGACTCCGTCTCCCGGGGCCGGGGTGGTCACCTGACACTGGTACCCGGGACAGCGACCCGACATGACCCGGTGACCCGGGGCCGGGGTAACGACCTGTCCAGGGGACCTGAGCCGGGGACCCGACAGGACCCGGGGACCTGGTTCCGGGGTGCCGACCTGACCCGGTGACCTGGGGCTGTGGTGTCGACCGGACTCGGGGACCTGGTCCGGTGTCCCGTCATGACCCGGGGACCTGGGGTCGGGGTGGTCACCAGACCCTTGTACCCAGGCCGTTGAGCCGACATGACCCTGTGACCCGGTGCCTGGGTAAAAATCCAACCCGGGGACCCGGGCATGGGACATGACATGACCCGACCTGGGTCCGGGGTCCCGACCTGACCCGGTGACCTGGGCCGGGGACCCCACGTGACCCGGGGACCTGGGGCCGGGGATGTCACCCGACACTGGTACCCGGGGCAGCGACCCGATACGACCCGGGGACCTGGGTCCGGGGTCCCGACCTGACCCGGTGACCTGGGGCCAGGGTAACCACTTGACCCGGGGACCCGGGCCGGGGACCCGGTATGACTCCGTCTCCCGGGGCCGGGGTGGTCACCTGACACTGCTACCCGGGACAGCGACCCGACATGACCCGGTGACCCGGGGCCGGGGTAACGACCTGTCCAGGGGACCTGGGCCGGGGACCCGACAGGACCCGGGGACCTGGTTCCGGGGTGCCGACCTGACCCGGTGACCTGGGGCTGTGGTGTCGACCGGACTCGGGGACCTGGTCCGGTGTCCCGTCATGACCCGGGGACCTGGGGTAGGGGTGGTCACCAGACCGTTGTACCCAGGCCGTTGACCCGACATGACCCTGTGACCCGGGGCCTGGGTAAAAATCCAACCCGGGGACCCGGGCATGGGACATGACATGACCCGACCTGGGTCCAGGGGCCCCGACCTGACCCGCTGACCTGGGGCCGGTGTCCCCACGTGACCCGGGGTCCTGGTGCCGGGGTCCCCACGTGACCCGGGGACCCGAGCCGGGGTCCCCACGTGACCCGGTGACCTGGGGCCGGGGTCCCCACGTGACCCGGGGTCCTGGTGCCGGGGTCCCCACGTGACCCGGGGACCCGGGCCGGGGACCCCACGTGACCCGGTGACCTGGGGCCGGGGTCCCCACGTGACCCGGGGACCCGGGCCGGGGACATCACGTGACCCGGTCACCTGGGGCCGGGGTCCCCACGTGACCCGGTCACCTGGGGCCGGGGTCCCCACGTGACCCGGGGTCCTGGTGCCGGGGTCCCCACGTGACCCGGTGACCTGAGGCCGGGGTCCCCACGTGACCCGGTGACCTGGGGCCGGGGTCCCCACGTGAGCCGGGGTCCTGGTGCCGGGGTCCCCACGTGACCCGGGGACCCGAGCCGGGGTCCCCACGTGACCCGGTGACCTGGGGCCGGGGTCCCCACGTGACCCGGGGTCCTGGTGCCGGGGTCCCCACGTGACCCGGGGACCCGGGTCGGGGACCCCACGTGACCCGGTGACCTGGGGCCGGGGTCCCCACGTGACCCGGGGACCCGGGCCGGGGACATCACGTGACCCGGTCACCTGGGGCCGGGGTCCCCACGTGACCCGGTCACCTGGGGCCGGGGTCCCCACGTGACCCGGGGTCCTGGTGCCGGGGTCCCCACGTGACCCGGTGACCTGAGGCCGGGGTCCCCACGTGACCCGGTGACCTGGGGCCGGGGTCCCCACGTGACCCGGGGTCCTGGTGCCTGGGTTCCCACGTGACCCGGGGACCCGGGCCGGGGTCCCCACGTGACCCGGGGTCCTGTTGCCGGTGTCCCCACGTGACCCGGGGACCCGGGCCGGGGACCCCACGTGACCCGGTGACCTGGGGCCGGGGTCCCCACGTGACCCGGGGACCCGGGCCGGGGACATCACGTGACCCGGTGACCTGGGGCCGGGGTCCCCACGTGACCCGGGGTCCTGGTGCCGGGGTCCCCACGTGACCCGGTGACCTGGGGCCGGGGTCCCCACGTGACCCGGGGTCCTGGTGCCGGTGTCCCCACGTGACCCGGTGACCTGGGGCCGGGGTCCCCACGTGACCCGGTGACCTGGGGCCGGGGTCCCCACGTGACCCAGGGTCCTGGTGCCGGTGTCCCCACGTGACCCGGTGACCTGGGGCCGGGGTCCCCACGTGACCCGGGGTCCTGGGGCCGGGGTCCCCACGTGACCCGGGGACCCGGGCCGGGGACATCACGTGACCCGGTGACCTGGGGCCGGGGTCCCCACGTGACCCGGGGACCCGGGCCGGGGACATCACGTGACCCGGTCACCTGGGGCCGGGGTCCCCACGTGACCCGGTGACCTGGGGCCGGTGTCCCCACGTGACCCGGGGTCCTGGTGCCGGGGTCCCCACGTGACCCGGTGACCTGAGGCCGGGGTCCCCACGTGACCCGGTGACCTGGGGCCGGGGTCCCCACGTGACCCGGGGACCCGGGCCGGGGACATCACGTGACCCGGTCACCTGGGGCCGGGGTCCCCACGTGACCCGGGGTCCTGGTGCCGGTGTCCCCACGTGACCCAGTGACCTGGGGCCGGGGTCCCCACGTGACCCGGGGACCCGGGCCGGGGTCCCCACGTGACCCAGGGTCCTGGTGCCAGTGTCCCCACGTGACCCGGTGACCTGGGGCCGGGGTCCCCACGTGACCCGGTGACCTGGGGCCGGGGTCCCCACGTGACCCGGGGACCCGGGCCGGGGACATCACGTGACCCGGTCACCTGGGGCCGGGGTCCCCACGTGACCCGGTCACCTGGGGCCGGGGTCCCCACGTGACCCGGGGTCCTGGTGCCGGTGTCTCTACGTGACCCGGTTACCTGGGGCCCGGGTCCCCACGTGACCCGGTCACCTGGGGCCGGGGTCCCCACGTGACCTGGGGACCCGGGCCGGGGACCCTACGTGACCCGGGGACCTGGGGCCGGGGATGTCACCCGACACTGGTACCCGGGGCAGCGACCCGATACGACCCGGGGACCTGGGTCCGGGGTCCCGACCTGACCCGGTGACCTGGGGCCAGGGTAACCACCTGACCCGGGGACCCGGGCCGGGGACTCGGTATGACTCCGTCTCCCGGGGCCGGGGTGGTCACCTGACACTGCTTCCCGGGACAGCGACCCGACATGACCCGGTGACCCGGGGCCGGGGTAACGACCTGTCCAGGGGACCTGGGCCGGGGACCCGACAGGACCCGGGGACCTGGTTCCGGGGTGCCGACCTGACCCGGTGACCTGGGGCTGTGGTGTCGACCGGACTCGGGGACCTGGTCCGGTGTCCCGTCATGACCCGAGGACCTGGGGTAGGGGTGGTCACCAGACCGTTGTACCCAGGCCGTTGACCCGACATGACCCTGTGACCCGGTGCCTGGGTAAAAATCCAACCCGGGGACCCGGGCATGGGACGTGACATGACCCGACCTGGGTCCGGGGTCCCGACCTGACCCGGTGACCTTGGGCCAGGGTAACCACCTGACCCGGGGACTCGGGCCGGGGACCCGGTATGACTCCGTCTCCCGGGGCCGGGGTGGTCACCTGACACTGGTACCCGGGACAGCGACCCGACATGACCCGGTGACCCGGGGCCGGGGTAAACGACCTGTCCTGGGGACCTGGGCCGGGGACCCGACATGACCCGGTGACCTGGTTCCGGGGTGCCGACCTGACCCGGTGATCTGGGGCTGTGGTGTCGACCGGACTCCGGGACCTGGTCCGGTGTCCCGTCATGACCCGGGGACCTGGGGTCGGAGTGGTCACCAGACCGTTGTACCCAGGCCGTTGACCCGACATGACCCTGTGACCCGGGGCCTGAGTAAAAATCCGACCCGGGGCCTGGGTAAAAATCCAACCCGGGGACCCGGGGCCGGGTTAACGACCTGTCCAGGGGACCCGGGCCGGGGACCCGACAGGACCCGGTGATCCTTCGCTGGTGTCCCGATGCAACCAGGGGACCCGGGCCGGGGACCCCACGTGACCCGGGGACCTGGGGCAGGGGATGTCACCCGACACTGGTACCCGGGGCAGCGACCCGATACGACCCGGGGACCTGGGTCCGGGGTCCCGACCTGACCCGGTGACCTGGGGCCAGGGTAACCACCTGACCCGGGGACCCGGGCCGGGGACCCGGTATGACTCCGTCTCCCGGGGCCGGGGTGGTCACCTGACACTGCTACCCGGGACAGCGACCCGACATGACCCGGTGACCCGGGGCCGGGGTAACGACCTGTCCAGGGGACCTGGGCCGGGGACCCGACAGGACCCGGGGACCTGGTTCCGGGGTGCCGACCTGACCCGGTGACCTGGGGCTGTGGTGTCGACCGGACTCGGGGACCTGGTCCGGTGTCCCGTCATGACCCGGGGACCTGGGGTCGGGGTGGTCACCAGACCGTTGTACCCAGGCCGTTGAGCCGACATGACCCTGTGACCCGGAGCCTGGGTAAAAATCCAACCCGGGGACCCGGGCATGGGACGTGACATGACCCGACCTGGGTCCGGGGTCCCGACCTGACCCGGTGACCTGGGCCGGGGACCCCACGTGACCCGGGGACCTGGGGCCGGGGATGTCACCCGACACTGGTACCCGGGGCAGCGACCCGACATGACCCGGTGACCCGGGGCCGGGGTAACGACCTGTCCAGGGGACCTGGGCCGGGGACCCGACAGGACCCGGGGACCTGGTTCCGGGGTGCCGACCTGACCCGGTGACCTGGGGCTGTGGTGTCGACCGGACTCGGGGACCTGGTCCGGTGTCCCGTCATGACCCGGGGACCTGGGGTCGGGGTGGTCACCAGACCGTTGTACCCAGGCCGTTGACCCGACATGACCCTGTGACCCGGGGCCTGGGTAAAAATCCAACCCGGGGACCCGGGCATGGGACATGACATGACCCGACCTGGGTCCGGGGTCCCGACCTGACCCGCTGACCTGGGGCCGGTGTCCCCACGTGACCCGGGGTCCTGGTGCCGGGGTCCCCACGTGACCCGGGGACCCGAGCCGGGGTCCCCACGTGACCCGGTGACCTGGGGCCGGGGTCCCCACGTGACCCGGGGTCCTGGTGCCGGGGTCCCCACGTGACCCGGGGACCCGGGCCGGGGACCCCACGTGACCCGGTGACCTGGGGCCGGGGTCCCCACGTGACCCGGGGACCCGGGCCGGGGACATCACGTGACCCGGTGACCTGGGGCCGGGGTCCCCACGTGACCCGGTCACCTGGGGCCGGGGTCCCCACGTGACCCGGGGTCCTGATGCCGGGGTCCCCACGTGACCCGGTGACCTGAGGCCAGGGTCCCCACGTGACCCGGTGACCTGGGGCCGGGGTCCCCACGTGACCCGGGGTCCTGGTGCCTGGGTTCCCACGTGACCCGGGGACCCGGGCCGGGGTCCCCACGTGACCCGGGGTCCTGTTGCCGGTGTCCCCACGTGACCCGGGGACCCGGGCCGGGGACCCCACGTGACCCGGTGACCTGGGGCCGGGGTCCCCACGTGACCCGGGGACCCGGGCCGGGGACATCACGTGACCCGGTGACCTGGGGCCGGGGTCCCCACGTGACCCGGGGTCCTGGTGCCGGGGTCCCCACGTGACCCGGGGACCCGGGCCGGGGTCCCCACGTGACCCGGGGTCCTGGTGCCGGTGTCCCCACGTGACCCGGTGACCTGGGGCCGGGGTCCCCACGTGACCCGGTGACCTGGTGCCGGTGTCCCCACGTGACCCGGTGACCTGGGGCCGGGGTCCCCACGTGACCCAGGGTCCTGGTGCCGGTGTCCCCACGTGACCCGGTGACCTGGGGCCGGGGTCCCCACGTGACCCGGGGTCCTGGTGCCGGGGTCCCCACGTGACCCGGGGACCCGGGCCGGGGACATCACGTGACCCGGTGACCTGGGGCCGGGGTCCCCACGTGACCCGGGGACCCGGGCCGGGGACATCACGTGACCCGGTCACCTGGGGCCGGGGTCCCCACGTGACCCGGTGACCTGGGGCCGGTGTCCCCACGTGACCCGGGGTCCTGGTGCCGGGGTCCCCACGTGACCCGGGGACCCGAGCCGGGGTCCCCACGTGACCCGGTGACCTGGGGCCGGGGTCCCCACGTGACCCGGGGTCCTGGTGCCGGGGTCCCCACGTGACCCGGGGACCCGGGCCGGGGACCCCACGTGACCCGGTGACCTGGGGCCGGGGTCCCCACGTGACCCGGGGACCCGGGCCGGGGACATCACGTGACCCGGTCACCTGGGGCCGGGGTCCCCACGTGACCCGGTCACCTGGGGCCGGGGTCCCCACGTGACCCGGGGTCCTGGTGCCGGGGTCCCCACGTGACCCGGTGACCTGAGGCCGGGGTCCCCACGTGACCCGGTGACCTGGGGCCGGGGTCTCCACGTGACCCGGGGTCCTGGTGCCTGGGTTCCCACGTGACCCGGGGACCCGGGCCGGGGTCCCCACGTGACCCGGGGTCCTGTTGCCGGTGTCCCCACGTGACCCGGGGACCCGGGCCAGGGGACCCCACGTGACCCGGTGACCTGGGGCCGGGGTCCCCACGTGACCCGGGGTCCTGGTGCCGGGGTCCCCACGTAACCCGGTCACCTGGGGCGAGGGTCCCCACGTGACCCGGGGTCCTGGTGCCGGTGTCCCCACGTGACCCGGTGACCTGGGGCCGGGGTCCCCACGTGACCCGGTGACCTGGGGCCGGTGTCCCCACGTGACCCGGTGACCTGGGGCCAGGGTCCCCACGTGACCCGGGGTCCTGGTGCCAGTGTCCCCACGTGACCCGGTGACCTGGGGCCGGGGTCCCCACGTGACCCGGGGTCCTGGTGCCGGGGTCCCCACGTGACCCGGGGACCCGGGCCGGGGACATCACGTGACCCGGTCACCTGGGGCCGGGATCCCCACGTGACCCGGTCACCTGGGGCCGGGGTCCCCACGTGACCCGGGGTCCTGGTGTCGGGGTCCCCACGTGACCCGGTGACCTGAGGCCGGGGTCCCCACGTGACCCGGTGACCTGGGGCCGGGGTCCCCACGTGACCCGGGGTCCTGGTGCCTGGCTTCCCACATGACCCGGGGACCCGGGCCGGGGTCCCCACGTGACCCGGGGTCCTGGTGCCGGTGTCCCCACGTGACCCGGGGACCCGGGCCGGGGACCCCACGTGACCCGGTGACCTAGGGCCGGGGTCCCCACGTGACCCGGGGACCCGGGCCGGGGACATCACGTGACCCGGTCACCTGGGGCCGGGGTCCCCACGTGACCCGGAGTCCTGGTGCCGGTGTCCCCACGTGACCCGGGGACCTGGGCCGGGGACCCCACGTGACCCGGTGACCTGGGGCCGGGGTCCCCACGTGACCCGGGGACCCGGGCCGGGGACATCACGTGACCCGGTCACCTGGGCCGGGGTCCCCACGTGACCCGGGGTCCTGGTGCCGGTGTCCCCACGTGACCCGGGGACCCGGGCCGGGGTCCCCACGTGACCCGGGGTCCTGGTGCCGGTGTCCCCACGTGACCCGGTGACCTGGGGCCGGGGTCCCCACGTGACCCGGTGACCTGGGGCTGGGGTCCCCACGTGACCCGGGGACCCGGGCCGGGGTCCCCACGTGACCCAGGGTCCTGGTGCCGGTGTCCCCACGTGACCCGGTGACCTGGGGCCGGGGTCCCCACGTGACCCGGTGACCTGAGGCCGGGGTCCCCACGTGACCCGGGGACCCGGGCCGGGGTCCCCACGTGACCCAGGGTCCTGGTGCCGGTGTCCCCACGTGACCCGGTGACCTGGTGCCGGGGTCCCCACGTGACCCGGTGACCTGAGGCCGGGGTCCCCACGTGACCCGGTGACCTGGGGCCGGGGTCTCCACGTGACCCGGGGTCCTGGTGCCTGGGTTCCCACGTGACCCGGGGACCCGGGCCGGGGTCCCCACGTGACCCGGGGTCCTGTTGCCGGTGTCCCCACGTGACCCGGGGACCCGGGCCAGGGGACCCCACGTGACCCGGTGACCTGGGGCCGGGGTCCCCACGTGACCCGGGGTCCTGGTGCCGGGGTCCCCACGTAACCCGGTCACCTGGGGCGAGGGTCCCCACGTGACCCGGGGTCCTGGTGCCGGTGTCCCCACGTGACCCGGTGACCTGGGGCCGGGGTCCCCACGTGACCCGGTGACCTGGGGCCGGTGTCCCCACGTGACCCGGTGACCTGGGGCCAGGGTCCCCACGTGACCCGGGGTCCTGGTGCCAGTGTCCCCACGTGACCCGGTGACCTGGGGCCGGGGTCCCCACGTGACCCGGGGTCCTGGTGCCGGGGTCCCCACGTGACCCGGGGACCCGGGCCGGGGACATCACGTGACCCGGTCACCTGGGGCCGGGATCCCCACGTGACCCGGTCACCTGGGGCCGGGGTCCCCACGTGACCCGGGGTCCTGGTGTCGGGGTCCCCACGTGACCCGGTGACCTGAGGCCGGGGTCCCCACGTGACCCGGTGACCTGGGGCCGGGGTCCCCACGTGACCCGGGGTCCTGGTGCCTGGGTTCCCACATGACCCGGGGACCCGGGCCGGGGTCCCCACGTGACCCGGGGTCCTGGTGCCGGTGTCCCCACGTGACCCGGGGACCCGGGCCGGGGACCCCACGTGACCCGGTGACCTGGGGCCGGGGTCCCCACGTGACCCGGTGACCTGGGGCCGGGGTCCCCACGTGACCCGGGGACCCGGGCCGGGGTCCCCACGTGACCCAGGGTCCTGGTGCCGGTGTCCCCACGTGACCCGGTGACCTGGTGCCGGGGTCCCCACGTGACCCGGTGACCTGAGGCCGGGGTCCCCACGTGACCCGGTGACCTGGGGCCGGGGTCTCCACGTGACCCGGGGTCCTGGTGCCTGGGTTCCCACGTGACCCGGGGACCCGGGCCGGGGTCCCCACGTGACCCGGGGTCCTGTTGCCGGTGTCCCCACGTGACCCGGGGACCCGGGCCAGGGGACCCCACGTGACCCGGTGACCTGGGGCCGGGGTCCCCACGTGACCCGGGGTCCTGGTGCCGGGGTCCCCACGTAACCCGGTCACCTGGGGCGAGGGTCCCCACGTGACCCGGGGTCCTGGTGCCGGTGTCCCCACGTGACCCGGTGACCTGGGGCCGGGGTCCCCACGTGACCCGGTGACCTGGGGCCGGTGTCCCCACGTGACCCGGTGACCTGGGGCCAGGGTCCCCACGTGACCCGGGGTCCTGGTGCCAGTGTCCCCACGTGACCCGGTGACCTGGGGCCGGGGTCCCCACGTGACCCGGGGTCCTGGTGCCGGGGTCCCCACGTGACCCGGGGACCCGGGCCGGGGACATCACTTGACCCGGTCACCTGGGGCCGGGATCCCCACGTGACCCGGTCACCTGGGGCCGGGGTCCCCACGTGACCCGGGGTCCTGGTGTCGGGGTCCCCACGTGACCCGGTGACCTGAGGCCGGGGTCCCCACGTGACCCGGTGACCTGGGGCCGGGGTCCCCACGTGACCCGGGGTCCTGGTGCCTGGGTTCCCACATGACCCGGGGACCCGGGCCGGGGTCCCCACGTGACCCGGGGTCCTGGTGCCGGTGTCCCCACGTGACCCGGGGACCCGGGCCGGGGACCCCACGTGACCCGGTGACCTAGGGCCGGGGTCCCCACGTGACCCGGGGACCCGGGCCGGGGACATCACGTGACCCGGTCACCTGGGGCCGGGGTCCCCACGTGACCCGGAGTCCTGGTGCCGGTGTCCCCACGTGACCCGGGGACCTGGGCCGGGGACCCCACGTGACCCGGTGACCTGGGGCCGGGGTCCCCACGTGACCCGGGGTCCTGGTGCCTGGGTTCCCACGTGACCCGGTGACCTGGGGCCGGGGTCCCCACGTGACCCGGTGACCTGGGGCCGGGGTCCCCACGTGACCCGGGGACCCGGGCCGGGGACATCACGTGACCCGGTCACCTGGGGCCGGGGTCCCCACGTGACCTGGTCACCTGGGGCCAGGGTCCCCACGTGACCCGGGGTCCTGGTGCAGGTGTCCCCACGTGACCCAGTCACCTGGGGCCCGGGTCCCCACGTGACCCGGTCACCTGGGGCCGGGGTCCCCACGTGACCTGGGGACCCGGGCCGGGGACCCCACGTGACCCGGGGACCTGGGGCCGGGGATGTCACCCGACACTGGTACCCGGGGCAGCGACCCGATACGACCCGGGGACCTGGGTCCGGGGTCCCGACCTGACCCGGTGACCTGGGGCCAGGGTAACCACCTGACCCGGGGACCCGGGCCGGGGACTCGGTATGACTCCGTCTCCCGGGGCCGGGGTGGTCACCTGACACTGGTACCCGGGACAGCGACCCGACATGACCCGGTGACCCGGGGCCGGGGTAACGACCTGTCCAGGGGACCTGGGCCGGGGACCCGACAGGACCCGGGGACCTGGTTCCGGGGTGCCGACCTGACCCGGTGACCTGGGGCTGTGGTGTCGACCGGACTCGGGGACCTGGTCCGGTGTCCCGTCATGACCCGGGGACCTGGGGTAGGGGTGGTCACCAGACCGTTGTACCCAGGCCGTTGACCCGACATGACCCTGTGACCCGGGGCCTGGGTAAAAATCCAACCCGGGGACCCGGGCATGGGACGTGACATGACCCGACCTGGGTCCGGGGTCCCGACCTGACCCGGTGACCTTGGGCCAGGGTAACCACCTGACCCGGGGACTCGGGCCGGGGACCCGGTATGACTCCGTCTCCCGGGGCCGGGGTGGTCACCTGACACTGCTACCCGGGACAGCGACCCGACATGACCCGGTGACCCGGGGCCGGGGTAAACGACCTGTCCAGGGGACCTGGGCCGGGGACCCGACAGGACCCGGTGACCTGGTTCCGGGGTGCCGACCTGACCCGGTGATCTGGGGCTGTGGTGTCGACCGGACTCCGGGACCTGGTCCGGTGTCCCGTCATGACCCGGGGACCTGGGGTCGGAGTGGTCACCAGACCGTTGTACCCAGGCCGTTGACCCGACATGACCCTGTGACCCGGGGCCTGAGTAAAAATCCGACCCGGGGCTTGGGTAAAAATCCAACCCGGGGACCCGGGGCCGGGTTAACGACCTGTCCAGGGGACCCGGGCCGGGGACCCGACAGGACCCGGTGATCCTTCGCTGGTGTTCCGATGCAACCAGGGGACCCGGGCCGGGGACCCCACGTGACCCGGGGACCTGGGGCCGGGGATGTCACCCGACACTGGTACCCGGGGCAGCGACCCGATACGACCCGGGGACCTGGGTCCGGGGTCCCGACCTGACCCGGTGACCTGGGGCCAGGGTAACCACTTGACCCGGGGACCCGGGCCGGGGACCCGGTATGACTCCGTCTCCCGGGGCCGGGGTGGTCACCTGACACTGCTACCCGGGACAGCGACCCGACATGACCCGGTGACCCGGGGCCGGGGTAACGACCTGTCCAGGGGACCTGGGCCGGGGACCCGACAGGACCCGGGGACCTGGTTCCGGGGTGCCGACCTGACCCGGTGACCTGGGGCTGTGGTGTCGACCGGACTCGGGGACCTGGTCCGGTGTCCCGTCATGACCCGGGGACCTGGGGTCGGGGTGGTCACCAGACCGTTGTACCCAGGCCGTTGACCCGACATGACCCTGTGACCCGGGGCCTGGGTAAAAATCCAACCCGGGGACCCGGGCATGGGACATGACATGACCCGACCTGGGTCCGGGGTCCCGACCTGACCCGGTGACCTGGGGCCGGTGTCCCCACGTGACCCGGGGTCCTGGTGCCGGGGTCCCCACGTGACCCGGGGACCCGAGCCGGGGTCCCCACGTGACCCGGTGACCTGAGGCCGGGGTCCCCACGTGACCCGGTGACCTGGGGCCGGGGTCCCCACGTGACCCGGGGACCCGGGCCGGGGACATCACGTGACCCGGTGACCTGGGGCCGGGGTCCCCACGTGACCCGGGGTCCTGGTGCCGGGGTCCCCACGTGACCCGGGGATCCGGGCCGGGGTCCCCACGTGACCCGGGGTCCTGGTGCCGGTGTCCCCACGTGACCCGGTGACCTGGTGCCGGGGTCCCCACGTGACCCGGTGACCTGGGGCCGGTGTCCCCACGTGACCCGGTGACCTGGGGCCGGGGTCCCCACGTGACCCAGGGTCCTGGTGCCGGTGTCCCCACGTGACCCGGTGACCTGGGGCCGGGGTCCCCACGTGACCCGGGGTCCTGAGGCCGGTGTCCCCACGTGACCCGGGGTCCTGGTGCCGGGGTCGCCACGTGACCCGGTGATCTGAGGCCGGGGTCCCCACGTGACCCGGTGACCTGGGGCCGGGGTCCCCACGTGACCCGGGGACCCGGGCCGGGGACATCACGTGACCCGGTCACCTGGGGCCGGGGTCCCCACGTGACCCGGGGTCCTGGTGCCGGTGTCCCCACGTGACCCGGTGACCTGGGGCCGGGGTCCCCACGTGACCCGGGGACCCGGGCCGGGGTCCCCACGTGACCCAGGGTCCTGGTGCCAGTGTCCCCACGTGACCCGGTCACCTGGGGCCGGGGTCCCCACGTGACCCGGTGACCTGGGGCCGGGGTCCCCACGTGACCCGGGGACCCGGGCCGGGGACATCACGTGACCCGGTCACCTGGGGCCGGGGTCCCCACGTGACCCGGTCACCTGGGGCCGGGGTCCCCACGTGACCCGGGGTCCTGGTGCCGGTGTCTCTACGTGACCCGGTTACCTGGGGCCCGGGTTCCCACGTGACCCGGTCACCTGGGGCCGGGGTCCCCACGTGACCTGGGGACCCGGGCCGGGGACCCCACGTGACCCGGGGACCTGGGGCCGGGGATGTCACCCGACACTGGTACCCGGGGCAGCGACCCGATACGACCCGGGGACCTGGGTCCGGGGTCCCGACCTGACCCGGTGACCTCGGGCCAGGGTAACCACCTGACCCGGGGACCCTGGCCGGGGACTCGGTATGACTCCGTCTCCCGGGGCCGGGGTGGTCACCTGACACTGCTACCCGGGACAGCGACCCGACATGACCCGGTGACCCGGGGCCGGGGTAACGACCTGTCCAGGGGACCTGGGCCGGGGACCCGACAGGACCCGGTGACCTGGTTCCGGGGTGCCGACCTGACCCGGTGACCTGGGGCTGTGGTGTCGACCGGACTCGGGGACCTGGTCCGGTGTCCCGTCATGACCCGGGGACCTGGGGTCGGGGTGGTCACCAGACTGTTGTACCCAGGCCGTTGACCCGACATGACCCTGTGACCCGGGGCCTGGGTAAAAATCCAACCCGGGGACCCGGGCATGGGACATGACATGACCCGACCTGGGTCCGGGGTCCCGACCTGACCCGCTGACCTGGGGCCGGTGTCCCCACGTGACCCGGGGTCCTGGTGCCGGGGTCCCCACGTGACCCGGGGACCCGAGCCGGGGTCCCCACGTGACCCGGTGACCTGAGGCCGGGGTCCCCACGTGACCCGGGGTCCTGGTGCCGGGGTCCCCACGTGACCCGGGGTCCTGGTGCCGGGGTCCCCACGTGACCCGGGGAACCGGGCCGGGGACCCCACGTGACCCGGTGACCTGGGGCCGGGGTCCCCACGTGACCCGGGGACCCGGGCCGGGGACATCACGTGACCCGGTCACCTGGGGCCGGGGTCCCCACGTGACCCGGGGTCCTGGTGCCGGGGACCCCACGTGACCCGGGGACCCGGGCCGGGGTCCCCACGTGACCCGGGGTCCTGGTGCCGGGGTCCCCACGTGACCCGCTGACTTGGGGCCGGGGTCCCCACTTGACCCGGGGTCCTGGTGCCGGGGTCCCCACGTGACCCGAGGACCCGGGCCGGGGTCCCCACGTGACCCGGTGACCTGGGGCGAGGGTCCCCACGAGACCCGGGGTCCTGGTGCCGGGGTCCCCAAGTGACCCGGGGACCCGGGCCGGGGACCCCACGTGACCCGGTGACCTGGGGCCGGGGTCCCCACGTGACCCGGGGACCCGGGCCGGGGACATCACGTGACCCGGTCACCTGGGGCCGGGGTCCCCACGTGACCCGGGGTCCTGGTGCTGGGGTCCCCACGTGACCCGGGGACCCGGGCCGGGGACATCACGTGACCCGGTCACCTGGGGCCGGGATCCCCACGTGACCCGGTCACCAGGGGCCGGGGTCCCCACGTGACCCAGGGTCCTGGTGTCGGGGTCCCCACGTGACCCGGTGACCTGGGGCCGGGGTCCCCACGTGACCCGGGGTCCTGGTGCCTGGGTTCCCACGTGACCCGGGGACCCGGGCCGGGGTCCCCACGTGACCCAGGGTCCTGGTGCCGGTGTCCCCACGTGACCCGGGGACCCGGGCCGGGGACCCCACGTGACCCGGTGACCTGGGGCCGGGGTCCCCACGTGACCCGGGGACCCGGGCCGGGGACATCACGTGACCCGGTCACCTGGGGCCGGGGTCCCCACGTGACCCGGGGACCCGGGCCGGGGACCCCACGTGACCCGGTGACCTACGGCCGGGGTCCCCACGTGACCTGGGGACCCGGGCCGGGGACATCACGTGACCCGGTCACCCGGGCCGGGGTCCCCACGTGACCCAGGGTCCTGGTGCCGGTGTCCCCACGTGACCCGGTGACCTGGGGCCGGGGTCCCCACGTGACCCGGTGACCTGGGGCCGGGGTCCCCACGTGACCCGGTCACCTGGGGCCGGGGTCCCCACGTGACCCGGTGACCTGAGGCCGGGGTCCCCACGTGACCCGGGGTCCTGGGGCCGGGGTCCCCACGTGACCCGGGGTCCTGGTGCCGGGGTCCCCACGTGACCCGGGGACCCGGGCCGGGGACCCCACGTGACCCGGTGACCTGGGGCCGGGGTCCCCACGTCACCCGGGGACCCGGGCCGGGGACATCACGTGACCCGGTCACCTGGGGCCGGGGTCCCCACGTGACCCGGGGTCCTGGTGCCGGGGACCCCACGTGACCCGGGGACCCGGGCCGGGGTCCCCACGTGACCCGGGGTCCTGTTGCCGGTGTCCCCACGTGACCCGGGGACCCGGGCCAGGGGACCCCACGTGACCCGGTGACCTGGGGCCGGGGTCCCCACGTGACCCGGGGTCCTGGTGCCGGGGTCCCCACGTAACCCGGTCACCTGGGGCGAGGGTCCCCACGTGACCCGGGGTCCTGGTGCCGGTGTCCCCACGTGACCCGGTGACCTGGGGCCGGGGTCCCCACGTGACCCGGTGACCTGGGGCCGGTGTCCCCACGTGACCCGGTGACCTGGGGCCAGGGTCCCCACGTGACCCGGGGTCCTGGTGCCAGTGTCCCCACGTGACCCGGTGACCTGGGGCCGGGGTCCCCACGTGACCCGGGGTCCTGGTGCCGGGGTCCCCACGTGACCCGGGGACCCGGGCCGGGGACATCACTTGACCCGGTCACCTGGGGCCGGGATCCCCACGTGACCCGGTCACCTGGGGCCGGGGTCCCCACGTGACCCGGGGTCCTGGTGTCGGGGTCCCCACGTGACCCGGTGACCTGAGGCCGGGGTCCCCACGTGACCCGGTGACCTGGGGCCGGGGTCCCCACGTGACCCGGGGTCCTGGTGCCTGGGTTCCCACATGACCCGGGGACCCGGGCCGGGGTCCCCACGTGACCCGGGGTCCTGGTGCCGGTGTCCCCACGTGACCCGGGGACCCGGGCCGGGGACCCCACGTGACCCGGTGACCTAGGGCCGGGGTCCCCACGTGACCCGGGGACCCGGGCCGGGGACATCACGTGACCCGGTCACCTGGGGCCGGGGTCCCCACGTGACCCGGAGTCCTGGTGCCGGTGTCCCCACGTGACCCGGGGACCTGGGCCGGGGACCCCACGTGACCCGGTGACCTGGGGCCGGGGTCCCCACGTGACCCGGGGTCCTGGTGCCTGGGTTCCCACGTGACCCGGTGACCTGGGGCCGGGGTCCCCACGTGACCCGGTGACCTGGGGCCGGGGTCCCCACGTGACCCGGGGACCCGGGCCGGGGACATCACGTGACCCGGTCACCTGGGGCCGGGGTCCCCACGTGACCTGGTCACCTGGGGCCAGGGTCCCCACGTGACCCGGGGTCCTGGTGCAGGTGTCCCCACGTGACCCAGTCACCTGGGGCCCGGGTCCCCACGTGACCCGGTCACCTGGGGCCGGGGTCCCCACGTGACCTGGGGACCCGGGCCGGGGACCCCACGTGACCCGGGGACCTGGGGCCGGGGATGTCACCCGACACTGGTACCCGGGGCAGCGACCCGATACGACCCGGGGACCTGGGTCCGGGGTCCCGACCTGACCCGGTGACCTGGGGCCAGGGTAACCACCTGACCCGGGGACCCGGGCCGGGGACTCGGTATGACTCCGTCTCCCGGGGCCGGGGTGGTCACCTGACACTGGTACCCGGGACAGCGACCCGACATGACCCGGTGACCCGGGGCCGGGGTAACGACCTGTCCAGGGGACCTGGGCCGGGGACCCGACAGGACCCGGGGACCTGGTTCCGGGGTGCCGACCTGACCCGGTGACCTGGGGCTGTGGTGTCGACCGGACTCGGGGACCTGGTCCGGTGTCCCGTCATGACCCGGGGACCTGGGGTAGGGGTGGTCACCAGACCGTTGTACCCAGGCCGTTGACCCGACATGACCCTGTGACCCGGGGCCTGGGTAAAAATCCAACCCGGGGACCCGGGCATGGGACGTGACATGACCCGACCTGGGTCCGGGGTCCCGACCTGACCCGGTGACCTTGGGCCAGGGTAACCACCTGACCCGGGGACTCGGGCCGGGGACCCGGTATGACTCCGTCTCCCGGGGCCGGGGTGGTCACCTGACACTGCTACCCGGGACAGCGACCCGACATGACCCGGTGACCCGGGGCCGGGGTAAACGACCTGTCCAGGGGACCTGGGCCGGGGACCCGACAGGACCCGGTGACCTGGTTCCGGGGTGCCGACCTGACCCGGTGATCTGGGGCTGTGGTGTCGACCGGACTCCGGGACCTGGTCCGGTGTCCCGTCATGACCCGGGGACCTGGGGTCGGAGTGGTCACCAGACCGTTGTACCCAGGCCGTTGACCAGACATGACCCTGTGACCCGGGGCCTGAGTAAAAATCCGACCCGGGGCTTGGGTAAAAATCCAACCCGGGGACCCGGGGCCGGGTTAACGACCTGTCCAGGGGACCCGGGCCGGGGACCCGACAGGACCCGGTGATCCTTCGCTGGTGTTCCGATGCAACCAGGGGACCCGGGCCGGGGACCCCACGTGACCCGGGGACCTGGGGCCGGGGATGTCACCCGACACTGGTACCCGGGGCAGCGACCCGATACGACCCGGGGACCTGGGTCCGGGGTCCCGACCTGACCCGGTGACCTGGGGCCAGGGTAACCACTTGACCCGGGGACCCGGGCCGGGGACCCGGTATGACTCCGTCTCCCGGGGCCGGGGTGGTCACCTGACACTGCTACCCGGGACAGCGACCCGACATGACCCGGTGACCCGGGGCCGGGGTAACGACCTGTCCAGGGGACCTGGGCCGGGGACCCGACAGGACCCGGGGACCTGGTTCCGGGGTGCCGACCTGACCCGGTGACCTGGGGCTGTGGTGTCGACCGGACTCGGGGACCTGGTCCGGTGTCCCGTCATGACCCGGGGACCTGGGGTCGGGGTGGTCACCAGACCGTTGTACCCAGGCCGTTGACCCGACATGACCCTGTGACCCGGGGCCTGGGTAAAAATCCAACCCGGGGACCCGGGCATGGGACATGACATGACCCGACCTGGGTCCGGGGTCCCGACCTGACCCGGTGACCTGGGGCCGGTGTCCCCACGTGACCCGGGGTCCTGGTGCCGGGGTCCCCACGTGACCCGGGGACCCGAGCCGGGGTCCCCACGTGACCCGGTGACCTGAGGCCGGGGTCCCCACGTGACCCGGTGACCTGGGGCCGGGGTCCCCACGTGACCCGGGGACCCGGGCCGGGGACATCACGTGACCCGGTGACCTGGGGCCGGGGTCCCCACGTGACCCGGGGTCCTGGTGCCGGGGTCCCCACGTGACCCGGGGATCCGGGCCGGGGTCCCCACGTGACCCGGGGTCCTGGTGCCGGTGTCCCCACGTGACCCGGTGACCTGGTGCCGGGGTCCCCACGTGACCCGGTGACCTGGGGCCGGTGTCCCCACGTGACCCGGTGACCTGGGGCCGGGGTCCCCACGTGACCCAGGGTCCTGGTGCCGGTGTCCCCACGTGACCCGGTGACCTGGGGCCGGGGTCCCCACGTGACCCGGGGTCCTGAGGCCGGTGTCCCCACGTGACCCGGGGTCCTGGTGCCGGGGTCGCCACGTGACCCGGTGATCTGAGGCCGGGGTCCCCACGTGACCCGGTGACCTGGGGCCGGGGTCCCCACGTGACCCGGGGACCCGGGCCGGGGACATCACGTGACCCGGTCACCTGGGGCCGGGGTCCCCACGTGACCCGGGGTCCTGGTGCCGGTGTCCCCACGTGACCCGGTGACCTGGGGCCGGGGTCCCCACGTGACCCGGGGACCCGGGCCGGGGTCCCCACGTGACCCAGGGTCCTGGTGCCAGTGTCCCCACGTGACCCGGTCACCTGGGGCCGGGGTCCCCACGTGACCCGGTGACCTGGGGCCGGGGTCCCCACGTGACCCGGGGACCCGGGCCGGGGACATCACGTGACCCGGTCACCTGGGGCCGGGGTCCCCACGTGACCCGGTCACCTGGGGCCGGGGTCCCCACGTGACCCGGGGTCCTGGTGCCGGTGTCTCTACGTGACCCGGTTACCTGGGGCCCGGGTTCCCACGTGACCCGGTCACCTGGGGCCGGGGTCCCCACGTGACCTGGGGACCCGGGCCGGGGACCCCACGTGACCCGGGGACCTGGGGCCGGGGATGTCACCCGACACTGGTACCCGGGGCAGCGACCCGATACGACCCGGGGACCTGGGTCCGGGGTCCCGACCTGACCCGGTGACCTCGGGCCAGGGTAACCACCTGACCCGGGGACCCTGGCCGGGGACTCGGTATGACTCCGTCTCCCGGGGCCGGGGTGGTCACCTGACACTGCTACCCGGGACAGCGACCCGACATGACCCGGTGACCCGGGGCCGGGGTAACGACCTGTCCAGGGGACCTGGGCCGGGGACCCGACAGGACCCGGTGACCTGGTTCCGGGGTGCCGACCTGACCCGGTGACCTGGGGCTGTGGTGTCGACCGGACTCGGGGACCTGGTCCGGTGTCCCGTCATGACCCGGGGACCTGGGGTCGGGGTGGTCACCAGACTGTTGTACCCAGGCCGTTGACCCGACATGACCCTGTGACCCGGGGCCTGGGTAAAAATCCAACCCGGGGACCCGGGCATGGGACATGACATGACCCGACCTGGGTCCGGGGTCCCGACCTGACCCGCTGACCTGGGGCCGGTGTCCCCACGTGACCCGGGGTCCTGGTGCCGGGGTCCCCACGTGACCCGGGGACCCGAGCCGGGGTCCCCACGTGACCCGGTGACCTGAGGCCGGGGTCCCCACGTGACCCGGGGTCCTGGTGCCGGGGTCCCCACGTGACCCGGGGTCCTGGTGCCGGGGTCCCCACGTGACCCGGGGAACCGGGCCGGGGACCCCACGTGACCCGGTGACCTGGGGCCGGGGTCCCCACGTGACCCGGGGACCCGGGCCGGGGACATCACGTGACCCGGTCACCTGGGGCCGGGGTCCCCACGTGACCCGGGGTCCTGGTGCCGGGGACCCCACGTGACCCGGGGACCCGGGCCGGGGTCCCCACGTGACCCGGGGTCCTGGTGCCGGGGTCCCCACGTGACCCGCTGACTTGGGGCCGGGGTCCCCACTTGACCCGGGGTCCTGGTGCCGGGGTCCCCACGTGACCCGAGGACCCGGGCCGGGGTCCCCACGTGACCCGGTGACCTGGGGCGAGGGTCCCCACGAGACCCGGGGTCCTGGTGCCGGGGTCCCCAAGTGACCCGGGGACCCGGGCCGGGGACCCCACGTGACCCGGTGACCTGGGGCCGGGGTCCCCACGTGACCCGGGGACCCGGGCCGGGGACATCACGTGACCCGGTCACCTGGGGCCGGGGTCCCCACGTGACCCGGGGTCCTGGTGCTGGGGTCCCCACGTGACCCGGGGACCCGGGCCGGGGACATCACGTGACCCGGTCACCTGGGGCCGGGATCCCCACGTGACCCGGTCACCAGGGGCCGGGGTCCCCACGTGACCCGGGGTCCTGGTGTCGGGGTCCCCACGTGACCCGGTGACCTGGGGCCGGGGTCCCCACGTGACCCGGGGTCCTGGTGCCTGGGTTCCCACGTGACCCGGGGACCTGGGCCGGGGTCCCCACGTGACCCAGGGTCCTGGTGCCGGTGTCCCCACGTGACCCGGGGACCCGGGCCGGGGACCCCACGTGACCCGGTGACCTGGGGCCGGGGTCCCCACGTGACCCGGGGACCCGGGCCGGGGACATCACGTGACCCGGTCACCTGGGGCCGGGGTCCCCACGTGACCCGGGGACCCGGGCCGGGGACCCCACGTGACCCGGTGACCTACGGCCGGGGTCCCCACGTGACCTGGGGACCCGGGCCGGGGACATCACGTGACCCGGTCACCCGGGCCGGGGTCCCCACGTGACCCAGGGTCCTGGTGCCGGTGTCCCCACGTGACCCGGTGACCTGGGGCCGGGGTCCCCACGTGACCCGGTGACCTGGGGCCGGGGTCCCCACGTGACCCGGTCACCTGGGGCCGGGGTCCCCACGTGACCCGGTGACCTGAGGCCGGGGTCCCCACGTGACCCGGGGTCCTGGGGCCGGGGTCCCCACGTGACCCGGGGTCCTGGTGCCGGGGTCCCCACGTGACCCGGGGACCCGGGCCGGGGACCCCACGTGACCCGGTGACCTGGGGCCGGGGTCCCCACGTCACCCGGGGACCCGGGCCGGGGACATCACGTGACCCGGTCACCTGGGGCCGGGGTCCCCACGTGACCCGGGGTCCTGGTGCCGGGGACCCCACGTGACCCGGGGACCCGGGCCGGGGTCCCCACGTGACCCGGGGTCCTGGTGCCGGGGTCCCCACGTGACCCGCTGACTTGGGGCCGGGGTCCCCACTTGACCCGGGGTCCTGGTGCCGGGGTCCCCACGTGACCCGGGGACCCGGGCCGGGGTCCCCACGTGACCCGGTGACCTGGGGCGAGGGTCCCCACGTGACCCGGGGTCCTGGTGCCGGGGTCCCCAAGTGACCCGGGGACCCGGGCCGGGGACCCCACGTGACCCGGTGACCTGGGGCCGGGGTCCCCACGTGACCCGGGGACCCGGGCCGGGGACATCACGTGACCCGGTCACCTGGGGCCGGGGTCCCCACGTGACCCGGGGTCCTGGTGCTGGGGTCCCCACGTGACCCGGGGACCCGGGCCGGGGACATCACGTGACCCGGTCACCTGGGGCCGGGATCCCCACGTGACCCGGTCACCTGGGGCCGGGGTCCCCACGTGACCCGGGGTCCTGGTGTCGGGGTCCCCACGTGACCCGGTGACCTGGGGCCGGGGTCCCCACGTGACCCGGGGTCCTGGTGCCTGGGTTCCCACGTGACCCGGGGACACGGGCCGGGGTCCCCACGTGACCCGGGGTCCTGGTGCCGGTGTCCCCACGTGACCCGGGGACCCGGGCCGGGGACCCCACGTGACCCGGTGACCTGGGGACGGGGTCCCCACGTGACCCGGGGACCCGGGCCGGGGACATCACGTGACCCGGTCACCTGGGGCCGGGGTCCCCACGTGACCCGGAGTCCTGGTGCCGGTGTCCCCACGTGACCCGGGGACCCGGGCCAGGGACCCCACGTGACCCGGTGACCTACGGCCGGGGTCCCCACGTGACCCGGGGACCCGGGCCGGGGACATCACGTGACCCGGTCACCTGGGCCGGGGTCTCCACGTGACCCGGGGTCCTGGTGCCGGGGTCCCCACGTGACCCGGGGACCCGGGCCGGGGTCCCCACGTGACCCGGGGTCCTGGTGCCGGTGTCCCCACGTGACCCGTAGACCTGGGGCCGGGGTCCCCACGTGACCCGGTGACCTGGGGCCGGGGTCCCCACGTGACCCGGGGACCCGGGCCGGGGTCCCCACGTGACCCAGGGTCCTGGTGCCGGTGTCCCCACGTGACCCGGTCACCTGGGTCCGGGGTCCCTTCGTGACCTGGTCACCTGGGGACAGGGTCCCCACGTGACCCGGGGTCCTGGTGCCGGTGTCCCCACGTGACCCAGTCACCTGGGGCCCGGGTCCCCACGTGACCCGGTCACCTGGGGCCGGGGTCCCCACGTGACCTGGGGACCCGGGCCGGGGACCCCACGTGACCCGGGGACCTGGGGCCGGGGATGTCACCCGACACTGGTACCCGGGGCAGCGACCCGATACGACCCGGGGACCTGGGTCCGGGGTCCCGACCTGACCCGGTGACCTGGGGCCAGGGTAACCACCTGACCCGGGGACCCGGGCCGGGGACTCGGTATGACTCTGTCGCCCGGGGCCGGGGTGGTCACCTGACACTGCTACCCGGGACAGCGACCCGACATGACCCGGTGACCCGGGGCCGGGGTAACGACCTGTCCAGGGGACCTGGGCCGGGGACCCGACAGGACCCGGGGACCTGGTTCCGGGGTGCCGACCTGACCCGGTGACCTGGGGCTGTGGTGTCGACCGGACTCGGGGACCTGGTCCGGTGTCCCGTCATGACCCGGGGACCTGGGGTCGGGGTGGTCACCAGACCGTTGTACCCAGGCCGTTGACCCGACATGACCCTGTGACCCGGGGCCTGGGTAAAAATCCAACCCGGGGACCCGGGCATGGGACATGACATGACCCGACCTGGGTCCGGGGTCCCGACCTGACCCGGTGACCTTGGGCCAGGGTAACCACCTGACCCGGGGACTCGGGCCGGGGACCCGGTATGACTCCGTCTCCCGGGGCCGGGGTGGTCACCTGACACTGCTACCCGGGACAGCGACCCGACATGACCCGGTGACCCGGGGCCGGGGTAACGACCTGTCCAGGGGACCTGGGCCGGGGACCCGACAGGACCCGGGGACCTGGTTCCGGGGTGCCGACCTGACCCGGTGACCTGGGGCTGTGGTGTCGACCGGACTCGGGGACCTGGTCCGGTGTCCCGTCATGACCCGGGGACCTGGGGTCGGAGTGGTCACCAGACCGTTGTACCCAGGCCGTTGACCCGACATGACCCTGTGACCCGGGGCCTGAGTAAAAATCCGACCCGGGGCCTGGGTAAAAATCCAACCCGGGGACCCGGGGCCGGGTTAACGACCTGTCCAGGGGACCCGGGCCGGGGACCCGACAGGACCCGGTGATCCTTCGCTGGTGTCCCGATGCAACCCGGCGACCCGGGCCGGGGACCCCACGTGACCCGGGGACCTGGGGCAGGGGATGTCACCCGACACTGGTACCCGGGGCAGCGACCCGATACGACCCGGGGACCTGGGTCCGGGGTCCCGACCTGACCCGGTGACCTGGGGCCAGGGTAACCACCTGACCCGGGGACCCGGGCCGGGGACCCGGTATGACTCCGTCTCCCGGGGCCGGGGTGGTCACCTGACACTGGTACCCGGGACAGCGACCCGACATGACCCGGTGACCCGGGGCCGGGGTAACGACCTGTCCAGGGGACCTGGGCCGGGGACCCGACAGGACCCGGGGACCTGGTTCCGGGGTGCCGACCTGACCCGGTGACCTGGGGCTGTGGTGTCGACCGGACTCGGGGACCTGGTCCGGTGTCCCGTCATGACCCGGGGACCTGGGGTCGGGGTGGTCACCAGACCGTTGTACCCAGGCCGTTGAGCCGACATGACCCTGTGACCCGGGGCCTGGGTAAAAATCCAACCCGGGGACCCGGGCATGGGACGTGACATGACCCGACCTGGGGCCGGGATCCCCACGTGACCCGGTCACCTGGGGCCGGGGTCCCCACGTGACCCGGGGTCCTGGTGTCGGGGTCCCCACGTGACCCGGTGACCTGGGGCCGGGGTCCCCACGTGACCCGGGGTCCTGGTGCCTGGGTTCCCACGTTACCCGGGGACCCGGGCCGGGGTCCCCACGTGACCCCGGGTCCTGGTGCCGGGGTCCCCACGTGACCCGGGGACCCGAGCTGGGGTCCCCACGTGACCCGGTGACCTGAGGCCGGTGTCCCCACGTGACCCGGTGACCTGGGGCCGGGGTCCCCACGTGACCCGGGGTCCTGGTGCCGGGGTCCCCACGTGACCCGGGGACCCGGGCCGGGGACCCCACGTGACCCGGTGACCTGGGGCCGGGGTCCCCACGTGACCCGGTGACCCGGGCCGGGGACATCACGTGACCCGGTGAACTGGGGCCGGGGTCCCCACGTGACCCGGGGTCCTGGTGCCGGGGTCCCCACGTGACCAGGGGATCCGGGCCGGGGTCCCCACGTGACCCGGGGTCCTGGTGCCGGTGTCCCCACGTGACCCGGTGACCTGGGGCCGGGGTCCCCACGTGACCCGCTGACCTGGGGCCGGTGTCCCGACGTGACCCGGTGACCTGGGGCCGGGGTTCCCACGTGACCCAGGGTCCTGGTGCCGGTGTCCCCACGTGACCCGGTGACCTGGGGCCGGGGTCCCCACGTGACCCGGGGTCCTGAGGCCGGTGTCCCCACGTGACCCGTGGTCCTGGTGCCGGGGTCCCCACGTGACCCGGTGACCTGAGGCCGGGGTCCCCACGTGACCCGGTGACCTGGGGCCGGGGTCCCCACGTGACCCGGGGACCCGGGCCGGGGACATCACGTGACCCGGTCACCTGGGGCCGGGGTCCCCACGTGACCCGGGGTCCTGGTGCCGGTGTCCCCACGTGACCCAGTGACCTGGGGCCGGGGTCCCCACGTGACCCGGGGACCCGGGCCGGGGTCCCCACGTGACCCAGGGTCCTGGTGCCAGTGTCCCCACGTGACCCGGTCACCTGGGTCCGGGGTCCCCACGTGACCCGGTGACCTGGGGCCGGGGTCCCCACGTGACCCGGGGACCCGGGCCGGGGACATCACGTGACCCGGTCACCTGGGGCCGGGGTCCCCACGTGACCCGGGGTCCTGGTGCCGGTGTCTCTACGTGACCCGGTTACCTGGGGCCCGGGTTCCCACGTGACCCGGTCACCTGGGGCCGGGGTCCCCACGTGACCTGGGGACCCGGGCCGGGGACCCCACGTGACCCGGGGACCTGGGGCCGGGGATGTCACCCGACACTGGTACCCGGGGCAGCGACCCGATACGACCCGGGGACCTGGGTCCGGGGTCCCGACCTGACCCGGTGACCTCGGGCCAGGGTAACCACCTGACCCGGGGACCCTGGCCGGGGACTCGGTATGACTCCGTCTCCCGGGGCCGGGGTGGTCACCTGACACTGCTACCCGGGACAGCGACCCGACATGACCCGGTGACCCGGGGCCGGGGTAACGACCTGTCCAGGGGACCTGAGCCGGGGACCCGACAGGACCCGGGGACCTGGTTCCGGGGTGCCGACCTGACCCGGTGACCTGGGGCTGTGGTGTCGACCGGACTCGGGGACCTGGTCCGGTGTCCCGTCATGACCTGGGGACCTGGGGTCGGGGTGGTCACCAGACCCTTGTACCCAGGCCGTTGAGCCGACATGACCCTGTGACCCGGAGCCTGGGTAAAAATCCAACCCGGGGACCCGGGCATGGGACGTGACATGACCCGACCTGGGTCCGGGGTCCCGACCTGACCCGGTGACCTGGGCCGGGGACCCCACGTGACCCGGGGACCTGGGGCCGGGGATGTCACCCGACACTGGTACCCGGGGCAGCGACCCGATACGACCCGGGGACCTGGGTCCGGGGTCCCGACCTGACCCGGTGACCTGGGGCCAGGGTAACCACTTGACCCGGGGACCCGGGCCGGGGACCCGGTATGACTCCGTCTCCCGGGGCCGGGGTGGTCACCTGACACTGCTACCCGGGACAGCGACCCGACATGACCCGGTGACCCGGGGCCGGGGTAACGACCTGTCCAGGGGACCTGGGCCGGGGACCCGACAGGACCCGGTGACCTGGTTCCGGGGTGCCGACCTGACCCGGTGACCTGGGGCTGTGGTGTCGACCGGACTCGGGGACCTGGTCCGGTGTCCCGTCATGACCCGGGGACCTGGGGTCGGGGTGGTCACCAGACCGTTGTACCCAGGCCGTTGACCCGACATGACCCTGTGACCCGGGGCCTGGGTAAAAATCCAACCCGGGGACCCGGGCATGGGACATGACATGACCCGACCTGGGTCCGGGGTCCCGACCTGACCCGCTGACCTGGGGCCGGTGTCCCCATGTGACCCGGGGACCCGAGCCGGGGTCCCCACGTGACCCGGTGACCTGAGGCCGGGGTCCCCACGTGACCCGGGGTCCTGGGGCCGGGGTCCCCACGTGACCCGGGGTCCTGGTGCCGGGGTCCCCACGTGACCCGGGGAACCGGGCCGGGGACCCCACGTGACCCGGTGACCTGGGGCCGGGGTCCCCACGTGACCCGGGGACCCGGGCCGGGGACATCACGTGACCCGGTCACCTGGGGCCGGGGTCCCCACGTGACCCGGGGTCCTGGTGCCGGGGACCCCACGTGACCCGGGGACCCGGGCCGGGGTCCCCACGTGACCCGGGGTCCTGGTGCCGGGGTCCCCAAGTGACCCGCTGACTTGGGGCCGGGGTCCCCACTTGACCCGGGGTCCTGGTGCCGGGGTCCCCACGTGACCCGAGGACCCGGGCCGGGGTCCCCACGTGACCCGGTGACCTGGGGCGAGGGTCCCCACGTGACCCGGGGTCCTGGTGCCGGGGTCCCCAAGTGACCCGGGGACCCGGGCCGGGGACCCCACGTGACCCGGTGACCTGGGGCCGGGGTCCCCACGTGACCCGGGGACCCGGGCCGGGGACATCACGTGACCCGGTGACCTGAGGCCAGGGTCCCCACGTGACCCGGGGTCCTGGTGCTGGGGTCCCCACGTGACCCGGGGACCCGGGCCGGGGACATCACGTGACCCGGTCACCTGGGGCCGGGATCCCCACGTGACCCGGTCACCTGGGGCCGGGGTCCCCACGTGACCCGGGGTCCTGGTGTCGGGGTCCCCACGTGACCCGGTGACCTGGGGCCGGGGTCCCCACGTGACCCGGGGTCCTGGTGCCTGGGTTCCCACGTGACCCGGGGACCCGGGCCGGGGTCCCCACGTGACCCGGGGTCCTGGTGCCGGTGTCCCCACGTGACCCGGGGACCCGGGCCGGGGACCCCACGTGACCCGGTGACCTGGGGCCGGGGTCCCCACGTGACCCGGGGACCCGGGCCGGGGACATCACGTGACCCGGTCACCTGGGGCCGGGGTCCCCACGTGACCCGGAGTCCTGGTGCCGGTGTCCCCACGTGACCCGGGGACCCGGGCCGGGGACCCCACGTGACCCGGTGACCTACGGCCGGGGTCCCCACGTGACCCGTGGACCCGGGCCGGGGACATCACGTGACCCGGTCACCCGGGCCGGGGTCCCCACGTGACCCAGGGTCCTGGTGCCGGTGTCCCCACGTGACCCGGTGACCTGGGGCCGGGGTCCCCACGTGACCCGGTGACCTGGGGCCGGGGTCCCCACGTGACCCGGTCACCTGGGGCCGGGGTCCCCACGTGACCCGGTGACCTGAGGCCGGGGTCCCCACGTGACCCGGGGTCCTGGGGCCGGGGTCCCCACGTGACCCGGGGTCCTGGTGCCGGGGTCCCCACGTGACCCGGGGACCCGGGCCGGGGACCCCACGTGACCCGGTGACCTGGGGCCGGGGTCCCCACGTGACCCGGGGACCCGGGCCGGGGACATCACGTGACCCGGTCACCTGGGGCCGGGGTCCCCACGTGACCCGGGGTCCTGGTGCCGGGGACCCCACGTGACCCGGGGACCCGGGCCGGGGTCCCCACGTGACCCGGGGTCCTGGTGCCGGGGTCCCCACGTGACCCGCTGACTTGGGGCCGGGGTCCCCACTTGACCCGGGGTCCTGGTGCCGGGGTCCCCACGTGACCCGAGGACCCGGGCCGGGGTCCCCACGTGACCCGGTGACCTGGGGCGAGGGTCCCCACGTGACCCGGGGTCCTGGTGCCGGGGTCCCCAAGTGACCCGGGGACCCGGGCCGGGGACCCCACGTGACCCGGTGACCTGGGGCCGGGGTCCCCACGTGACCCGGGGACCCGGGCCAGGGACATCACGTGACCCGGTCACCTGGGGCCGGGATCCCCACGTGACCCGGTGACCTGGGGCCGGGGTCCCCACGTGACCCGGGGTCCTGGTGCCTGGGTTCCCACGTGACCCGGGGACCCGGGCCGGGGTCCCCACGTGACCCGGGGTCCTGGTGCCGGTGTCCCCACGTGACCCGGGGACCCGGGCCGGGGACCCCACGTGACCCGGTGACCTGGGGCCGGGGTCCCCACGTGACCCGGGGACCCGGGCCGGGGACATCACGTGACCCGGTCACCTGGGGCCGGGGTCCCCACGTGACCCGGAGTCCTGGTGCCGGTGTCCCCACGTGACCCGGGGACCCGGGCCAGGGACCCCACGTGACCCGGTGACCTACGGCCGGGGTCCCCACGTGACCCGGGGACCCGGGCCGGGGACATCACGTGACCCGGTCACCTGGGCCGGGGTCTCCACGTGACCCGGGGTCCTGGTGCCGGGGTCCCCACGTGACCCGGGGACCCGGGCCGGGGTCCCCACGTGACCCGGGGTCCTGGTGCCGGTGTCCCCACGTGACCCGTAGACCTGGGGCCGGGGTCCCCACGTGACCCGGTGACCTGGGGCCGGGGTCCCCACGTGACCCGGGGACCCGGGCCGGGGTCCCCACGTGACCCAGGGTCCTGGTGCCGGTGTCCCCACGTGACCCGGTCACCTGGGGCCGGGGTCCCTTCGTGACCTGGTCACCTGGGGCCAGGGTCCCCACGTGACCCGGGGTCCTGGTGCCGGTGTCCCCACGTGACCCAGTCACCTGGGGCCCGGGTCCCCACGTGACCCGGTCACCTGGGGCCGGGGTCCCCACGTGACCTGGGGACCCGGGCCGGGGACCCCACGTGACCCGGGGACCTGGGGCCGGGGTGGTCACCTGACACTGGTACCCGGGACAGCGACCCGACATGACCCGGTGACCCGGGGCCGGGGTAACGACCTGTCCAGGGGACCTGGGCCGGGGACCCGACAGGACCCGGTGACCTGGTTCCGGGGTGCCGACCTGACCCGGTGACCTGGGGCTGTGGTGTCGACCGGACTCGGGGACCTGGTCCGGTGTCCCGTCATGACCCGGGGACCTGGGGTCGGGGTGGTCACCAGACCGTTGTACCCAGGCCGTTGACCCGACATGACCCTGTGACCCGGGGCCTGGGTAAAAATCCAACCCGGGGACCCGGGCATGGGACATGACATGACCCGACCTGGGTCCGGGGTCCCGACCTGACCCGGTGACCTTGGGCCAGGGTAACCACCTGACCCGGGGACTCGGGCCGGGGACCCGGTATGACTCCGTCTCCCGGGGCCGGGGTGGTCACCTGACACTGCTACCCGGGACAGCGACCCGACATGACCCGGTGACCCGGGGCCGGGGTAACGACCTGTCCAGGGGACCTGGGCCGGGGACCCGACAGGACCCGGTGACCTGGTTCCGGGGTGCCGACCTGACCCGGTGACCTGGGGCTGTGGTGTCGACCGGACTCGGGGACCTGGTCCGGTGTCCCGTCATGACCCGGGGACCTGGGGTCGGAGTGGTCACCAGACCGTTGTACCCAGGCCGTTGACCCGACATGACCCTGTGACCCGGGGCCTGAGTAAAAATCCGACCCGGGGCCTGGGTAAAAATCCAACCCGGGGACCCGGGGCCGGGTTAACGACCTGTCCAGGGGACCCGGGCCGGGGACCCGACAGGACCCGGTGATCCTTCGCTGGTGTCCCGATGCAACCCGGCGACCCGGGCCGGGGACCCCACGTGACCCGGGGACCTGGGGCAGGGGATGTCACCCGACACTGGTACCCGGGGCAGCGACCCGATACGACCCGGGGACCTGGGTCCGGGGTCCCGACCTGACCCGGTGACCTGGGGCCAGGGTAACCACCTGACCCGGGGACCCGGGCCGGGGACCCGGTATGACTCCGTCTCCCGGGGCCGGGGTGGTCACCTGACACTGGTACCCGGGACAGCGACCCAACATGACCCGGTGACCCGGGGCCGGGGTAACGACCTGTCCAGGGGACCTGGGCCGGGGACCCGACAGGACCCGGGGACCTGGTTCCGGGGTGCCGACCTGACCCGGTGACCTGGGGCTGTGGTGTCGACCGGACTCGGGGACCTGGTCCGGTGTCCCGTCATGACCCGGGGACCTGGGGTCGGGGTGGTCACCAGACCGTTGTACCCAGGCCGTTGAGCCGACATGACCCTGTGACCCGGGGCCTGGGTAAAAATCCAACCCGGGGACCCGGGCATGGGACGTGACATGACCCGACCTGGGGCCGGGATCCCCACGTGACCCGGTCACCTGGGGCCGGGGTCCCCACGTGACCCGGTCACCTGGGGCCGGGGTCCCCACGTGACCCGGGGTCCTGGTGTCGGGGTCCCCACGTGACCCGGTGACCTGGGGCCGGGGTCCCCACGTGACCCGGGGTCCTGGTGCCTGGGTTCCCACGTGACCCGGGGACCCGGGCCGGGGTCCCCACGTGACCCCGGGTCCTGGTGCCGGGGTCCCCACGTGACCCGGTGACCTGAGGCCGGTGTCCCCACGTGACCCGGTGACCTGGGGCCGGGGTCCCCACGTGACCCGGGGTCCTGGTGCCGGGGTCCCCACGTGACCCGGGGACCCGGGCCGGGGACCCCACGTGACCCGGTGACCTGGGGCCGGGGTCCCCACGTGACCCGGTGACCCGGGCCGGGGACATCACGTGACCCGGTGACCTGGGGCCGGGGTCCCCACGTGACCCGGGGTCCTGGTGCCGGGGTCCCCACGTGACCCGGGGATCCGGGCCGGGGTCCCCACGTGACCCGGGGTCCTGGTGCCGGTGTCCCCACGTGACCCGGTGACCTGGGGCCGGGGTCCCCACGTGACCCGGTGACCTGGGGCCGGTGTCCCCACGTGACCCGGTGACCTGGGGCCGGGGTCCCCACGTGACCCAGGGTCCTGGTGCCGGTGTCCCCACGTGACCCGGTGACCTGGGGCCGGGGTCCCCACGTGACCCGGGGTCCTGAGGCCGGTGTCCCCACGTGACCCGGGGTCCTGGTGCCGGGGTCCCCACGTGACCCGGTGACCTGAGGCCGGGGTCCCCACGTGACCCGTTGACCTGGGGCCGGGGTCCCCACGTGACCCGGGGACCCGGGCCGGGGACATCACGTGACCCGGTCACCTGGGGCCGGGGTCCCCACGTGACCCGGGGTCCTGGTGCCGGTGTCCCCACGTGACCCAGTGACCTGGGGCCGGGGTCCCCACGTGACCCGGGGACCCGGGCCGGGGTCCCCACGTGACCCAGGGTCCTGGTGCCAGTGTCCCCACGTGACCCGGTCACCTGGGTCCGGGGTCCCCACGTGACCCGGTCACCTGGGGCCGGGGTCCCCACGTGACCCGGTCACCTGGGGCCGGGGTCCCCACGTGACCCGGGGTCCTGGTGCCGGTGTCTCTACGTGACCCGGTTACCTGGGGCCCGGGTTCCCACGTGACCCGGTCACCTGGGGCCGGGGTCCCCACGTGACCTGGGGACCCGGGCCGGGGACCCCACGTGACCCGGGGACCTCGGGCCGGGGATGTCACCCGACACTGGTACCCGGGGCAGCGACCCGACAGGACCCGGTGACCTGGTTCCGGGGTGCCGACCTGACCCGGTGACCTGGGGCTGTGGTGTCGACCGGACTCGGGGACCTGGTCCGGTGTCCCGTCATGACCCGGGGACCTGGGGTCGGGGTGGTCACCAGACCGTTGTACCCAGGCCGTTGAGCCGACATGACCCTGTGACCCGGAGCCTGGGTAAAAATCCAACCCGGGGACCCGGGCATGGGACGTGACATGACCCGACCTGGGTCCGGGGTCCCGACCTGACCCGGTGACCTGGGCCGGGGACCCCACGTGACCCGGGGACCTGGGGCCGGGGATGTCACCCGACACTGGTACCCGGGGCAGAGACCCGATACGACCCGGGGACCTGGGTCCGGAGTCCCGACCTGACCCGGTGACCTGGGGCCAGGGTAACCACCTGACCCGGGGACCCGGGCCGGGGACCCGGTATGACTCCGTCTCCCGGGGCCGGGGTGGTCACCTGACACTGGTACCCGGGACAGCGACCCGACATGACCCGGTGACCCGGGGCCGGGGTAACGACCTGTCCAGGGGACCTGAGCCGGGGACCCGACAGGACCCGGGGACCTGGTTCCGGGGTGCCGACCTGACCCGGTGACCTGGGGCTGTGGTGTCGACCGGACTCGGGGACCTGGTCCGGTGTCCCGTCATGACCCGGGGACCTGGGGTCGGGGTGGTCACCAGACCGTTGTACCCAGGCCGTTGAGCCGACATGACCCTGTGACCCGGTGCCTGGGTAAAAATCCAACCCGGGGACCCGGGCATGGGACATGACATGACCCGACCTGGGTCCGGGGTCCCGACCTGACCCGGTGACCTGGGCCGGGGACCCCACGTGACCCGGGGACCTGGGGCCGGGGATGTCACCCGACACTGGTACCCGGGGCAGCGACCCGATACGACCCGGGGACCTGGGTCCGGGGTCCCGACCTGACCCGGTGACCTGGGGCCAGGGTAACCACTTGACCCGGGGACCCGGGCCGGGGACCCGGTATGACTCCGTCTCCCGGGGCCGGGGTGGTCACCTGACACTGCTACCCGGGACAGCGACCCGACATGACCCGGTGACCCGGGGCCGGGGTAACGACCTGTCCAGGGGACCTGGGCCGGGGACCCGACAGGACCCGGGGACCTGGTTCCGGGGTGCCGACCTGACCCGGTGACCTGGGGCTGTGGTGTCGACCGGACTCGGGGACCTGGTCCGGTGTCCCGTCATGACCCGGGGACCTGGGGTAGGGGTGGTCACCAGACCGTTGTACCCAGGCCGTTGACCCGACATGACCCTGTGACCCGGGGCCTGGGTAAAAATCCAACCCGGGGACCCGGGCATGGGACATGACATGACCCGACCTGGGTCCAGGGGCCCCGACCTGACCCGCTGACCTGGGGCCGGTGTCCCCACGTGACCCGGGGTCCTGGTGCCGGGGTCCCCACGTGACCCGGGGACCCGAGCCGGGGTCCCCACGTGACCCGGGGTCCTGGTGCCGGGGTCCCCACGTGACCCGGTGACCTGGGGCCGGGGTCCCCACGTGACCCGGTGACCTGGGGCCGGTGTCCCCACGTGACCCGGTGACCTGGGGCCGGGGTCCCCACGTGACCCAGGGTCCTGGTGCCGGTGTCCCCACGTGACCCGGTGACCTGGGGCCGGGGTCCCCACGTGACCCGGGGTCCTGAGGCCGGTGTCCCCACGTGACCCGGGGTCCTGGTGCCGGGGTCCCCACGTGACCCGGTGACCTGAGGCCGGGGTCCCCACGTGACCCGTTGACCTGGGGCCGGGGTCCCCACGTGACCCGGGGACCCGGGCCGGGGACATCACGTGACCCGGTCACCTGGGGCCGGGGTCCCCACGTGACCCGGGGTCCTGGTGCCGGTGTCCCCACGTGACCCAGTGACCTGGGGCCGGGGTCCCCACGTGACCCGGGGACCCGGGCCGGGGTCCCCACGTGACCCAGGGTCCTGGTGCCAGTGTCCCCACGTGACCCGGTCACCTGGGTCCGGGGTCCCCACGTGACCCGGTCACCTGGGGCCGGGGTCCCCACGTGACCCGGTCACCTGGGGCCGGGGTCCCCACGTGACCCGGGGTCCTGGTGCCGGTGTCTCTACGTGACCCGGTTACCTGGGGCCCGGGTTCCCACGTGACCCGGTCACCTGGGGCCGGGGTCCCCACGTGACCTGGGGACCCGGGCCGGGGACCCCACGTGACCCGGGGACCTGGGGCCGGGGATGTCACCCGACACTGGTACCCGGGGCAGCGACCCGATACGACCCGGGGACCTGGGTCCGGGGTCCCGACCTGACCCGGTGACCTGGGGCCAGGGTAACCACTTGACCCGGGGACCCGGGCCGGGGACCCGGTATGACTCCGTCTCCCGGGGCCGGGGTGGTCACCTGACACTGCTACCCGGGACAGCGACCCGACATGACCCGGTGACCCGGGGCCGGGGTAACGACCTGTCCAGGGGACCTGGGCCGGGGACCCGACAGGACCCGGGGACCTGGTTCCGGGGTGCCGACCTGACCCGGTGACCTGGGGCTGTGGTGTCGACCGGACTCGGGGACCTGGTCCGGTGTCCCGTCATGACCCGGGGACCTGGGGTCGGGGTGGTCACCAGACCGTTGTACCCAGGCCGTTGAGCCGACATGACCCTGTGACCCGGAGCCTGGGTAAAAATCCAACCCGGGGACCCGGGCATGGGACGTGACATGACCCGACCTGGGTCCGGGGTCCCGACCTGACCCGGTGACCTGGGCCGGGGACCCCACGTGACCCGGGGACCTGGGGCCGGGGATGTCACCCGACACTGGTACCCGGGGCAGAGACCCGATACGACCCGGGGACCTGGGTCCGGAGTCCCGACCTGACCCGGTGACCTGGGGCCAGGGTAACCACCTGACCCGGGGACCCGGGCCGGGGACCCGGTATGACTCCGTCTCCCGGGGCCGGGGTGGTCACCTGACACTGGTACCCGGGACAGCGACCCGACATGACCCGGTGACCCGGGGCCGGGGTAACGACCTGTCCAGGGGACCTGAGCCGGGGACCCGACAGGACCCGGGGACCTGGTTCCGGGGTGCCGACCTGACCCGGTGACCTGGGGCTGTGGTGTCGACCGGACTCGGGGACCTGGTCCGGTGTCCCGTCATGACCCGGGGACCTGGGGTCGGGGTGGTCACCAGACCCTTGTACCCAGGCCGTTGAGACGACATGACCCTGTGACCCGGTGCCTGGGTAAAAATCCAACCCGGGGACCCGGGCATGGGACATGACATGACCCGACCTGGGTCCGGGGTCCCGACCTGACCCGGTGACCTGGGCCGGGGACCCCACGTGACCCGGGGACCTGGGGCCGGGGATGTCACCCGACACTGGTACCCGGGGCAGCGACCCGATACGACCCGGGGACCTGGGTCCGGGGTCCCGACCTGACCCGGTGACCTGGGGCCAGGGTAACCACTTGACCCGGGGACCCGGGCCGGGGACCCGGTATGACTCCGTCTCCCGGGGCCGGGGTGGTCACCTGACACTGCTACCCGGGACAGCGACCCGACATGACCCGGTGACCCGGGGCCGGGGTAACGACCTGTCCAGGGGACCTGGGCCGGGGACCCGACAGGACCCGGGGACCTGGTTCCGGGGTGCCGACCTGACCCGGTGACCTGGGGCTGTGGTGTCGACCGGACTCGGGGACCTGGTCCGGTGTCCCGTCATGACCCGGGGACCTGGGGTAGGGGTGGTCACCAGACCGTTGTACCCAGGCCGTTGAGCCGACATGACCCTGTGACCCGGGGCCTGGGTAAAAATCCAACCCGGGGACCCGGGCATGGGACATGACATGACCCGACCTGGGTCCAGGGGCCCCGACCTGACCCGCTGACCTGGGGCCGGTGTCCCCACGTGACCCGGGGTCCTGGTGCCGGGGTCCCCACGTGACCCGGGGACCCGAGCCGGGGTCCCCAGGTGACCCGGTGACCTGGGGCCGGGGTCCCCACGTGACCCGGGGTCCTGGTGCCGGGGTCCCCACGTGACCCGGGGACCCGGGCCGGGGACCCGGTATGACTCCGTCTCCCGGGGCCGGGGTGGTCACCTGACACTGCTACCCGGGACAGCGACCCGACATGACCCGGTGACCCGGGGCCGGGGTAACGACCTGTCCAGGGGACCTGGGCCGGGGACCCGACAGGACCCGGGGACCTGGTTCCGGGGTGCCGACCTGACCCGGTGACCTGGGGCTGTGGTGTCGACCGGACTCGGGGACCTGGTCCGGTGTCCCGTCATGACCCGGGGACCTGGGGTCGGGGTGGTCACCAGACCGTTGTACCCAGGCCGTTGAGCCGACATGACCCTGTGACCCGGAGCCTGGGTAAAAATCCAACCCGGGGACCCGGGCATGGGACGTGACATGACCCGACCTGGGTCCGGGGTCCCGACCTGACCCGGTGACCTGGGCCGGGGACCCCACGTGACCCGGGGACCTGGGGCCGGGGATGTCACCCGACACTGGTACCCGGGGCAGAGACCCGATACGACCCGGGGACCTGGGTCCGGAGTCCCGACCTGACCCGGTGACCTGGGGCCAGGGTAACCACCTGACCCGGGGACCCGGGCCGGGGACCCGGTATGACTCCGTCTCCCGGGGCCGGGGTGGTCACCTGACACTGGTACCCGGGACAGCGACCCGACATGACCCGGTGACCCGGGGCCGGGGTAACGACCTGTCCAGGGGACCTGAGCCGGGGACCCGACAGGACCCGGGGACCTGGTTCCGGGGTGCCGACCTGACCCGGTGACCTGGGGCTGTGGTGTCGACCGGACTCGGGGACCTGGTCCGGTGTCCCGTCATGACCCGGGGACCTGGGGTCGGGGTGGTCACCAGACCCTTGTACCCAGGCCGTTGAGACGACATGACCCTGTGACCCGGTGCCTGGGTAAAAATCCAACCCGGGGACCCGGGCATGGGACATGACATGACCCGACCTGGGTCCGGGGTCCCGACCTGACCCGGTGACCTGGGCCGGGGACCCCACGTGACCCGGGGACCTGGGGCCGGGGATGTCACCCGACACTGGTACCCGGGGCAGCGACCCGATACGACCCGGGGACCTGGGTCCGGGGTCCCGACCTGACCCGGTGACCTGGGGCCAGGGTAACCACTTGACCCGGGGACCCGGGCCGGGGACCCGGTATGACTCCGTCTCCCGGGGCCGGGGTGGTCACCTGACACTGCTACCCGGGACAGCGACCCGACATGACCCGGTGACCCGGGGCCGGGGTAACGACCTGTCCAGGGGACCTGGGCCGGGGACCCGACAGGACCCGGGGACCTGGTTCCGGGGTGCCGACCTGACCCGGTGACCTGGGGCTGTGGTGTCGACCGGACTCGGGGACCTGGTCCGGTGTCCCGTCATGACCCGGGGACCTGGGGTAGGGGTGGTCACCAGACCGTTGTACCCAGGCCGTTGAGCCGACATGACCCTGTGACCCGGGGCCTGGGTAAAAATCCAACCCGGGGACCCGGGCATGGGACATGACATGACCCGACCTGGGTCCAGGGGCCCCGACCTGACCCGCTGACCTGGGGCCGGTGTCCCCACGTGACCCGGGGTCCTGGTGCCGGGGTCCCCACGTGACCCGGGGACCCGAGCCGGGGTCCCCAGGTGACCCGGTGACCTGGGGCCGGGGTCCCCACGTGACCCGGGGTCCTGGTGCCGGGGTCCCCACGTGACCCGGGGACCCGGGCCGGGGACCCCACGTGACCCGGTGACCTGGGGCCGGGGTCCCCACGTGACCCGGGGACCCGGGCCGGGGACATCACGTGACCCGGTCACCTGGGGCCGGGGTCCCCACGTGACCCGGTCACCTGGGGCCGGGGTCCCCACGTGACCCGGGGTCCTGGTGCCGGGGTCCCCACGTGACCCGGTGACCTGAGGCCGGGGTCCCCACGTGACCCGGTGACCTGGGGCCGGGGTCCCCACGTGACCCGGGGTCCTGGTGCCGGGGTCCCCACGTGACCCGGGGACCCGAGCCGGGGTCCCCACGTGACCCGGTGACCTGGGGCCGGGGTCCCCACGTGACCCGGGGTCCTGGTGCCGGGGTCCCCACGTGACCCGGGGACCCGGGTCGGGGACCCCACGTGACCCGGTGACCTGGGGCCGGGGTCCCCACGTGACCCGGGGACCCGGGCCGGGGACATCACGTGACCCGGTGACCTGGGGCCGGGGTCCCCACGTGACCCGGTCACCTGGGGCCGGGGTCCCCACGTGACCCGGGGTCCTGGTGCCGGGGTCCCCACGTGACCCGGTGACCTGAGGCCGGGGTCCCCACGTGACCCGGTGACCTGGGGCCGGGGTCCCCACGTGACCCGGGGTCCTGGTGCCTGGGTTCCCACGTGACCCGGGGACCCGGGCCGGGGTCCCCACGTGACCCGGGGTCCTGTTGCCGGTGTCCCCACGTGACCCGGGGACCCGGGCCGGGGACCCCACGTGACCCGGTGACCTGGGGCCGGGGTCCCCACGTGACCCGGGGACCCGGGCCGGGGACATCACGTGACCCGGTGACCTGGGGCCGGGGTCCCCACGTGACCCGGTGACCTGGGGCCGGGGTCCCCACGTGACCCGGGGTCCTGGTGCCGGTGTCCCCACGTGACCCGGTGACCTGGGGCCGGGGTCCCCACGTGACCCGGTGACCTGGGGCCGGTGTCCCCACGTGACCCGGTGACCTGGGGCCGGGGTCCCCACGTGACCCAGGGTCCTGGTGCCGGTGTCCCCACGTGACCCGGTGACCTCGGGCCGGGGTCCCCACGTGACCCGGGGTCCTGGGGCCGGGGTCCCCACGTGACCCGGGGACCCGGGCCGGGGACATCACGTGACCCGGTGACCTGGGGCCGGGGTCCCCACGTGACCCGGGGACCCGGGCCGGGGACATCACGTGACCCGGTCACCTGGGGCCGGGGTCCCCACGTGACCCGGTCACCTGGGGCCGGGGTCCCCACGTGACCCGGGGTCCTGGTGCCGGTGTCTCTACGTGACCCGGTTACCTGGGGCCCGGGTTCCCACGTGACCCGGTCACCTGGGGCCGGGGTCCCCACGTGACCTGGGGACCCGGGCCGGGGACCCCACGTGACCCGGGGACCTGGGGCCGGGGATGTCACCCGACACTGGTACCCGGGGCAGCGACCCGATACGACTCGGGGACCTGGGTCCGGGGTCCCGACCTGACCCGGTGACCTGGGGCCAGGGTAACCACCTGACCCGGGGACCCTGGCCGGGGACTCGGTATGACTCCGTCTCCCGGGGCCGGGGTGGTCACCTGACACTGCTACCCGGGACAGCGACCCGACATGACCCGGTGACCCGGGGCCGGGGTAACGACCTGTCCAGGGGACCTGGGCCGGGGACCCGACAGGACCCGGGGACCTGGTTCCGGGGTGCCGACCTGACCCGGTGACCTGGGGCTGTGGTGTCGACCGGACTCGGGGACCTGGTCCGGTGTCCCGTCATGACCCGGGGACCTGGGGTAGGGGTGGTCACCAGACCGTTGTACCCAGGCCGTTGACCCGACATGACCCTGTGACCCGGAGCCTGGGTAAAAATCCAACCCGGGGACCCGGGCATGGGACGTGACATGACCCGACCTGGGTCCGGGGTCCCGACCTGACCCGGTGACCTGGGCCGGGGACCCCACGTGACCCGGGGACCTGGGGCCGGGGATGTCACCCGACACTGGTACCCGGGGCAGCGACCCGATACGACCCGGGGACCTGGGTCCGGGGTCCCGACCTGACCCGGTGACCTGGGGCCAGGGTAACCACTTGACCCGGGGACCCGGGCCGGGGACCCGGTATGACTCCGTCTCCCGGGGCCGGGGTGGTCACCTGACACTGCTACCCGGGACAGCGACCCGACATGACCCGGTGACCCGGGGCCGGGGTAACGACCTGTCCAGGGGACCTGGGCCGGGGACCCGACAGGACCCGGTGACCTGGTTCCGGGGTGCCGACCTGACCCGGTGACCTGGGGCTGTGGTGTCGACCGGACTCGGGGACCTGGTCCGGTGTCCCGTCATGACCCGGGGACCTGGGGTCGGGGTGGTCACCAGACCGTTGTACCCAGGCCGTTGAGCCGACATGACCCTGTGACCCGGGGCCTGGGTAAAAATCCAACCCGGGGACCCGGGCATGGGACATGACATGACCCGACCTGGGTCCGGGGTCCCGACCTGACCCGCTGACCTGGGGCCGGTGTCCCCACGTGACCCGGGGTCCTGGGGCCGGGGTCCCCACGTGACCCGGGGTCCTGGTGCCGGGGTCCCCACGTGACCCGGGGAACCGGGCCGGGGACGCCACGTGACCCGGTGACCTGGGGCCGGGGTCCCCACGTGACCCGGGGACCCGGGCCGGGGACATCACGTGACCCGGTCACCTGGGGCCGGGGTCCCCACGTGACCCGGGGTCCTGGTGCCGGGGACCCCACGTGACCCGGGGACCCGGGCCGGGGTCCCCACGTGACCCGGGGTCCTGGTGCCGGGGTCCCCACGTGACCCGCTGACTTGGGGCCGGGGTCCCCACTTGACCCGGGGTCCTGGTGCCGGGGTCCCCACGTGACCCGAGGACCCGGGCCGGGGTCCCCACGTGACCCGGTGACCTGGGGCGAGGGTCCCCACGTGACCCGGGGTCCTGGTGCCGGGGTCCCCAAGTGACCCGGGGACCCGGGCCGGGGACCCCACGTGACCTGGTGACCTGGGGCCGGGGTCCCCACGTGACCCGGGGACCCGGGCCGGGGACATCACGTGACCCGGTCACCTGGGGCCGGGGTCCCCACGTGACCCGGGGTCCTGGTGCTGGGGTCCCCACGTGACCCGGGGACCCGGGCCGGGGACATCACGTGACCCGGTCACCTGGGGCCGGGATCCCCACGTGACCCGGTCACCTGGGGCCGGGGTCCCCACGTGACCCGGGGTCCTGGTGTCGGGGTCCCCACGTGACCCGGTGACCTGGGGCCGGGGTCCCCACGTGACCCGGGGTCCTGGTGCCTGGGTTCCCACGTGACCCGGGGACCCGGGCCGGGGTCCCCACGTGACCCGGGGTCCTGGTGCCGGTGTCCCCACGTGACCCGGGGACCCGGGCCGGGGACCCCACGTGACCCGGTGACCTGGGGCCGGGGTCCCCACGTGACCCGGGGACCCGGGCCGGGGACATCACGTGACCCGGTCACCTGGGGCCGGGGTCCCCACGTGACCCGGAGTCCTGGTGCCGGTGTCCCCACGTGACCCGGGGACCCGGGCCGGGGACCCCACGTGACCCGGTGACCTACGGCCGGGGTCCCCACGTGACCCAGGGTCCTGGTGCCGGTGTCCCCACGTGACCCGGTGACCTGGGGCCGGGGTCCCCACGTGACCCGGTGACCTGGGGCCGGGGTCCCCACGTGACCCGGTCACCTGGGGCCGGGGTCCCCACGTGACCCGGTGACCTGAGGCCGGGTTCCCCACGTGACCCGGGGTCCTGGGGCCGGGGTCCCCACGTGACCCGGGGTCCTGGTGCCGGGGTCCCCACGTGACCCGGGGACCCGGGCCGGGGACCCCACGTGACCCGGTGACCTGGGGCCGGGGTCCCCACGTGACCCGGGGACCCGGGCCGGGGACATCACGTGACCCGGTCACCTGGGGCCGGGGTCCCCACGTGACCCGGGGTCCTGGTGCCGGGGACCCCACGTGACCCGGGGACCCGGGCCGGGGTCCCCACGTGACCCGGGGTCCTGGTGCCGGGGTCCCCACGTGACCCGCTGACTTGGGGCCGGGGTCCCCACTTGACCCGGGGTCCTGGTGCCGGGGTCCCCACGTGACCCGAGGACCCGGGCCGGGGTCCCCACGTGACCCGGTGACCTGGGGCGAGTGTCCCCACGTGACCCGGGGTCCTGGTGCCGGGGTCCCCAAGTGACCCGGGGACCCGGGCCGGGGACCCCACGTGACCCGGTGACCTGGGGCCGGGGTCCCCACGTGACCCGGGGACCCGGGCCAGGGACATCACGTGACCCGGTCACCTGGGGCCGGGATCCCCACGTGACCCGGTCACCTGGGGCCGGGGTCCCCACGTGACCCGGGGTCCTGGTGTCGGGGTCCCCACGTGACCCGGTGACCTGGGGCCGGGGTCCCCACGTGACCCGGGGTCCTGGTGCCTGGGTTCCCACGTGACCCGGGGACCCGGGCCGGGGTCCCCACGTGACCCGGGGTCCTGGTGCCGGTGTCCCCACGTGACCCGGGGACCCGGGCCGGGGACACCACGTAACCCGGTCACCTGGGGCCGGGGTCCCCACGTGACCCGGAGTCCTGGTGCCGGTGTCCCCACGTGACCCGGGGACCCGGGCCAGGGACCCCACGTGACCCGCTGACCTACGGCCGGGGTCCCCACGTGACCCGGGGACCCGGGCCGTGGACATCACGTGACCCGGGGTCCTGGTGCCGGTGTCCCCACGTGACCCGGGGACCCGGGCCGGGGACCACACGTGACCCGGTCACCTGGGGCCGGGGTCCCCACGTGACCCGGAGTCCTGGTGCCGGTGTCCCCACGTGACCCGGGGACCCGGGCCAGGGACCCCACGTGACCCGGTGACCTACGGCCGGGGTCCCCACGTGACCCGGGGACCCGGGCCGGGGTCCCCACGTGACCCGGGGTCCTGGTGCCGGTGTCCCCACGTGACCCGTAGACCTGGGGCCGGGGTCCCCACGTGACCCGGTGACCTGGGGCCGGGGTCCCCACGTGACCCGGGGACCCGGGCCGGGGTCCCCACGTGACCCAGGGTCCTGGTGCCGGTGTCCCCACGTGACCCGGTCACCTGGGGCCGGGGTCCCTTCGTGACCTGGTCACCTGGGGCCAGGGTCCCCACGTGACCCGGGGTCCTGGTGCCGGTGTCCCCACGTGACCCAGTCACCTGGGGCCCGGGTCCCCACGTGACCCGGTCACCTGGGGCCGGGGTCCCCACGTGACCTGGGGACCCGGGCCGGGGACCCCACGTGACCCGGGGACCTGGGGCCGGGGATGTCACCCGACACTGGTACCCGGGGCAGCGACCCGATACGACCCGGGGACCTGGGTCCGGGGTCCCGACCTGACCCGGTGACCTGGGGCCAGGGTAACCACTTGACCCGGGGACCCGGGCCGGGGACCCGGTATGACTCCGTCTCCCGGGGCCGGGGTGGTCACCTGACACTGCTACCCGGGACAGCGACCCGACATGACCCGGTGACCCGGGGCCGGGGTAACGACCTGTCCAGGGGACCTGGGCCGGGGACCCGACAGGACCCGGTGACCTGGTTCCGGGGTGCCGACCTGACCCGGTGACCTGGGGCTGTGGTGTCGACCGGACTCGGGGACCTGGTCCGGTGTCCCGTCATGACCCGGGGACCTGGGGTCGGGGTGGTCACCAGACCGTTGTACCCAGGCCGTTGACCCGACATGACCCTGTGACCCGGGGCCTGGGTAAAAATCCAACCCGGGGACCCGGGCATGGGACATGACATGACCCGACCTGGGTCCGGGGTCCCGACCTGACCCGCTGAACTGGGGCCGGTGTCCCCACGTGACCCGGTGACCTGGGGCCGGGGTCCCCACGTGACCCGGGGACCCGAGCCGGGGTCCCCACGTGACCCGGTGACCTGAGGCCGGGGTCCCCACGTGACCCGGGGTCCTGGGGCCGGGGTCCCCACGTGACCCGGGGTCCTGGTGCCGGGGTCCCCACGTGACCCGGGGAACCGGGCCGGGGACCCCACGTGACCCGGTGACCTGGGGCCGGGGTCCCCACGTGACCCGGGGACCCGGGCCGGGGACATCACGTGACCCGGTCACCTGGGGCCGGGGTCCCCACGTGACCCGGGGTCCTGGTGCCGGGGACCCCACGTGACCCGGGGACCCGGGCCGGGGTCCCCACGTGACCCGGGGTCCTGGTGCCGGGGTCCCCACGTGACCCGCTGACTTGGGGCCGGGGTCCCCACTTGACCCGGGGTCCTGGTGCCGGGGTCCCCACGTGACCCGAGGACCCGGGCCTGGGTCCCCACGTGACCCGGTGACCTGGGGCGAGGGTCCCCACGTGACCCGGGGTCCTGGTGCCGGGGTCCCCAAGTGACCCGGGGACCCGGGCCGGGGACCCCACGTGACCCGGTGACCTGGGGCCGGGGTCCCCACGTGACCCGGGGACCCGGGCCGGGGACATCACGTGACCCGGTCACCTGGGGCCGGGGTCCCCACGTGACCCGGGGTCCTGGTGCTGGGGTCCCCACGTGACCCGGGGTCCTGGTGTCGGGGTCCCCACGTGACCCGGTGACCTGGGGCCGGGGTCCCCACGTGACCCGGGGTCCTGGTGTCGGGGTCCCCACGTGACCCGGTGACCTGGGGCCGGGGTCCCCACGTGACCCGGGGTCCTGGTGCCTGGGTTCCCACGTGACCCGGGGACCCGGGCCGGGGTCCCCACGTGACCCGGGGTCCTGGTGCCGGTGTCCCCACGTGACCCGGGGACCCGGGCCGGGGACCCCACGTGACCCGGTGACCTGGGGCCGGGGTCCCCACGTGACCCGGGGACCCGGGCCGGGGACATCACGTGACCCGGTCACCTGGGGCCGGGGTCCCCACGTGACCCGGAGTCCTGGTGCCGGTGTCCCCACGTGACCCGGGGACCCGGGCCAGGGACCCCACGTGACCCGGTGACCTACGGCCGGGGTCCCCACGTGACCCGGGGACCCGGGCCGGGGACATCACGTGACCCGGTCACCTGGGCCGGGGTCTCCACGTGACCCGGGGTCCTGGTGCCGGGGTCCCCACGTGACCCGGGGACCCGGGCCGGGGTCCCCACGTGACCCGGGGTCCTGGTGCCGGTGTCCCCACGTGACCCGTAGACCTGGGGCCGGGGTCCCCACGTGACCCGGTGACCTGGGGCCGGGGTCCCCACGTGACCCGGGGACCCGGGCCGGGGTCCCCACGTGACCCAGGGTCCTGGTGCCGGTGTCCCCACGTGACCCGGTCACCTGGGGCCGGGGTCCCTTCGTGACCTGGTCACCTGGGGCCAGGGTCCCCACGTGACCTGGGGTCCTGGTGCCGGTGTCCCCACGTGACCCAGTCACCTGGGGCCCGGGTCCCCACGTGACCCGGTCACCTGGGGCCGGGGTCCCCACGTGACCTGGGGACCCGGGCCGGGGACCCCACGTGACCCGGGGACCTGGGGCCGGGGATGTCACCCGACACTGGTACCCGGGGCAGCGACCCGATACGACCCGGGGACCTGGGTCCGGGGTCCCGACCTGACCCGGTGACCTGGGGCCAGGGTAACCACCTGACCCGGGGACCCGGGCCGGGGACTCGGTATGACTCTGTCGCCCGGGGCCGGGGTGGTCACCTGACACTGGTACCCGGGACAGCGACCCGACATGACCCGGTGACCCGGGGCCGGGGTAACGACCTGTCCAGGGGACCTGGGCCGGGGACCCGACAGGACCCGGTGACCTGGTTCCGGGGTGCCGACCTGACCCGGTGACCTGGGGCTGTGGTGTCGACCGGACTCGGGGACCTGGTCCGGTGTCCCGTCATGACCCGGGGACCTGGGGTCGGGGTGGTCACCAGACCGTTGTACCCAGGCCGTTGACCCGACATGACCCTGTGACCCGGGGCCTGGGTAAAAATCCAACCCGGGGACCCGGGCATGGGACGTGACATGACCCGACCTGGGGCCGGGATCCCCACGTGACCCGGTCACCTGGGGCCGGGGTCCCCACGTGACCCGGGGTCCTGGTGTCGGGGTCCCCACGTGACCCGGTGACCTGGGGCCGGGGTCCCCACGTGACCCGGGGTCCTGGTGCCTGGGTTCCCACGTGACCCGGGGACCCGGGCCGGGGTCCCCACGTGACCCCGGGTCCTGGTGCCGGGGTCCCCACGTGACCCGGTGACCTGGGGCCGGGGTCCCCACGTGACCCGGTGACCCGGGCCGGGGACATCACGTGACCCGGTGACCTGGGGCCGGGGTCCCCACGTGACCCGCGGTCCTGGTGCCGGGGTCCCCACGTGACCCGGGGATCCGGGCCGGGGTCCCCACGTGACCCGGGGTCCTGGTGCCGGTGTCCCCACGTGACCCGGTGACCTGGGGCCGGGGTCCCCACGTGACCCGGTGACCTGGGGCCGGGGACCCCACGTGACCCGGTGACCTGGGGCCGGGGTCCCCACGTGACCCAGGGTCCTGGTGCCGGTGTCCCCACGTGACCCGGTGACTTGGGGCCGGGGTCCCCACGTGACCCGGGGTCCTGAGGCCGGTGTCCCCACGTGACCCGGGGTCCTGGTGCCGGGGTCCCCACGTGACCCGGTGACCTGAGGCCGGGGTCCCCACGTGACCCGGTGACCTGGGGCCGGGGTCCCCACGTGACCCGGGGTCCCGGGCCGGGGACATCACGTGACCCGGTCACCTGGGGCCGGAGTCCCCACGTGACCCGGGGTCCTGGTGCCGGTGTCCCCACGTGACCCAGTGACCTGGGGCCGGGGTCCCCACGTGACCCGGGGACCCGGGCCGGGGTCCCCACGTGACCCAGGGTCCTGGTGCCAGTGTCCCCACGTGACCCGGTCACCTGGGTCCGGGGTCCCCACGTGACCCGGTCACCTGGGGCCGGGGTCCCCACGTGACCCGGTCACCTGGGGCCGGGGTCCCCACGTGACCCGGGGTCCTGGTGCCGGTGTCTCTACGTGACCCGGTTACCTGGGGCCCGGGTTCCCACGTGACCCGGTCACCTGGGGCCGGGGTCCCCACGTGACCTGGGGACCCGGGCCGGGGACCCCACGTGACCCGGGGACCTGGGGCCGGGGATGTCACCCGACACTGGTACCCGGGGCAGCGACCCGATACGACCCGGGGACCTGGGTCCGGGGTCCCGACCTGACCCGGTGACCTCGGGCCAGGGTAACCACCTGACCCGGGGACCCTGGCCGGGGACTCGGTATGACTCCGTCTCCCGGGGCCGGGGTGGTCACCTGACACTGCTACCCGGGACAGCGACCCGACATGACCCGGTGACCCGGGGCCGGGGTAACGACCTGTCCAGGGGACCTGGGCCGGGGACCCGACAGGACCCGGTGACCTGGTTCCGGGGTGCCGACCTGACCCGGTGACCTGGGGCTGTGGTGTCGACCGGACTCGGGGACCTGGTCCGGTGTCCCGTCATGACCCGGGGACCTGGGGTAGGGGTGGTCACCAGACCGTTGTACCCAGGCCGTTGACCCGACATGACCCTGTGACCCGGAGCCTGGGTAAAAATCCAACCCGGGGACCCGGGCATGGGACGTGACATGACCCGACCTGGGTCCGGGGTCCCGACCTGACCCGGTGACCTGGGCCGGGGACCCCACGTGACCCGGGGACCTGGGGCCGGGGATGTCACCCGACACTGGTACCCGGGGCAGCGACCCGATACGACCCGGGGACCTGGGTCCGGGGTCCCGACCTGACCCGGTGACCTGGGGCCAGGGTAACCACTTGACCCGGGGACCCGGGCCGGGGACCCGGTATGACTCCGTCTCCCGGGGCCGGGGTGGTCACCTGACACTGGTACCCGGGACAGCGACCCGACATGACCCGGTGACCCGGGGCCGGGGTAACGACCTGTCCAGGGGACCTGAGCCGGGGACCCGACAGGACCCGGGGACCTGGTTCCGGGGTGCCGACCTGACCCGGTGACCTGGGGCTGTGGTGTCGACCGGACTCGGGGACCTGGTCCGGTGTCCCGTCATGACCCGGGGACCTGGGGTCGGGGTGGTCACCAGACCCTTGTACCCAGGCCGTTGAGACGACATGACCCTGTGACCCGGTGCCTGGGTAAAAATCCAACCCGGGGACCCGGGCATGGGACATGACATGACCCGACCTGGGTCCGGGGTCCCGACCTGACCCGGTGACCTGGGCCGGGGACCCCACGTGACCCGGGGACCTGGGGCCGGGGATGTCACCCGACACTGGTACCCGGGGCAGCGACCCGATACGACCCGGGGACCTGGGTCCGGGGTCCCGACCTGACCCGGTGACCTGGGGCCAGGGTAACCACTTGACCCGGGGACCTGGGCCGGGGACCCGGTATGACTCCGTCTCCCGGGGCCGGGGTGGTCACCTGACACTGCTACCCGGGACAGCGACCCGACATGACCCGGTGACCCGGGGCCGGGGGTAACGACCTGTCCAGGGGACCTGGGCCGGGGACCCGACAGGACCCGGGGACCTGGTTCCGGGGTGCCGACCTGACCCGGTGACCTGGGGCTGTGGTGTCGACCGGACTCGGGGACCTGGTCCGGTGTCCCGTCATGACCCGGGGACCTGGGGTAGGGGTGGTCACCAGACCGTTGTACCCAGGCCGTTGACCCGACATGACCCTGTGACCCGGGGCCTGGGTAAAAATCCAACCCGGGGACCCGGGCATGGGACATGACATGACCCGACCTGGGTCCAGGGGCCCCGACCTGACCCGCTGACCTGGGGCCGGTGTCCCCACGTGACCCGGGGACCCGAGCCGGGGTCCCCACGTGACCCGGTGACCTGGGGCCGGGGTCCCCACGTGACCCGGGGTCCTGGTGCCGGGGTCCCCACGTGACCCGGTGACCTGGGGCCGGGGTCCCCACGTGACCCGGGGTCCTGGTGCCGGGGTCCCCACGTGACCCGGGGACCCGAGCCGGGGTCCCCACGTGACCCGGTGACCTGGGGCCGGGGTCCCCACGTGACCCGGGGTCCTGGTGCCGGGGTCCCCACGTGACCCGGGGACCCGGGTCGGGGACCCCACGTGACCCGGTGACCTGGGGCCGGGGTCCCCACGTGACCCGGGGACCCGGGCCGGGGACATCACGTGACCCGGTCACCTGGGGCCGGGGTCCCCACGTGACCCGGTCACCTGTGGCCGGGGTCCCCACGTGACCCGGGGTCCTGGTGCCGGGGTCCCCACGTGACCCGGTGACCTGAGGCCGGGGTCCCCACGTGACCCGGTGACCTGGGGCCGGGGTCCCCACGTGACCCGGGGACCCGGGCCGGGGACATCACGTGACCCGGTCACCTGGGGCCGGGGTCCCCACGTGACCCGGGGTCCTGGTGCCGGTGTCCCCACGTGACCCAGTGACCTGGGGCCGGGGTCCCCACGTGACCTGGGGACCCGGGCCGGGGTCCCCACGTGACCCAGGGTCCTGGTGCCAGTGTCCCCACGTGACCCGGTGACCTGGGGCCGGGGTCCCCACGTGACCCGGTGACCTGGGGCCGGGGTCCCCACGTGACCCGGGGACCCGGGCCGGGGACATCACGTGACCCGGTCACCTGGGGCCGGGGTCCCCACGTGACCCGGTCACCTGGGGCCGGGGTCCCCACGTGACCCGGGGTCCTGGTGCCGGTGTCTCTACGTGACCCGGTTACCTGGGGCCCGGGTCCCCACGTGACCCGGTCACCTGGGGCCGGGGTCCCCACGTGACCTGGGGACCCGGGCTGGGGACCCTACGTGACCCGGGGACCTGGGGCCGGGGATGTCACCCGACACTGGTACCCGGGGCAGCGACCCGATACGACCCGGGGACCTGGGTCCGGGGTCCCGACCTGACCCGGTGACCTGGGGCCAGGGTAACCACCTGACCCGGGGACCCGGGCCGGGGACTCGGTATGACTCCGTCTCCCGGGGCCGGGGTGGTCACCTGACACTGCTTCCCGGGACAGCGACCCGACATGACCCGGTGACCCGGGGCCGGGGTAACGACCTGTCCAGGGGACCTGGGCCGGGGACCCGACAGGACCCGGGGACCTGGTTCCGGGGTGCCGACCTGACCCGGTGACCTGGGGCTGTGGTGTCGACCGGACTCGGGGACCTGGTCCGGTGTCCCGTCATGACCCGGGGACCTGGGGTAGGGGTGGTCACCAGACCGTTGTACCCAGGCCGTTGACCCGACATGACCCTGTGACCCGGTGCCTGGGTAAAAATCCAACCCGGGGACCCGGGCATGGGACGTGACATGACCCGACCTGGGTCCGGGGTCCCGACCTGACCCGGTGACCTTGGGCCAGGGTAACCACCTGACCCGGGGACTCGGGCCGGGGACCCGGTATGACTCCGTCTCCCGGGGCCGGGGTGGTCACCTGACACTGGTACCCGGGACAGCGACCCGACATGACCCGGTGACCCGGGGCCGGGGTAAACGACCTGTCCAGGGGACCTGGGCCGGGGACCCGACATGACCCGGTGACCTGGTTCCGGGGTGCCGACCTGACCCGGTGATCTGGGGCTGTGGTGTCGACCGGACTCCGGGACCTGGTCCGGTGTCCCGTCATGACCCGGGGACCTGGGGTCGGAGTGGTCACCAGACCGTTGTACCCAGGCCGTTGACCCGACATGACCCTGTGACCCGGGGCCTGAGTAAAAATCCGACCCGGGGCCTGGGTAAAAATCCAACCCGGGGACCCGGGGCCGGGTTAACGACCTGTCCAGGGGACCCGGGCCGGGGACCCGACAGGACCCGGTGATCCTTCGCTGGTGTCCCGATGCAACCAGGGGACCCGGGCCGGGGACCCCACGTGACCCGGGGACCTGGGGCAGGGGATGTCACCCGACACTGGTACCCGGGGCAGCGACCCGATACGACCCGGGGACCTGGGTCCGGGGTCCCGACCTGACCCGGTGACCTGGGGCCAGGGTAACCACCTGACCCGGGGACCCGGGCCGGGGACCCGGTATGACTCCGTCTCCCGGGGCCGGGGTGGTCACCTGACACTGCTACCCGGGACAGCGACCCGACATGACCCGGTGACCCGGGGCCGGGGTAACGACCTGTCCAGGGGACCTGGGCCGGGGACCCGACAGGACCCGGGGACCTGGTTCCGGGGTGCCGACCTGACCCGGTGACCTGGGGCTGTGGTGTCGACCGGACTCGGGGACCTGGTCCGGTGTCCCGTCATGACCCGGGGACCTGGGGTCGGGGTGGTCACCAGACCGTTGTACCCAGGCCGTTGAGCCGACATGACCCTGTGACCCGGAGCCTGGGTAAAAATCCAACCCGGGGACCCGGGCATGGGACGTGACATGACCCGACCTGGGTCCGGGGTCCCGACCTGACCCGGTGAACTGGGCCGGGGACCCCACGTGACCCGGGGACCTGGGGCCGGGGATGTCACCCGACACTGGTACCCGGGGCAGCGACCCGACATGACCCGGTGACCCGGGGCCGGGGTAACGACCTGTCCAGGGGACCTGGGCCGGGGACCCGACAGGACCCGGGGACCTGGTTCCGGGGTGCCGACCTGACCCGGTGACCTGGGGCTGTGGTGTCGACCGGACTCGGGGACCTGGTCCGGTGTCCCGTCATGACCCGGGGACCTGGGGTCGGGGTGGTCACCAGACCGTTGTACCCAGGCCGTTGACCCGACATGACCCTGTGACCCGGGGCCTGGGTAAAAATCCAACCCGGGGACCCGGGCATGGGACATGACATGACCCGACCTGGGTCCGGGGTCCCGACCTGACCCGCTGACCTGGGGCCGGTGTCCCCACGTGACCCGGGGTCCTGGTGCCGGGGTCCCCACGTGACCCGGGGACCCGAGCCGGGGTCCCCACGTGACCCGGTGACCTGGGGCCGGGGTCCCCACGTGACCCGGGGTCCTGGTGCCGGGGTCCCCACGTGACCCGGGGACCCGGGCCGGGGACCCCACGTGACCCGGTGACCTGGGGCCGGGGTCCCCACGTGACCCGGGGACCCGGGCCGGGGACATCACGTGACCCGGTCACCTGGGGCCGGGGTCCCCACGTGACCCGGTCACCTGGGGCCGGGGTCCCCACGTGACCCGGGGTCCTGGTGCCGGGGTCCCCACGTGACCCGGTGACCTGAGGCCGGGGTCCCCACGTGACCCGGTGACCTGGGGCCGGGGTCCCCACGTGACCCGGGGTCCTGGTGCCTGGGTTCCCACGTGACCCGGGGACCCGGGCCGGGGTCCCCACGTGACCCGGGGTCCTGTTGCCGGTGTCCCCACGTGACCCGGGGACCCGGGCCGGGGACCCCACGTGACCCGGTGACCTGGGGCCGGGGTCCCCACGTGACCCGGGGACCCGGGCCGGGGACATCACGTGACCCGGTGACCTGGGGCCGGGGTCCCCACGTGACCCGGGGTCCTGGTGCCGGGGTCCCCACGTGACCCGGGGACCCGGGCCGGGGTCCCCACGTGACCCGGGGTCCTGGTGCCGGTGTCCCCACGTGACCCGGTGACCTGGGGCCGGGGTCCCCACGTGACCCGGTGACCTGGGGCCGGTGTCCCCACGTGACCCGGTGACCTGGGGCCGGGGTCCCCACGTGACCCAGGGTCCTGGTGCCGGTGTCCCCACGTGACCCGGTGACCTGGGGCCGGGGTCCCCACGTGACCCGGGGTCCTGGGGCCGGGGTCCCCACGTGACCCGGGGACCCGGGCCGGGGACATCACGTGACCCGGTGACCTGGGGCCGGGGTCCCCACGTGACCCGGGGACCCGGGCCGGGGACATCACGTGACCCGGTCACCTGGGGCCGGGGTCCCCACGTGACCCGGTGACCTGGGGCCGGTGTCCCCACGTGACCCGGGGTCCTGGTGCCGGGGTCCCCACGTGACCCGGGGACCCGAGCCGGGGTCCCCACGTGACCCGGTGACCTGGGGCCGGGGTCCCCACGTGACCCGGGGTCCTGGTGCCGGGGTCCCCACGTGACCCGGGGACCCGGGCCGGGGACCCCACGTGACCCGGTGACCTGGGGCCGGGGTCCCCACGTGACCCGGGGACCCGGGCCGGGGACATCACGTGACCCGGTCACCTGGGGCCGGGGTCCCCACGTGACCCGGTCACCTGGGGCCGGGGTCCCCACGTGACCCGGGGTCCTGGTGCCGGGGTCCCCACGTGACCCGGGGACCCGGGCCGGGGACCCCACGTGACCCGGTGACCTGGGGCCGGGGTCCCCACGTGACCCGGGGACCCGGGCCGGGGACATCACGTGACCCGGTCACCTGGGGCCGGGGTCCCCACGTGACCCGGTCACCTGGGGCCGGGGTCCCCACGTGACCCGGGGTCCTGTTGCCGGTGTCCCCACGTGACCCGGGGACCCGGGCCAGGGGACCCCACGTGACCCGGTGACCTGGGGCCGGGGTCCCCACGTGACCCGGGGTCCTGGTGCCGGGGTCCCCACGTGACCCGGTCACCTGGGGCGAGGGTCCCCACGTGACCCGGGGTCCTGGTGCCGGTGTCCCCACGTGACCCGGTGAACTGGGGCCGGGGTCCCCACGTGACCCGGTGACCTGGGGCCGGTGTCCCCACGTGACCCGGTGACCTGAGGCCAGGGTCCCCACGTGACCCGGGGTCCTGGTGCCAGTGTCCCCACGTGACCCGGGGACCCGGGCCGGGGACATCACGTGACCCGGTAACCTGGGCCGGGGTCCCCACGTGACCCGGGGTCCTGGTGCCGGGGTCCCCACGTGACCCGGGGACCCGGGCCGGGGACATCACGTGACCCGGTCACCTGGGGCCGGGGTCCCCACGTGACCTGGTCACCTGGGGCCAGGGTCCCCACGTGACCCGGTGACCTAGGGCCGGGGTCCCCACGTGACCCGGGGACCCGGCCGGGGACATCACGTGACCCGGTCACCTGGGGCCGGGGTCCCCACGTGACCCGGAGTCCTGGTGCCGGTGTCCCCACGTGACCCGGGGACCTGGGCCGGGGACCCCACGTGACCCGGTGACCTGGGGCCGGGGTCCCCACGTGACCCGGGGACCCGGGCCGGGGACATCACGTGACCCGGTAACCTGGGCCGGGGTCCCCACGTGACCCGGGGTCCTGGTGCCGGGGTCCCCACGTGACCCGGGGACCCGGGCCGGGGACATCACGTGACCCGGTCACCTGGGGCCGGGGTCCCCACGTGACCTGGTCACCTGGGGCCAGGGTCCCCACGTGACCCGGGGTCCTGGTGCCGGGGTCCCCACGTGACCCGGGGACCCGAGCCGGGGTCCCCACGTGACCCGGTGACCTGGGGCCGGGGTCCCCACGTGACCCGGGGTCCTGGTGCCGGGGTCCCCACGTGACCCGGGGACCCGGGCCGGGGACCCCACGTGACCCGGTGACCTGGGGCCGGGGTCCCCACGTGACCCGGGGACCCGGGCCGGGGACATCACGTGACCCGGTCACCTGGGGCCGGGGTCCCCACGTGACCCGGTCACCTGGGGCCGGGGTCCCCACGTGACCCGGGGTCCTGGTGCCGGGGTCCCCACGTGACCCGGTGACCTGAGGCCGGGGTCCCCACGTGACCCGGTGACCTGGGGCCGGGGTCTCCACGTGACCCGGGGTCCTGGTGCCTGGGTTCCCACGTGACCCGGGGACCCGGGCCGGGGTCCCCACGTGACCCGGGGTCCTGTTGCCGGTGTCCCCACGTGACCCGGGGACCCGGGCCAGGGGACCCCACGTGACCCGGTGACCTGGGGCCGGGGTCCCCACGTGACCCGGGGTCCTGGTGCCGGGGTCCCCACGTGACCCGGTCACCTGGGGCGAGGGTCCCCACGTGACCCGGGGTCCTGGTGCCGGTGTCCCCACGTGACCCGGTGAACTGGGGCCGGGGTCCCCACGTGACCCGGTGACCTGGGGCCGGTGTCCCCACGTGACCCGGTGACCTGAGGCCAGGGTCCCCACGTGACCCGGGGTCCTGGTGCCAGTGTCCCCACGTGACCCGGTGACCTGGGGCCGGGGTCCCCACGTGACCCGGGGTCCTGGTGCCGGGGTCCCCACGTGACCCGGGGACCCGGGCCGGGGACATCACGTGACCCGGTCACCTGGGGCCGGGATCCCCACGTGACCCGGTCACCTGGGGCCGGGGTCCCCACGTGACCCGGGGTCCTGGTGTCGGGGTCCCCACGTGACCCGGTGACCTGGGGCCGGGGTCCCCACGTGACCCGGGGTCCTGGTGCCTGGGTTCCCACATGACCCGGGGACCCGGGCCGGGGTCCCCACGTGACCCGGGGTCCTGGTGCCGGTGTCCCCACGTGACCCGGGGACCCGGGCCGGGGACCCCACGTGACCCGGTGACCTAGGGCCGGGGTCCCCACGTGACCCGGGGACCCGGGCCGGGGACATCACGTGACCCGGTCACCTGGGGCCGGGGTCCCCACGTGACCCGGAGTCCTGGTGCCGGTGTCCCCACGTGACCCGGGGACCTGGGCCGGGGACCCCACGTGACCCGGTGACCTGGGGCCGGGGTCCCCACGTGACCCGGGGACCCGGGCCGGGGACATCACGTGACCCGGTAACCTGGGCCGGGGTCCCCACGTGACCCGGTGACCTGGGGCCGGGGTCCCCACGTGACCCGGGGACCCGGGCCGGGGACATCACGTGACCCGGTGACCTGGGGCCGGGGTCCCCACGTGACCCGGGGTCCTGGTGCCGGGGTCCCCACGTGACCCGGGGATCCGGGCCGGGGTCCCCACGTGACCCGGGGTCCTGGTGCCGGTGTCCCCACGTGACCCGGTGACCTGGTGCCGGGGTCCCCACGTGACCCGGTGACCTGGGGCCGGTGTCCCCACGTGACCCGGTGACCTAGGGCCGGGGTCCCCACGTGACCCAGGGTCCTGGTGCCGGTGTCCCCACGTGACCCGGTGACCTGGGGCCGGGGTCCCCACGTGACCCGGGGTCCTGAGGCCGGTGTCCCCACGTGACCCGGGGTCCTGGTGCCGGGGTCCCCACGTGACCCGGTGATCTGAGGCCGGGGTCCCCACGTGACCCGGTGACCTGGGGCCGGGGTCCCCACGTGACCCGGGGACCCGGGCCGGGGACATCACGTGACCCGGTCACCTGGGGCCGGGGTCCCCACGTGACCCGGGGTCCTGGTGCCGGTGTCCCCACGTGACCCAGTGACCTGGGGCCGGGGTCCCCACGTGACCCGGGGACCCGGGCCGGGGTCCCCACGTGACCCAGGGTCCTGGTGCCAGTGTCCCCACGTGACCCGGTGACCTGGGGCCAGGGTCCCCACGTGACCCGGTGACCTGGGGCCGGGGTCCCCACGTGACCCGGGGACCCGGGCCGGGGACATCACGTGACCCGGTCACCTGGGGCCGGGGTCCCCACGTGACCCGGTCACCTGGGGCCGGGGTCCCCACGTGACCCGGGGTCCTGGTGCCGGTGTCTCTACGTGACCCGGTTACCTGGGGCCCGGGTTCCCACGTGACCCGGTCACCTGGGGCCGGGGTCCCCACGTGACCTGGGGACCCGGGCCGGGGACCCCACGTGACCCGGGGACCTGGGGCCGGGGATGTCACCCGACACTGGTACCCGGGGCAGCGACCCGATACGACCCGGGGACCTGGGTCCGGGGTCCCGACCTGACCCGGTGACCTCGGGCCAGGGTAACCACCTGACCCGGGGACCCTGGCCGGGGACTCGGTATGACTCCGTCTCCCGGGGCCGGGGTGGTCACCTGACACTGCTACCCGGGACAGCGACCCGACATGACCCGGTGACCCGGGGCCGGGGTAACGACCTGTCCAGGGGACCTGGGCCGGGGACCCGACAGGACCCAGTGACCTGGTTCCGGGGTGCCGACCTGACCCGGTGACCTGGGGCTGTGGTGTCGACCGGACTCGGGGACCTGGTCCGGTGTCCCGTCATGACCCGGGGACCTGGGGTAGGGGTGGTCACCAGACCGTTGTACCCAGGCCGTTGACCCGACATGACCCTGTGACCCGGAGCCTGGGTAAAAATCCAACCCGGGGACCCGGGCATGGGACGTGACATGACCCGACCTGGGTCCGGGGTCCCGACCTGACCCGGTGACCTGGGCCGGGGACCCCACGTGACCCGGGGACCTGGGGCCGGGGATGTCACCCGACACTGGTACCCGGGGCAGCGACCCGATACGACCCGGGGACCTGGGTCCGGGGTCCCGACCTGACCCGGTGACCTGGGGCCAGGGTAACCACCTGACCCGGGGACCCGGGCCGGGGACTCGGTATGACTCCGTCTCCCGGGGCCGGGGTGGTCACCTGACACTGCTACCCGGGACAGCGACCCGACATGACCCGGTGACCCGGGGCCGGGGTAACGACCTGTCCAGGGGACCTGGGCCGGGGACCCGACAGGACCCGGGGACCTGGTTCCGGGGTGCCGACCTGACCCGGTGACCCGGGGCTGTGGTGTCGACCGGACTCGGGGACCTGGTCCGGTGTCCCGTCATGACCCGGGGACCTGGGGTCGGGGTGGTCACCAGACCGTTGTACCCAGGCCGTTGACCCGACATGACCCTGTGACCCGGGGCCTGGGTAAAAATCCAACCCGGGGACCCGGGCATGGGACATGACATGACCCGACCTGGGTCCGGGGTCCCGACCTGACCCGGTGACCTGGGGCCGGTGTCCCCACGTGACCCGGGGTCCTGGTGCCGGGGTCCCCACGTGTCCCGGGGACCCGAGCCGGGGTCCCCACGTGACCCGGTGACCTGAGGCCGGGGTCCCCACGTGACCCGGTGACCTGGGGCCGGGGTCCCCACGTGACCCGGTGACCTGGGGCCGGGGTCCCCACGTGACCCGGGGATCCGGGCCGGGGTCCCCACGTGACCCGGGGTCCTGGTGCCGGTGTCCCCACGTGACCCGGTGAACTGGGGCCGGGGTCCCCACGTGACCCGGTGACCTGGGGCCGGTGTCCCCACGTGACCCGGTGACCTGAGGCCAGGGTCCCCACGTGACCCGGGGTCCTGGTGCCAGTGTCCCCACGTGACCCGGGGACCCGGGCCGGGGACATCACGTGACCTGGTAACCTGGGCCGGGGTCCCCACGTGACCCGGGGTCCTGGTGCCGGGGTCCCCACGTGACCCGGGGACCCGGGCCGGGGACATCACGTGACCCGGTCACCTGGGGCCGGGGTCCCCACGTGACCTGGTCACCTGGGGCCAGGGTCCCCACGTGACCCGGTGACCTAGGGCCGGGGTCCCCACGTGACCCGGGGACCCGGCCGGGGACATCACGTGACCCGGTCACCTGGGGCCGGGGTCCCCACGTGACCCGGAGTCCTGGTGACGGTGTCCCCACGTGACCCGGGGACCTGGGCCGGGGACCCCACGTGACCCGGTGACCTGGGGCCGGGGTCCCCACGTGACCCGGGGACCCGGGCCGGGGACATCACGTGACCCGGTAACCTGGGCCGGGGTCCCCACGTGACCCGGGGTCCTGGTGCCGGGGTCCCCACGTGACCCGGGGACCCGGGCCGGGGACATCACGTGACCCGGTCACCTGGGGCCGGGGTCCCCACGTGACCTGGTCACCTGGGGCCAGGGTCCCCACGTGACCCGGGGTCCTGGTGCCGGGGTCCCCACGTGACCCGGGGACCCGAGCCGGGGTCCCCACGTGACCCGGTGACCTGGGGCCGGGGTCCCCACGTGACCCGGGGTCCTGGTGCCGGGGTCCCCACGTGACCCGGGGACCCGGGCCGGGGACCCCACGTGACCCGGTGACCTGGGGCCGGGGTCCCCACGTGACCCGGGGACCCGGGCCGGGGACATCACGTGACCCGGTCACCTGGGGCCGGGGTCCCCACGTGACCCGGTCACCTGGGGCCGGGGTCCCCACGTGACCCGGGGTCCTGGTGCCGGGGTCCCCACGTGACCCGGTGACCTGAGGCCGGGGTCCCCACGTGACCCGGTGACCTGGGGCCGGGGTCTCCACGTGACCCGGGGTCCTGGTGCCTGGGTTCCCACGTGACCCGGGGACCCGGGCTGGGGTCCCCACGTGACCCGGGGTCCTGTTGCCGGTGTCCCCACGTGACCCGGGGACCCGGGCCAGGGGACCCCACGTGACCCGGTGACCTGGGGCCGGGGTCCCCACGTGACCCGGGGTCCTGGTGCCGGGGTCCCCACGTGACCCGGTCACCTGGGGCGAGGGTCCCCACGTGACCCGGGGTCCTGGTGCCGGTGTCCCCACGTGACCCGGTGAACTGGGGCCGGGGTCCCCACGTGACCCGGTGACCTGGGGCCGGTGTCCCCACGTGACCCGGTGACCTGAGGCCAGGGTCCCCACGTGACCCGGGGTCCTGGTGCCAGTGTCCCCACGTGACCCGGTGACCTGGGGCCGGGGTCCCCACGTGACCCGGGGTCCTGGTGCCGGGGTCCCCACGTGACCCGGGGACCCGGGCCGGGGACATCACGTGACCCGGTCACCTGGGGCCGGGATCCCCACGTGACCCGGTCACCTGGGGCCGGGGTCCCCACGTGACCCGGGGTCCTGGTGTCGGGGTCCCCACGTGACCCGGTGACCTGGGGCCGGGGTCCCCACGTGACCCGGGGTCCTGGTGCCTGGGTTCCCACATGACCCGGGGACCCGGGCCGGGGTCCCCACGTGACCCGGGGTCCTGGTGCCGGTGTCCCCACGTGACCCGGGGACCCGGGCCGGGGACCCCACGTGACCCGGTGACCTAGGGCCGGGGTCCCCACGTGACCCGGGGACCCGGGCCGGGGACATCACGTGACCCGGTCACCTGGGGCCGGGGTCCCCACGTGACCCGGAGTCCTGGTGCCGGTGTCCCCACGTGACCCGGGGACCTGGGCCGGGGACCCCACGTGACCCGGTGACCTGGGGCCGGGGTCCCCACGTGACCCGGGGACCCGGGCCGGGGACATCACGTGACCCGGTAACCTGGGCCGGGGTCCCCACGTGACCCGGGGTCCTGGTGCCGGGGTCCCCACGTGACCCGGGGACCCGGGCCGGGGACATCACGTGACCCGGTCACCTGGGGCCGGGGTCCCCACGTGACCTGGTCACCTGGGGCCAGGGTCCCCACGTGACCCGGGGTCCTGGTGCAGGTGTCCCCACGTGACCCAGTCACCTGGGGCCCGGGTCCCCACGTGACCCGGTCACCTGGGGCCGGGGTCCCCACGTGACCTGGGGACCCGGGCCGGGGACCCCACGTGACCCGGGGACCTGGGGCCGGGGATGTCACCCGACACTGGTACCCGGGGCAGCGACCCGATACGACCCGGGGACCTGGGTCCGGGGTCCCGACCTGACCCGGTGACCTGGGGCCAGGGTAACCACCTGACCCGGGGACCCGGGCCGGGGACTCGGTATGACTCCGTCTCCCGGGGCCGGGGTGGTCACCTGACACTGCTTCCCGGGACAGCGACCCGACATGACCCGGTGACCCGGGGCCGGGGTAACGACCTGTCCAGGGGACCTGGGCCGGGGACCCGACAGGACCCGGGGTCCTGGTGCCGGGGTCCCCACGTGACCCGGGGACCCGGGCCGGGGACATCACGTGACCCGGTGACCTGGGGCCGGGGTCCCCACGTGACCCGGAGACCCGGGCCGGGGACATCACGTGACCCGGTCACCTGGGGCCGGGGTCCCCACGTGACCCGGTGACCTGGGGCCGGTGTCCCCACGTGACCCGGGGTCCTGGTGCCGGGGTCCCCACGTGACCCGGGGACCCGAGCCGGGGTCCCCACGTGACCCGGTGACCTGGGGCCGGGGTCCCCACGTGACCCGGGGTCCTGGTGCCGGGGTCCCCACGTGACCCGGGGACCCGGGCCGGGGACCCCACGTGACCCGGTGACCTGGGGCCGGGGTCCCCACGTGACCCGGGGACCCGGGCCGGGGACATCACGTGACCCGGTCACCTGGGGCCGGGGTCCCCACGTGACCCGGTCACCTGGGGCCGGGGTCCCCACGTGACCCGGGGTCCTGGTGCCGGGGTCCCCACGTGACCCGGGGACCCGGGCCGGGGACCCCACGTGACCCGGTGACCTGGGGCCGGGGTCCCCACGTGACCCGGGGACCCGGGCCGGGGACATCACGTGACCCGGTCACCTGGGGCCGGGGTCCCCACGTGACCCGGTCACCTGGGGCCGGGGTCCCCACGTGACCCGGTCACCTGGGGCCGGGGTCCCCACGTGACCCGGGGTCCTGTTGCCGGTGTCCCCACGTGACCCGGGGACCCGGGCCAGGGGACCCCACGTGACCCGGTGACCTGGGGCCGGGGTCCCCACGTGACCCGGGGTCCTGGTGCCGGGGTCCCCACGTGACCCGGTCACCTGGGGCGAGGGTCCCCACGTGACCCGGGGTCCTGGTGCCGGTGTCCCCACGTGACCCGGTGAACTGGGGCCGGGGTCCCCACGTGACCCGGTGACCTGGGGCCGGTGTCACCACGTGACCCGGTGACCTGAGGCCAGGGTCCCCACGTGACCCGGGGTCCTGGTGCCAGTGTCCCCACGTGACCCGGGGACCCGGGCCGGGGACATCACGTGACCCGGTAACCTGGGCCGGGGTCCCCACGTGACCCGGGGTCCTGGTGCCGGGGTCCCCACGTGACCCGGGGACCCGGGCCGGGGACATCACGTGACCCGGTCACCTGGGGCCGGGGTCCCCACGTGACCTGGTCACCTGGGGCCAGGGTCCCCACGTGACCCGGTGACCTAGGGCCGGGGTCCCCACGTGACCCGGGGACCCGGCCGGGGACATCACGTGACCCGGTCACCTGGGGCCGGGGTCCCCACGTGACCCGGAGTCCTGGTGCCGGTGTCCCCACGTGACCCGGGGACCTGGGCCGGGGACCCCACGTGACCCGGTGACCTGGGGCCGGGGTCCCCACGTGACCCGGGGACCCGGGCCGGGGACATCACGTGACCCGGTAACCTGGGCCGGGGTCCCCACGTGACCCGGGGTCCTGGTGCCGGGGTCCCCACGTGACCCGGGGACCCGGGCCGGGGACATCACGTGACCCGGTCACCTGGGGCCGGGGTCCCCACGTGACCTGGTCACCTGGGGCCAGGGTCCCCACGTGACCCGGGGTCCTGGTGCCGGGGTCCCCACGTGACCCGGGGACCCGAGCCGGGGTCCCCACGTGACCCGGTGACCTGGGGCCGGGGTCCCCACGTGACCCGGGGTCCTGGTGCCGGGGTCCCCACGTGACCCGGGGACCCGGGCCGGGGACCCCACGTGACCCGGTGACCTGGGGCCGGGGTCCCCACGTGACCCGGGGACCCGGGCCGGGGACATCACGTGACCCGGTCACCTGGGGCCGGGGTCCCCACGTGACCCGGTCACCTGGGGCCGGGGTCCCCACGTGACCCGGGGTCCTGGTGCCGGGGTCCCCACGTGACCCGGTGACCTGAGGCCGGGGTCCCCACGTGACCCGGTGACCTGGGGCCGGGGTCTCCACGTGACCCGGGGTCCTGGTGCCTGGGTTCCCACGTGACCCGGGGACCCGGGCCGGGGTCCCCACGTGACCCGGGGTCCTGTTGCCGGTGTCCCCACGTGACCCGGGGACCCGGGCCAGGGGACCCCACGTGACCCGGTGACCTGGGGCCGGGGTCCCCACGTGACCCGGGGTCCTGGTGCCGGGGTCCCCACGTGACCCGGTCACCTGGGGCGAGGGTCCCCACGTGACCCGGGGTCCTGGTGCCGGTGTCCCCACGTGACCCGGTGAACTGGGGCCGGGGTCCCCACGTGACCCGGTGACCTGGGGCCGGTGTCCCCACGTGACCCGGTGACCTGAGGCCAGGGTCCCCACGTGACCCGGGGTCCTGGTGCCAGTGTCCCCACGTGACCCGGTGACCTGGGGCCGGGGTCCCCACGTGACCCGGGGTCCTGGTGCCGGGGTCCCCACGTGACCCGGGGACCCGGGCCGGGGACATTACGTGACCCGGTCACCTGGGGCCGGGATCCCCACGTGACCCGGTCACCTGGGGCCGGGGTCCCCACGTGACCCGGGGTCCTGGTGTCGGGGTCCCCACGTGACCCGGTGACCTGGGGCCGGGGTCCCCACGTGACCCGGGGTCCTGGTGCCTGGGTTCCCACATGACCCGGGGACCCGGGCCGGGGTCCCCACGTGACCCGGGGTCCTGGTGCCGGTGTCCCCACGTGACCCGGGGACCCGGGCCGGGGACCCCACGTGACCCGGTGACCTAGGGCCGGGGTCCCCACGTGACCCGGGGACCCGGGCCGGGGACATCACGTGACCCGGTCACCTGGGGCCGGGGTCCCCACGTGACCCGGAGTCCTGGTGCCGGTGTCCCCACGTGACCCGGGGACCTGGGCCGGGGACCCCACGTGACCCGGTGACCTGGGGCCGGGGTCCCCACGTGACCCGGGGACCCGGGCCGGGGACATCACGTGACCCGGTAACCTGGGCCGGGGTCCCCACGTGACCCGGTGACCTGGGGCCGGGGTCCCCACGTGACCCGGGGACCCGGGCCGGGGACATCACGTGACCCGGTGACCTGGGGCCGGGGTCCCCACGTGACCCGGGGTCCTGGTGCCGGGGTCCCCACGTGACCCGGGGATCCGGGCCGGGGTCCCCACGTGACCCGGGGTCCTGGTGCCGGTGTCCCCACGTGACCCGGTGACCTGGTGCCGGGGTCCCCACGTGACCCGGTGACCTGGGGCCGGTGTCCCCACGTGACCCGGTGACCTAGGGCCGGGGTCCCCACGTGACCCAGGGTCCTGGTGCCGGTGTCCCCACGTGACCCGGTGACCTGGGGCCGGGGTCCCCACGTGACCCGGGGTCCTGAGGCCGGTGTCCCCACGTGACCCGGGGTCCTGGTGCCGGGGTCCCCACGTGACCCGGTGATCTGAGGCCGGGGTCCCCACGTGACCCGGTGACCTGGGGCCGGGGTCCCCACGTGACCCGGGGACCCGGGCCGGGGACATCACGTGACCCGGTCACCTGGGGCCGGGGTCCCCACGTGACCCGGGGTCCTGGTGCCGGTGTCCCCACGTGACCCAGTGACCTGGGGCCGGGGTCCCCACGTGACCCGGGGACCCGGGCCGGGGTCCCCACGTGACCCAGGGTCCTGGTGCCAGTGTCCCCACGTGACCCGGTGACCTGGGGCCGGGGTCCCCACGTGACCCGGTGACCTGGGGCCGGGGTCCCCACGTGACCCGGGGACCCGGGCCGGGGACATCACGTGACCCGGTCACCTGGGGCCGGGGTCCCCACGTGACCCGGTCACCTGGGGCCGGGGTCCCCACGTGACCCGGGGTCCTGGTGCCGGTGTCTCTACGTGACCCGGTTACCTGGGGCCCGGGTTCCCACGTGACCCGGTCACCTGGGGCCGGGGTCCCCACGTGACCTGGGGACCCGGGCCGGGGACCCCACGTGACCCGGGGACCTGGGGCCGGGGATGTCACCCGACACTGGTACCCGGGGCAGCGACCCGATACGACCCGGGGACCTGGGTCCGGGGTCCCGACCTGACCCGGTGACCTCGGGCCAGGGTAACCACCTGACCCGGGGACCCTGGCCGGGGACTCGGTATGACTCCGTCTCCCGGGGCCGGGGTGGTCACCTGACACTGCTACCCGGGACAGCGACCCGACATGACCCGGTGACCCGGGGCCGGGGTAACGACCTGTCCAGGGGACCTGGGCCGGGGACCCGACAGGACCCAGTGACCTGGTTCCGGGGTGCCGACCTGACCCGGTGACCTGGGGCTGTGGTGTCGACCGGACTCGGGGACCTGGTCCGGTGTCCCGTCATGACCCGGGGACCTGGGGTAGGGGTGGTCACCAGACCGTTGTACCCAGGCCGTTGACCCGACATGACCCTGTGACCCGGAGCCTGGGTAAAAATCCAACCCGGGGACCCGGGCATGGGACGTGACATGACCCGACCTGGGTCCGGGGTCCCGACCTGACCCGGTGACCTGGGCCGGGGACCCCACGTGACCCGGGGACCTGGGGCCGGGGATGTCACCCGACACTGGTACCCGGGGCAGCGACCCGATACGACCCGGGGACCTGGGTCCGGGGTCCCGACCTGACCCGGTGACCTGGGGCCAGGGTAACCACCTGACCCGGGGACCCGGGCCGGGGACTCGGTATGACTCCGTCTCCCGGGGCCGGGGTGGTCACCTGACACTGCTACCCGGGACAGCGACCCGACATGACCCGGTGACCCGGGGCCGGGGTAACGACCTGTCCAGGGGACCTGGGCCGGGGACCCGACAGGACCCGGGGACCTGGTTCCGGGGTGCCGACCTGACCCGGTGACCTGGGGCTGTGGTGTCGACCGGACTCGGGGACCTGGTCCGGTGTCCCGTCATGACCCGGGGACCTGGGGTCGGGGTGGTCACCAGACCGTTGTACCCAGGCCGTTGACCCGACATGACCCTGTGACCCGGGGCCTGGGTAAAAATCCAACCCGGGGACCCGGGCATGGGACATGACATGACCCGACCTGGGTCCGGGGTCCCGACCTGACCCGGTGACCTGGGGCCGATGTCCCCACGTGACCCGGGGTCCTGGTGCCGGGGTCCCCACGTGTCCCGGGGACCCGAGCCGGGGTCCCCACGTGACCCGGTGACCTGAGGCCGGGGTCCCCACGTGACCCGGTGACCTGGGGCCGGGGTCCCCACGTGACCCGGTGACCTGGGGCCGGGGTCCCCACGTGACCCGGGGATCCGGGCCGGGGTCCCCACGTGACCCGGGGTCCTGGTGCCGGTGTCCCCACGTGACCCGGTGAACTGGGGCCGGGGTCCCCACGTGACCCGGTGACCTGGGGCCGGTGTCCCCACGTGACCCGGTGACCTGAGGCCAGGGTCCCCACGTGACCCGGGGTCCTGGTGCCAGTGTCCCCACGTGACCCGGGGACCCGGGCCGGGGACATCACGTGACCCGGTAACCTGGGCCGGGGTCCCCACGTGACCCGGGGTCCTGGTGCCGGGGTCCCCACGTGACCCGGGGACCCGGGCCGGGGACATCACGTGACCCGGTCACCTGGGGCCGGGGTCCCCACGTGACCTGGTCACCTGGGGCCAGGGTCCCCACGTGACCCGGTGACCTAGGGCCGGGGTCCCCACGTGACCCGGGGACCCGGCCGGGGACATCACGTGACCCGGTCACCTGGGGCCGGGGTCCCCACGTGACCCGGAGTCCTGGTGCCGGTGTCCCCACGTGACCCGGGGACCTGGGCCGGGGACCCCACGTGACCCGGTGACCTGGGGCCGGGGTCCCCACGTGACCCGGGGACCCGGGCCGGGGACATCACGTGACCCGGTAACCTGGGCCGGGGTCCCCACGTGACCCGGGGTCCTGGTGCCGGGGTCCCCACGTGACCCGGGGACCCGGGCCGGGGACATCACGTGACCCGGTCACCTGGGGCCGGGGTCCCCACGTGACCTGGTCACCTGGGGCCAGGGTCCCCACGTGACCCGGGGTCCTGGTGCCGGGGTCCCCACGTGACCCGGGGACCCGAGCCGGGGTCCCCACGTGACCCGGTGACCTGGGGCCGGGGTCCCCACGTGACCCGGGGTCCTGGTGCCGGGGTCCCCACGTGACCCGAGGACCCGGGCCGGGGACCCCACGTGACCCGGTGACCTGGGGCCGGGGTCCCCACGTGACCCGGGGACCCGGGCCGGGGACATCACGTGACCCGGTCACCTGGGGCCGGGGTCCCCACGTGACCCGGTCACCTGGGGCCGGGGTCCCCACGTGACCCGGGGTCCTGGTGCCGGGGTCCCCACGTGACCCGGTGACCTGAGGCCGGGGTCCCCACGTGACCCGGTGACCTGGGGCCGGGGTCTCCACGTGACCCGGGGTCCTGGTGCCTGGGTTCCCACGTGACCCGGGGACCCGGGCCGGGGTCCCCACGTGACCCGGGGTCCTGTTGCCGGTGTCCCCACGTGACCCGGGGACCCGGGCCAGGGGACCCCACGTGACCCGGTGACCTGGGGCCGGGGTCCCCACGTGACCCGGGGTCCTGGTGCCGGGGTCCCCACGTGACCCGGTCACCTGGGGCGAGGGTCCCCACGTGACCCGGGGTCCTGGTGCCGGTGTCCCCACGTGACCCGGTGAACTGGGGCCGGGGTCCCCACGTGACCCGGTGACCTGGGGCCGGTGTCCCCACGTGACCCGGTGACCTGAGGCCAGGGTCCCCACGTGACCCGGGGTCCTGGTGTCGGGGTCCCCACGTGACCCGGTGACCTGGGGCCGGGGTCCCCACGTGACCCGGGGTCCTGGTGTCGGGGTCCCCACGTGACCCGGTGACCTGGGGCCGGGGTCCCCACGTGACCCGGGGTCCTGGTGCCTGGGTTCCCACGTGACCCGGGGACCCGGGCCGGGGTCCCCACGTGACCCGGGGTCCTGGTGCCGGTGTCCCCACGTGACCCGGGGACCCGGGCCGGGGACCCCACGTGACCCGGTGACCTGGGGCCGGGGTCCCCACGTGACCCGGGGACCCGGGCCGGGGACATCACGTGACCCGGTCACCTGGGGCCGGGGTCCCCACGTGACCCGGAGTCCTGGTGCCGGTGTCCCCACGTGACCCGGGGACCCGGGCCAGGGACCCCACGTGACCCGGTGACCTACGGCCGGGGTCCCCACGTGACCCGGGGACCCGGGCCGGGGACATCACGTGACCCGGTCACCTGGGCCGGGGTCTCCACGTGACCCGGGGTCCTGGTGCCGGGGTCCCCACGTGACCCGGGGACCCGGGCCGGGGTCCCCACGTGACCCGGGGTCCTGGTGCCGGTGTCCCCACGTGACCCGTAGACCTGGGGCCGGGGTCCCCACGTGACCCGGTGACCTGGGGCCGGGGTCCCCACGTGACCCGGGGACCCGGGCCGGGGTCCCCACGTGACCCAGGGTCCTGGTGCCGGTGTCCCCACGTGACCCGGTCACCTGGGGCCGGGGTCCCTTCGTGACCTGGTCACCTGGGGCCAGGGTCCCCACGTGACCTGGGGTCCTGGTGCCGGTGTCCCCACGTGACCCAGTCACCTGGGGCCCGGGTCCCCACGTGACCCGGTCACCTGGGGCCGGGGTCCCCACGTGACCTGGGGACCCGGGCCGGGGACCCCACGTGACCCGGGGACCTGGGGCCGGGGATGTCACCCGACACTGGTACCCGGGGCAGCGACCCGATACGACCCGGGGACCTGGGTCCGGGGTCCCGACCTGACCCGGTGACCTGGGGCCAGGGTAACCACCTGACCCGGGGACCCGGGCCGGGGACTCGGTATGACTCTGTCGCCCGGGGCCGGGGTGGTCACCTGACACTGGTACCCGGGACAGCGACCCGACATGACCCGGTGACCCGGGGCCGGGGTAACGACCTGTCCAGGGGACCTGGGCCGGGGACCCGACAGGACCCGGTGACCTGGTTCCGGGGTGCCGACCTGACCCGGTGACCTGGGGCTGTGGTGTCGACCGGACTCGGGGACCTGGTCCGGTGTCCCGTCATGACCCGGGGACCTGGGGTCGGGGTGGTCACCAGACCGTTGTACCCAGGCCGTTGACCCGACATGACCCTGTGACCCGGGGCCTGGGTAAAAATCCAACCCGGGGACCCGGGCATGGGACGTGACATGACCCGACCTGGGGCCGGGATCCCCACGTGACCCGGTCACCTGGGGCCGGGGTCCCCACGTGACCCGGGGTCCTGGTGTCGGGGTCCCCACGTGACCCGGTGACCTGGGGCCGGGGTCCCCACGTGACCCGGGGTCCTGGTGCCTGGGTTCCCACGTGACCCGGGGACCCGGGCCGGGGTCCCCACGTGACCCCGGGTCCTGGTGCCGGGGTCCCCACGTGACCCGGTGACCTGGGGCCGGGGTCCCCACGTGACCCGGTGACCCGGGCCGGGGACATCACGTGACCCGGTGACCTGGGGCCGGGGTCCCCACGTGACCCGCGGTCCTGGTGCCGGGGTCCCCACGTGACCCGGGGATCCGGGCCGGGGTCCCCACGTGACCCGGGGTCCTGGTGCCGGTGTCCCCACGTGACCCGGTGACCTGGGGCCGGGGTCCCCACGTGACCCGGTGACCTGGGGCCGGGGACCCCACGTGACCCGGTGACCTGGGGCCGGGGTCCCCACGTGACCCAGGGTCCTGGTGCCGGTGTCCCCACGTGACCCGGTGACTTGGGGCCGGGGTCCCCACGTGACCCGGGGTCCTGAGGCCGGTGTCCCCACGTGACCCGGGGTCCTGGTGCCGGGGTCCCCACGTGACCCGGTGACCTGAGGCCGGGGTCCCCACGTGACCCGGTGACCTGGGGCCGGGGTCCCCACGTGACCCGGGGTCCCGGGCCGGGGACATCACGTGACCCGGTCACCTGGGGCCGGAGTCCCCACGTGACCCGGGGTCCTGGTGCCGGTGTCCCCACGTGACCCAGTGACCTGGGGCCGGGGTCCCCACGTGACCCGGGGACCCGGGCCGGGGTCCCCACGTGACCCAGGGTCCTGGTGCCAGTGTCCCCACGTGACCCGGTCACCTGGGTCCGGGGTCCCCACGTGACCCGGTCACCTGGGGCCAGGGTCCCCACGTGACCCGGTGACCTAGGGCCGGGGTCCCCACGTGACCCGGGGACCCGGCCGGGGACATCACGTGACCCGGTCACCTGGGGCCGGGGTCCCCACGTGACCCGGAGTCCTGGTGCCGGTGTCCCCACGTGACCCGGGGACCTGGGCCGGGGACCCCACGTGACCCGGTGACCTGGGGCCGGGGTCCCCACGTGACCCGGGGACCCGGGCCGGGGACATCACGTGACCCGGTAACCTGGGCCGGGGTCCCCACGTGACCCGGGGTCCTGGTGCCGGGGTCCCCACGTGACCCGGGGACCCGGGCCGGGGACATCACGTGACCCGGTCACCTGGGGCCGGGGTCCCCACGTGACCTGGTCACCTGGGGCCAGGGTCCCCACGTGACCCGGGGTCCTGGTGCCGGGGTCCCCACGTGACCCGGGGACCCGAGCCGGGGTCCCCACGTGACCCGGTGACCTGGGGCCGGGGTCCCCACGTGACCCGGGGTCCTGGTGCCGGGGTCCCCACGTGACCCGGGGACCCGGGCCGGGGACCCCACGTGACCCGGTGACCTGGGGCCGGGGTCCCCACGTGACCCGGGGACCCGGGCCGGGGACATCACGTGACCCGGTCACCTGGGGCCGGGGTCCCCACGTGACCCGGTCACCTGGGGCCGGGGTCCCCACGTGACCCGGGGTCCTGGTGCCGGGGTCCCCACGTGACCCGGTGACCTGAGGCCGGGGTCCCCACGTGACCCGGTGACCTGGGGCCGGGGTCTCCACGTGACCCGGGGTCCTGGTGCCTGGGTTCCCACGTGACCCGGGGACCCGGGCCGGGGTCCCCACGTGACCCGGGGTCCTGTTGCCGGTGTCCCCACGTGACCCGGGGACCCGGGCCAGGGGACCCCACGTGACCCGGTGACCTGGGGCCGGGGTCCCCACGTGACCCGGGGTCCTGGTGCCGGGGTCCCCACGTGACCCGGTCACCTGGGGCGAGGGTCCCCACGTGACCCGGGGTCCTGGTGCCGGTGTCCCCACGTGACCCGGTGAACTGGGGCCGGGGTCCCCACGTGACCCGGTGACCTGGGGCCGGTGTCCCCACGTGACCCGGTGACCTGAGGCCAGGGTCCCCACGTGACCCGGGGTCCTGGTGCCAGTGTCCCCACGTGACCCGGTGACCTGGGGCCGGGGTCCCCACGTGACCCGGGGTCCTGGTGCCGGGGTCCCCACGTGACCCGGGGACCCGGGCCGGGGACATTACGTGACCCGGTCACCTGGGGCCGGGATCCCCACGTGACCCGGTCACCTGGGGCCGGGGTCCCCACGTGACCCGGGGTCCTGGTGTCGGGGTCCCCACGTGACCCGGTGACCTGGGGCCGGGGTCCCCACGTGACCCGGGGTCCTGGTGCCTGGGTTCCCACATGACCCGGGGACCCGGGCCGGGGTCCCCACGTGACCCGGGGTCCTGGTGCCGGTGTCCCCACGTGACCCGGGGACCCGGGCCGGGGACCCCACGTGACCCGGTGACCTAGGGCCGGGGTCCCCACGTGACCCGGGGACCCGGGCCGGGGACATCACGTGACCCGGTCACCTGGGGCCGGGGTCCCCACGTGACCCGGAGTCCTGGTGCCGGTGTCCCCACGTGACCCGGGGACCTGGGCCGGGGACCCCACGTGACCCGGTGACCTGGGGCCGGGGTCCCCACGTGACCCGGGGACCCGGGCCGGGGACATCACGTGACCCGGTAACCTGGGCCGGGGTCCCCACGTGACCCGGTGACCTGGGGCCGGGGTCCCCACGTGACCCGGGGACCCGGGCCGGGGACATCACGTGACCCGGTGACCTGGGGCCGGGGTCCCCACGTGACCCGGGGTCCTGGTGCCGGGGTCCCCACGTGACCCGGGGATCCGGGCCGGGGTCCCCACGTGACCCGGGGTCCTGGTGCCGGTGTCCCCACGTGACCCGGTGACCTGGTGCCGGGGTCCCCACGTGACCCGGTGACCTGGGGCCGGTGTCCCCACGTGACCCGGTGACCTAGGGCCGGGGTCCCCACGTGACCCAGGGTCCTGGTGCCGGTGTCCCCACGTGACCCGGTGACCTGGGGCCGGGGTCCCCACGTGACCCGGGGTCCTGAGGCCGGTGTCCCCACGTGACCCGGGGTCCTGGTGCCGGGGTCCCCACGTGACCCGGTGATCTGAGGCCGGGGTCCCCACGTGACCCGGTGACCTGGGGCCGGGGTCCCCACGTGACCCGGGGACCCGGGCCGGGGACATCACGTGACCCGGTCACCTGGGGCCGGGGTCCCCACGTGACCCGGGGTCCTGGTGCCGGTGTCCCCACGTGACCCAGTGACCTGGGGCCGGGGTCCCCACGTGACCCGGGGACCCGGGCCGGGGTCCCCACGTGACCCAGGGTCCTGGTGCCAGTGTCCCCACGTGACCCGGTGACCTGGGGCCGGGGTCCCCACGTGACCCGGTGACCTGGGGCCGGGGTCCCCACGTGACCCGGGGACCCGGGCCGGGGACATCACGTGACCCGGTCACCTGGGGCCGGGGTCCCCACGTGACCCGGTCACCTGGGGCCGGGGTCCCCACGTGACCCGGGGTCCTGGTGCCGGTGTCTCTACGTGACCCGGTTACCTGGGGCCCGGGTTCCCACGTGACCCGGTCACCTGGGGCCGGGGTCCCCACGTGACCTGGGGACCCGGGCCGGGGACCCCACGTGACCCGGGGACCTGGGGCCGGGGATGTCACCCGACACTGGTACCCGGGGCAGCGACCCGATACGACCCGGGGACCTGGGTCCGGGGTCCCGACCTGACCCGGTGACCTCGGGCCAGGGTAACCACCTGACCCGGGGACCCTGGCCGGGGACTCGGTATGACTCCGTCTCCCGGGGCCGGGGTGGTCACCTGACACTGCTACCCGGGACAGCGACCCGACATGACCCGGTGACCCGGGGCCGGGGTAACGACCTGTCCAGGGGACCTGGGCCGGGGACCCGACAGGACCCAGTGACCTGGTTCCGGGGTGCCGACCTGACCCGGTGACCTGGGGCTGTGGTGTCGACCGGACTCGGGGACCTGGTCCGGTGTCCCGTCATGACCCGGGGACCTGGGGTAGGGGTGGTCACCAGACCGTTGTACCCAGGCCGTTGACCCGACATGACCCTGTGACCCGGAGCCTGGGTAAAAATCCAACCCGGGGACCCGGGCATGGGACGTGACATGACCCGACCTGGGTCCGGGGTCCCGACCTGACCCGGTGACCTGGGCCGGGGACCCCACGTGACCCGGGGACCTGGGGCCGGGGATGTCACCCGACACTGGTACCCGGGGCAGCGACCCGATACGACCCGGGGACCTGGGTCCGGGGTCCCGACCTGACCCGGTGACCTGGGGCCAGGGTAACCACCTGACCCGGGGACCCGGGCCGGGGACTCGGTATGACTCCGTCTCCCGGGGCCGGGGTGGTCACCTGACACTGCTACCCGGGACAGCGACCCGACATGACCCGGTGACCCGGGGCCGGGGTAACGACCTGTCCAGGGGACCTGGGCCGGGGACCCGACAGGACCCGGGGACCTGGTTCCGGGGTGCCGACCTGACCCGGTGACCTGGGGCTGTGGTGTCGACCGGACTCGGGGACCTGGTCCGGTGTCCCGTCATGACCCGGGGACCTGGGGTCGGGGTGGTCACCAGACCGTTGTACCCAGGCCGTTGACCCGACATGACCCTGTGACCCGGGGCCTGGGTAAAAATCCAACCCGGGGACCCGGGCATGGGACATGACATGACCCGACCTGGGTCCGGGGTCCCGACCTGACCCGGTGACCTGGGGCCGATGTCCCCACGTGACCCGGGGTCCTGGTGCCGGGGTCCCCACGTGTCCCGGGGACCCGAGCCGGGGTCCCCACGTGACCCGGTGACCTGAGGCCGGGGTCCCCACGTGACCCGGTGACCTGGGGCCGGGGTCCCCACGTGACCCGGTGACCTGGGGCCGGGGTCCCCACGTGACCCGGGGATCCGGGCCGGGGTCCCCACGTGACCCGGGGTCCTGGTGCCGGTGTCCCCACGTGACCCGGTGAACTGGGGCCGGGGTCCCCACGTGACCCGGTGACCTGGGGCCGGTGTCCCCACGTGACCCGGTGACCTGAGGCCAGGGTCCCCACGTGACCCGGGGTCCTGGTGCCAGTGTCCCCACGTGACCCGGGGACCCGGGCCGGGGACATCACGTGACCCGGTAACCTGGGCCGGGGTCCCCACGTGACCCGGGGTCCTGGTGCCGGGGTCCCCACGTGACCCGGGGACCCGGGCCGGGGACATCACGTGACCCGGTCACCTGGGGCCGGGGTCCCCACGTGACCTGGTCACCTGGGGCCAGGGTCCCCACGTGACCCGGTGACCTAGGGCCGGGGTCCCCACGTGACCCGGGGACCCGGCCGGGGACATCACGTGACCCGGTCACCTGGGGCCGGGGTCCCCACGTGACCCGGAGTCCTGGTGCCGGTGTCCCCACGTGACCCGGGGACCTGGGCCGGGGACCCCACGTGACCCGGTGACCTGGGGCCGGGGTCCCCACGTGACCCGGGGACCCGGGCCGGGGACATCACGTGACCCGGTAACCTGGGCCGGGGTCCCCACGTGACCCGGGGTCCTGGTGCCGGGGTCCCCACGTGACCCGGGGACCCGGGCCGGGGACATCACGTGACCCGGTCACCTGGGGCCGGGGTCCCCACGTGACCTGGTCACCTGGGGCCAGGGTCCCCACGTGACCCGGGGTCCTGGTGCCGGGGTCCCCACGTGACCCGGGGACCCGAGCCGGGGTCCCCACGTGACCCGGTGACCTGGGGCCGGGGTCCCCACGTGACCCGGGGTCCTGGTGCCGGGGTCCCCACGTGACCCGAGGACCCGGGCCGGGGACCCCACGTGACCCGGTGACCTGGGGCCGGGGTCCCCACGTGACCCGGGGACCCGGGCCGGGGACATCACGTGACCCGGTCACCTGGGGCCGGGGTCCCCACGTGACCCGGTCACCTGGGGCCGGGGTCCCCACGTGACCCGGGGTCCTGGTGCCGGGGTCCCCACGTGACCCGGTGACCTGAGGCCGGGGTCCCCACGTGACCCGGTGACCTGGGGCCGGGGTCTCCACGTGACCCGGGGTCCTGGTGCCTGGGTTCCCACGTGACCCGGGGACCCGGGCCGGGGTCCCCACGTGACCCGGGGTCCTGTTGCCGGTGTCCCCACGTGACCCGGGGACCCGGGCCAGGGGACCCCACGTGACCCGGTGACCTGGGGCCGGGGTCCCCACGTGACCCGGGGTCCTGGTGCCGGGGTCCCCACGTGACCCGGTCACCTGGGGCGAGGGTCCCCACGTGACCCGGGGTCCTGGTGCCGGTGTCCCCACGTGACCCGGTGAACTGGGGCCGGGGTCCCCACGTGACCCGGTGACCTGGGGCCGGTGTCCCCACGTGACCCGGTGACCTGAGGCCAGGGTCCCCACGTGACCCGGGGTCCTGGTGTCGGGGTCCCCACGTGACCCGGTGACCTGGGGCCGGGGTCCCCACGTGACCCGGGGTCCTGGTGTCGGGGTCCCCACGTGACCCGGTGACCTGGGGCCGGGGTCCCCACGTGACCCGGGGTCCTGGTGCCTGGGTTCCCACGTGACCCGGGGACCCGGGCCGGGGTCCCCACGTGACCCGGGGTCCTGGTGCCGGTGTCCCCACGTGACCCGGGGACCCGGGCCGGGGACCCCACGTGACCCGGTGACCTGGGGCCGGGGTCCCCACGTGACCCGGGGACCCGGGCCGGGGACATCACGTGACCCGGTCACCTGGGGCCGGGGTCCCCACGTGACCCGGAGTCCTGGTGCCGGTGTCCCCACGTGACCCGGGGACCCGGGCCAGGGACCCCACGTGACCCGGTGACCTACGGCCGGGGTCCCCACGTGACCCGGGGACCCGGGCCGGGGACATCACGTGACCCGGTCACCTGGGCCGGGGTCTCCACGTGACCCGGGGTCCTGGTGCCGGGGTCCCCACGTGACCCGGGGACCCGGGCCGGGGTCCCCACGTGACCCGGGGTCCTGGTGCCGGTGTCCCCACGTGACCCGTAGACCTGGGGCCGGGGTCCCCACGTGACCCGGTGACCTGGGGCCGGGGTCCCCACGTGACCCGGGGACCCGGGCCGGGGTCCCCACGTGACCCAGGGTCCTGGTGCCGGTGTCCCCACGTGACCCGGTCACCTGGGGCCGGGGTCCCTTCGTGACCTGGTCACCTGGGGCCAGGGTCCCCACGTGACCTGGGGTCCTGGTGCCGGTGTCCCCACGTGACCCAGTCACCTGGGGCCCGGGTCCCCACGTGACCCGGTCACCTGGGGCCGGGGTCCCCACGTGACCTGGGGACCCGGGCCGGGGACCCCACGTGACCCGGGGACCTGGGGCCGGGGATGTCACCCGACACTGGTACCCGGGGCAGCGACCCGATACGACCCGGGGACCTGGGTCCGGGGTCCCGACCTGACCCGGTGACCTGGGGCCAGGGTAACCACCTGACCCGGGGACCCGGGCCGGGGACTCGGTATGACTCTGTCGCCCGGGGCCGGGGTGGTCACCTGACACTGGTACCCGGGACAGCGACCCGACATGACCCGGTGACCCGGGGCCGGGGTAACGACCTGTCCAGGGGACCTGGGCCGGGGACCCGACAGGACCCGGTGACCTGGTTCCGGGGTGCCGACCTGACCCGGTGACCTGGGGCTGTGGTGTCGACCGGACTCGGGGACCTGGTCCGGTGTCCCGTCATGACCCGGGGACCTGGGGTCGGGGTGGTCACCAGACCGTTGTACCCAGGCCGTTGACCCGACATGACCCTGTGACCCGGGGCCTGGGTAAAAATCCAACCCGGGGACCCGGGCATGGGACGTGACATGACCCGACCTGGGGCCGGGATCCCCACGTGACCCGGTCACCTGGGGCCGGGGTCCCCACGTGACCCGGGGTCCTGGTGTCGGGGTCCCCACGTGACCCGGTGACCTGGGGCCGGGGTCCCCACGTGACCCGGGGTCCTGGTGCCTGGGTTCCCACGTGACCCGGGGACCCGGGCCGGGGTCCCCACGTGACCCCGGGTCCTGGTGCCGGGGTCCCCACGTGACCCGGTGACCTGGGGCCGGGGTCCCCACGTGACCCGGTGACCCGGGCCGGGGACATCACGTGACCCGGTGACCTGGGGCCGGGGTCCCCACGTGACCCGCGGTCCTGGTGCCGGGGTCCCCACGTGACCCGGGGATCCGGGCCGGGGTCCCCACGTGACCCGGGGTCCTGGTGCCGGTGTCCCCACGTGACCCGGTGACCTGGGGCCGGGGTCCCCACGTGACCCGGTGACCTGGGGCCGGGGACCCCACGTGACCCGGTGACCTGGGGCCGGGGTCCCCACGTGACCCAGGGTCCTGGTGCCGGTGTCCCCACGTGACCCGGTGACTTGGGGCCGGGGTCCCCACGTGACCCGGGGTCCTGAGGCCGGTGTCCCCACGTGACCCGGGGTCCTGGTGCCGGGGTCCCCACGTGACCCGGTGACCTGAGGCCGGGGTCCCCACGTGACCCGGTGACCTGGGGCCGGGGTCCCCACGTGACCCGGGGTCCCGGGCCGGGGACATCACGTGACCCGGTCACCTGGGGCCGGAGTCCCCACGTGACCCGGGGTCCTGGTGCCGGTGTCCCCACGTGACCCAGTGACCTGGGGCCGGGGTCCCCACGTGACCCGGGGACCCGGGCCGGGGTCCCCACGTGACCCAGGGTCCTGGTGCCAGTGTCCCCACGTGACCCGGTCACCTGGGTCCGGGGTCCCCACGTGACCCGGTCACCTGGGGCCGGGGTCCCCACGTGACCCGGTCACCTGGGGCCGGGGTCCCCACGTGACCCGGGGTCCTGGTGCCGGTGTCTCTACGTGACCCGGTTACCTGGGGCCCGGGTTCCCACGTGACCCGGTCACCTGGGGCCGGGGTCCCCACGTGACCTGGGGACCCGGGCCGGGGACCCCACGTGACCCGGGGACCTGGGGCCGGGGATGTCACCCGACACTGGTACCCGGGGCAGCGACCCGATACGACCCGGGGACCTGGGTCCGGGGTCCCGACCTGACCCGGTGACCTCGGGCCAGGGTAACCACCTGACCCGGGGACCCTGGCCGGGGACCCGGTATGACTCCGTCTCCCGGGGCCGGGGTGGTCACCTGACACTGCTACCCGGGACAGCGACCCGACATGACCCGGTGACCCGGGGCCGGGGTAACGACCTGTCCAGGGGACCTGGGCCGGGGACCCGACAGGACCCGGTGACCTGGTTCCGGGGTGCCGACCTGACCCGGTGACCTGGGGCTGTGGTGTCGACCGGACTCGGGGACCTGGTCCGGTGTCCCGTCATGACCCGGGGACCTGGGGTAGGGGTGGTCACCAGACCGTTGTACCCAGGCCGTTGACCCGACATGACCCTGTGACCCGGAGCCTGGGTAAAAATCCAACCCGGGGACCCGGGCATGGGACGTGACATGACCCGACCTGGGTCCGGGGTCCCGACCTGACCCGGTGACCTGGGCCGGGGACCCCACGTGACCCGGGGACCTGGGGCCGGGGATGTCACCCGACACTGGTACCCGGGGCAGCGACCCGATACGACCCGGGGACCTGGGTCCGGGGTCCCGACCTGACCCGGTGACCTGGGGCCAGGGTAACCACTTGACCCGGGGACCCGGGCCGGGGACCCGGTATGACTCCGTCTCCCGGGGCCGGGGTGGTCACCTGACACTGGTACCCGGGACAGCGACCCGACATGACCCGGTGACCCGGGGCCGGGGTAACGACCTGTCCAGGGGACCTGAGCCGGGGACCCGACAGGACCCGGGGACCTGGTTCCGGGGTGCCGACCTGACCCGGTGACCTGGGGCTGTGGTGTCGACCGGACTCGGGGACCTGGTCCGGTGTCCCGTCATGACCCGGGGACCTGGGGTCGGGGTGGTCACCAGACCCTTGTACCCAGGCCGTTGAGACGACATGACCCTGTGACCCGGTGCCTGGGTAAAAATCCAACCCGGGGACCCGGGCATGGGACATGACATGACCCGACCTGGGTCCGGGGTCCCGACCTGACCCGGTGACCTGGGCCGGGGACCCCACGTGACCCGGGGACCTGGGGCCGGGGATGTCACCCGACACTGGTACCCGGGGCAGCGACCCGATACGACCCGGGGACCTGGGTCCGGGGTCCCGACCTGACCCGGTGACCTGGGGCCAGGGTAACCACTTGACCCGGGGACCTGGGCCGGGGACCCGGTATGACTCCGTCTCCCGGGGCCGGGGTGGTCACCTGACACTGCTACCCGGGACAGCGACCCGACATGACCCGGTGACCCGGGGCCGGGGGTAACGACCTGTCCAGGGGACCTGGGCCGGGGACCCGACAGGACCCGGGGACCTGGTTCCGGGGTGCCGACCTGACCCGGTGACCTGGGGCTGTGGTGTCGACCGGACTCGGGGACCTGGTCCGGTGTCCCGTCATGACCCGGGGACCTGGGGTAGGGGTGGTCACCAGACCGTTGTACCCAGGCCGTTGACCCGACATGACCCTGTGACCCGGGGCCTGGGTAAAAATCCAACCCGGGGACCCGGGCATGGGACATGACATGACCCGACCTGGGTCCAGGGGCCCCGACCTGACCCGCTGACCTGGGGCCGGTGTCCCCACGTGACCCGGGGACCCGAGCCGGGGTCCCCACGTGACCCGGTGACCTGGGGCCGGGGTCCCCACGTGACCCGGGGTCCTGGTGCCGGGGTCCCCACGTGACCCGGTGACCTGGGGCCGGGGTCCCCACGTGACCCGGGGTCCTGGTGCCGGGGTCCCCACGTGACCCGGGGACCCGAGCCGGGGTCCCCACGTGACCCGGTGACCTGGGGCCGGGGTCCCCACGTGACCCGGGGTCCTGGTGCCGGGGTCCCCACGTGACCCGGGGACCCGGGTCGGGGACCCCACGTGACCCGGTGACCTGGGGCCGGGGTCCCCACGTGACCCGGGGACCCGGGCCGGGGACATCACGTGACCCGGTCACCTGGGGCCGGGGTCCCCACGTGACCCGGTCACCTGTGGCCGGGGTCCCCACGTGACCCGGGGTCCTGGTGCCGGGGTCCCCACGTGACCCGGTGACCTGAGGCCGGGGTCCCCACGTGACCCGGTGACCTGGGGCCGGGGTCCCCACGTGACCCGGGGACCCGGGCCGGGGACATCACGTGACCCGGTCACCTGGGGCCGGGGTCCCCACGTGACCCGGGGTCCTGGTGCCGGTGTCCCCACGTGACCCAGTGACCTGGGGCCGGGGTCCCCACGTGACCTGGGGACCCGGGCCGGGGTCCCCACGTGACCCAGGGTCCTGGTGCCAGTGTCCCCACGTGACCCGGTGACCTGGGGCCGGGGTCCCCACGTGACCCGGTGACCTGGGGCCGGGGTCCCCACGTGACCCGGGGACCCGGGCCGGGGACATCACGTGACCCGGTCACCTGGGGCCGGGGTCCCCACGTGACCCGGTCACCTGGGGCCGGGGTCCCCACGTGACCCGGGGTCCTGGTGCCGGTGTCTCTACGTGACCCGGTTACCTGGGGCCCGGGTCCCCACGTGACCCGGTCACCTGGGGCCGGGGTCCCCACGTGACCTGGGGACCCGGGCTGGGGACCCTACGTGACCCGGGGACCTGGGGCCGGGGATGTCACCCGACACTGGTACCCGGGGCAGCGACCCGATACGACCCGGGGACCTGGGTCCGGGGTCCCGACCTGACCCGGTGACCTGGGGCCAGGGTAACCACCTGACCCGGGGACCCGGGCCGGGGACTCGGTATGACTCCGTCTCCCGGGGCCGGGGTGGTCACCTGACACTGCTTCCCGGGACAGCGACCCGACATGACCCGGTGACCCGGGGCCGGGGTAACGACCTGTCCAGGGGACCTGGGCCGGGGACCCGACAGGACCCGGGGACCTGGTTCCGGGGTGCCGACCTGACCCGGTGACCTGGGGCTGTGGTGTCGACCGGACTCGGGGACCTGGTCCGGTGTCCCGTCATGACCCGGGGACCTGGGGTAGGGGTGGTCACCAGACCGTTGTACCCAGGCCGTTGACCCGACATGACCCTGTGACCCGGTGCCTGGGTAAAAATCCAACCCGGGGACCCGGGCATGGGACGTGACATGACCCGACCTGGGTCCGGGGTCCCGACCTGACCCGGTGACCTTGGGCCAGGGTAACCACCTGACCCGGGGACTCGGGCCGGGGACCCGGTATGACTCCGTCTCCCGGGGCCGGGGTGGTCACCTGACACTGGTACCCGGGACAGCGACCCGACATGACCCGGTGACCCGGGGCCGGGGTAAACGACCTGTCCAGGGGACCTGGGCCGGGGACCCGACATGACCCGGTGACCTGGTTCCGGGGTGCCGACCTGACCCGGTGATCTGGGGCTGTGGTGTCGACCGGACTCCGGGACCTGGTCCGGTGTCCCGTCATGACCCGGGGACCTGGGGTCGGAGTGGTCACCAGACCGTTGTACCCAGGCCGTTGACCCGACATGACCCTGTGACCCGGGGCCTGAGTAAAAATCCGACCCGGGGCCTGGGTAAAAATCCAACCCGGGGACCCGGGGCCGGGTTAACGACCTGTCCAGGGGACCCGGGCCGGGGACCCGACAGGACCCGGTGATCCTTCGCTGGTGTCCCGATGCAACCAGGGGACCCGGGCCGGGGACCCCACGTGACCCGGGGACCTGGGGCAGGGGATGTCACCCGACACTGGTACCCGGGGCAGCGACCCGATACGACCCGGGGACCTGGGTCCGGGGTCCCGACCTGACCCGGTGACCTGGGGCCAGGGTAACCACCTGACCCGGGGACCCGGGCCGGGGACCCGGTATGACTCCGTCTCCCGGGGCCGGGGTGGTCACCTGACACTGCTACCCGGGACAGCGACCCGACATGACCCGGTGACCCGGGGCCGGGGTAACGACCTGTCCAGGGGACCTGGGCCGGGGACCCGACAGGACCCGGGGACCTGGTTCCGGGGTGCCGACCTGACCCGGTGACCTGGGGCTGTGGTGTCGACCGGACTCGGGGACCTGGTCCGGTGTCCCGTCATGACCCGGGGACCTGGGGTCGGGGTGGTCACCAGACCGTTGTACCCAGGCCGTTGAGCCGACATGACCCTGTGACCCGGAGCCTGGGTAAAAATCCAACCCGGGGACCCGGGCATGGGACGTGACATGACCCGACCTGGGTCCGGGGTCCCGACCTGACCCGGTGAACTGGGCCGGGGACCCCACGTGACCCGGGGACCTGGGGCCGGGGATGTCACCCGACACTGGTACCCGGGGCAGCGACCCGACATGACCCGGTGACCCGGGGCCGGGGTAACGACCTGTCCAGGGGACCTGGGCCGGGGACCCGACAGGACCCGGGGACCTGGTTCCGGGGTGCCGACCTGACCCGGTGACCTGGGGCTGTGGTGTCGACCGGACTCGGGGACCTGGTCCGGTGTCCCGTCATGACCCGGGGACCTGGGGTCGGGGTGGTCACCAGACCGTTGTACCCAGGCCGTTGACCCGACATGACCCTGTGACCCGGGGCCTGGGTAAAAATCCAACCCGGGGACCCGGGCATGGGACATGACATGACCCGACCTGGGTCCGGGGTCCCGACCTGACCCGCTGACCTGGGGCCGGTGTCCCCACGTGACCCGGGGTCCTGGTGCCGGGGTCCCCACGTGACCCGGGGACCCGAGCCGGGGTCCCCACGTGACCCGGTGACCTGGGGCCGGGGTCCCCACGTGACCCGGGGTCCTGGTGCCGGGGTCCCCACGTGACCCGGGGACCCGGGCCGGGGACCCCACGTGACCCGGTGACCTGGGGCCGGGGTCCCCACGTGACCCGGGGACCCGGGCCGGGGACATCACGTGACCCGGTCACCTGGGGCCGGGGTCCCCACGTGACCCGGTCACCTGGGGCCGGGGTCCCCACGTGACCCGGGGTCCTGGTGCCGGGGTCCCCACGTGACCCGGTGACCTGAGGCCGGGGTCCCCACGTGACCCGGTGACCTGGGGCCGGGGTCCCCACGTGACCCGGGGTCCTGGTGCCTGGGTTCCCACGTGACCCGGGGACCCGGGCCGGGGTCCCCACGTGACCCGGGGTCCTGTTGCCGGTGTCCCCACGTGACCCGGGGACCCGGGCCGGGGACCCCACGTGACCCGGTGACCTGGGGCCGGGGTCCCCACGTGACCCGGGGACCCGGGCCGGGGACATCACGTGACCCGGTGACCTGGGGCCGGGGTCCCCACGTGACCCGGGGTCCTGGTGCCGGGGTCCCCACGTGACCCGGGGACCCGGGCCGGGGTCCCCACGTGACCCGGGGTCCTGGTGCCGGTGTCCCCACGTGACCCGGTGACCTGGGGCCGGGGTCCCCACGTGACCCGGTGACCTGGGGCCGGTGTCCCCACGTGACCCGGTGACCTGGGGCCGGGGTCCCCACGTGACCCAGGGTCCTGGTGCCGGTGTCCCCACGTGACCCGGTGACCTGGGGCCGGGGTCCCCACGTGACCCGGGGTCCTGGGGCCGGGGTCCCCACGTGACCCGGGGACCCGGGCCGGGGACATCACGTGACCCGGTGACCTGGGGCCGGGGTCCCCACGTGACCCGGGGACCCGGGCCGGGGACATCACGTGACCCGGTCACCTGGGGCCGGGGTCCCCACGTGACCCGGTGACCTGGGGCCGGTGTCCCCACGTGACCCGGGGTCCTGGTGCCGGGGTCCCCACGTGACCCGGGGACCCGAGCCGGGGTCCCCACGTGACCCGGTGACCTGGGGCCGGGGTCCCCACGTGACCCGGGGTCCTGGTGCCGGGGTCCCCACGTGACCCGGGGACCCGGGCCGGGGACATCACGTGACCCGGTCACCTGGGGCCGGGGGTCCCCACGTGACCCGGTCACCTGGGGCCGGGGTCCCCACGTGACCCGGGGTCCTGGTGCCGGGGTCCCCACGTGACCCGGGGACCCGGGCCGGGGACCCCACGTGACCCGGTGACCTGGGGCCGGGGTCCCCACGTGACCCGGGGACCCGGGCCGGGGACATCACGTGACCCGGTCACCTGGGGCCGGGGTCCCCACGTGACCCGGTCACCTGGGGCCGGGGTCCCCACGTGACCCGGGGTCCTGTTGCCGGTGTCCCCACGTGACCCGGGGACCCGGGCCAGGGGACCCCACGTGACCCGGTGACCTGGGGCCGGGGTCCCCACGTGACCCGGGGTCCTGGTGCCGGGGTCCCCACGTGACCCGGTCACCTGGGGCGAGGGTCCCCACGTGACCCGGGGTCCTGGTGCCGGTGTCCCCACGTGACCCGGTGAACTGGGGCCGGGGTCCCCACGTGACCCGGTGACCTGGGGCCGGTGTCCCCACGTGACCCGGTGACCTGAGGCCAGGGTCCCCACGTGACCCGGGGTCCTGGTGCCAGTGTCCCCACGTGACCCGGGGACCCGGGCCGGGGACATCACGTGACCCGGTAACCTGGGCCGGGGTCCCCACGTGACCCGGGGTCCTGGTGCCGGGGTCCCCACGTGACCCGGGGACCCGGGCCGGGGACATCACGTGACCCGGTCACCTGGGGCCGGGGTCCCCACGTGACCTGGTCACCTGGGGCCAGGGTCCCCACGTGACCCGGTGACCTAGGGCCGGGGTCCCCACGTGACCCGGGGACCCGGCCGGGGACATCACGTGACCCGGTCACCTGGGGCCGGGGTCCCCACGTGACCCGGAGTCCTGGTGCCGGTGTCCCCACGTGACCCGGGGACCTGGGCCGGGGACCCCACGTGACCCGGTGACCTGGGGCCGGGGTCCCCACGTGACCCGGGGACCCGGGCCGGGGACATCACGTGACCCGGTAACCTGGGCCGGGGTCCCCACGTGACCCGGGGTCCTGGTGCCGGGGTCCCCACGTGACCCGGGGACCCGGGCCGGGGACATCACGTGACCCGGTCACCTGGGGCCGGGGTCCCCACGTGACCTGGTCACCTGGGGCCAGGGTCCCCACGTGACCCGGGGTCCTGGTGCCGGGGTCCCCACGTGACCCGGGGACCCGAGCCGGGGTCCCCACGTGACCCGGTGACCTGGGGCCGGGGTCCCCACGTGACCCGGGGTCCTGGTGCCGGGGTCCCCACGTGACCCGGGGACCCGGGCCGGGGACCCCACGTGACCCGGTGACCTGGGGCCGGGGTCCCCACGTGACCCGGGGACCCGGGCCGGGGACATCACGTGACCCGGTCACCTGGGGCCGGGGTCCCCACGTGACCCGGTCACCTGGGGCCGGGGTCCCCACGTGACCCGGGGTCCTGGTGCCGGGGTCCCCACGTGACCCGGTGACCTGAGGCCGGGGTCCCCACGTGACCCGGTGACCTGGGGCCGGGGTCTCCACGTGACCCGGGGTCCTGGTGCCTGGGTTCCCACGTGACCCGGGGACCCGGGCCGGGGTCCCCACGTGACCCGGGGTCCTGTTGCCGGTGTCCCCACGTGACCCGGGGACCCGGGCCATGGGACCCCACGTGACCCGGTGACCTGGGGCCGGGGTCCCCACGTGACCCGGGGTCCTGGTGCCGGGGTCCCCACGTGACCCGGTCACCTGGGGCGAGGGTCCCCACGTGACCCGGGGTCCTGGTGCCGGTGTCCCCACGTGACCCGGTGAACTGGGGCCGGGGTCCCCACGTGACCCGGTGACCTGGGGCCGGTGTCCCCACGTGACCCGGTGACCTGAGGCCAGGGTCCCCACGTGACCCGGGGTCCTGGTGCCAGTGTCCCCACGTGACCCGGTGACCTGGGGCCGGGGTCCCCACGTGACCCGGGGTCCTGGTGCCGGGGTCCCCACGTGACCCGGGGACCCGGGCCGGGGACATCACGTGACCCGGTCACCTGGGGCCGGGATCCCCACGTGACCCGGTCACCTGGGGCCGGGGTCCCCACGTGACCCGGGGTCCTGGTGTCGGGGTCCCCACGTGACCCGGTGACCTGGGGCCGGGGTCCCCACGTGACCCGGGGTCCTGGTGCCTGGGTTCCCACATGACCCGGGGACCCGGGCCGGGGTCCCCACGTGACCCGGGGTCCTGGTGCCGGTGTCCCCACGTGACCCGGGGACCCGGGCCGGGGACCCCACGTGACCCGGTGACCTAGGGCCGGGGTCCCCACGTGACCCGGGGACCCGGGCCGGGGACATCACGTGACCCGGTCACCTGGGGCCGGGGTCCCCACGTGACCCGGAGTCCTGGTGCCGGTGTCCCCACGTGACCCGGGGACCTGGGCCGGGGACCCCACGTGACCCGGTGACCTGGGGCCGGGGTCCCCACGTGACCCGGGGACCCGGGCCGGGGACATCACGTGACCCGGTAACCTGGGCCGGGGTCCCCACGTGACCCGGTGACCTGGGGCCGGGGTCCCCACGTGACCCGGGGACCCGGGCCGGGGACATCACGTGACCCGGTGACCTGGGGCCGGGGTCCCCACGTGACCCGGGGTCCTGGTGCCGGGGTCCCCACGTGACCCGGGGATCCGGGCCGGGGTCCCCACGTGACCCGGGGTCCTGGTGCCGGTGTCCCCACGTGACCCGGTGACCTGGTGGCGGGGTCCCCACGTGACCCGGTGACCTGGGGCCGGTGTCCCCACGTGACCCGGTGACCTAGGGCCGGGGTCCCCACGTGACCCAGGGTCCTGGTGCCGGTGTCCCCACGTGACCCGGTGACCTGGGGCCGGGGTCCCCACGTGACCCGGGGTCCTGAGGCCGGTGTCCCCACGTGACCCGGGGTCCTGGTGCCGGGGTCCCCACGTGACCCGGTGATCTGAGGCCGGGGTCCCCACGTGACCCGGTGACCTGGGGCCGGGGTCCCCACGTGACCCGGGGACCCGGGCCGGGGACATCACGTGACCCGGTCACCTGGGGCCGGGGTCCCCACGTGACCCGGGGTCCTGGTGCCGGTGTCCCCACGTGACCCAGTGACCTGGGGCCGGGGTCCCCACGTGACCCGGGGACCCGGGCCGGGGTCCCCACGTGACCCAGGGTCCTGGTGCCAGTGTCCCCACGTGACCCGGTGACCTGGGGCCGGGGTCCCCACGTGACCCGGTGACCTGGGGCCGGGGTCCCCACGTGACCCGGGGACCCGGGCCGGGGACATCACGTGACCCGGTCACCTGGGGCCGGGGTCCCCACGTGACCCGGTCACCTGGGGCCGGGGTCCCCACGTGACCCGGGGTCCTGGTGCCGGTGTCTCTACGTGACCCGGTTACCTGGGGCCCGGGTTCCCACGTGACCCGGTCACCTGGGGCCGGGGTCCCCACGTGACCTGGGGACCCGGGCCGGGGACCCCACGTGACCCGGGGACCTGGGGCCGGGGATGTCACCCGACACTGGTACCCGGGGCAGCGACCCGATACGACCCGGGGACCTGGGTCCGGGGTCCCGACCTGACCCGGTGACCTCGGGCCAGGGTAACCACCTGACCCGGGGACCCTGGCCGGGGACTCGGTATGACTCCGTCTCCCGGGGCCGGGGTGGTCACCTGACACTGCTACCCGGGACAGCGACCCGACATGACCCGGTGACCCGGGGCCGGGGTAACGACCTGTCCAGGGGACCTGGGCCGGGGACCCGACAGGACCCAGTGACCTGGTTCCGGGGTGCCGACCTGACCCGGTGACCTGGGGCTGTGGTGTCGACCGGACTCGGGGACCTGGTCCGGTGTCCCGTCATGACCCGGGGACCTGGGGTAGGGGTGGTCACCAGACCGTTGTACCCAGGCCGTTGACCCGACATGACCCTGTGACCCGGAGCCTGGGTAAAAATCCAACCCGGGGACCCGGGCATGGGACGTGACATGACCCGACCTGGGTCCGGGGTCCCGACCTGACCCGGTGACCTGGGCCGGGGACCCCACGTGACCCGGGGACCTGGGGCCGGGGATGTCACCCGACACTGGTACCCGGGGCAGCGACCCGATACGACCCGGGGACCTGGGTCCGGGGTCCCGACCTGACCCGGTGACCTGGGGCCAGGGTAACCACCTGACCCGGGGACCCGGGCCGGGGACTCGGTATGACTCCGTCTCCCGGGGCCGGGGTGGTCACCTGACACTGCTACCCGGGACAGCGACCCGACATGACCCGGTGACCCGGGGCCGGGGTAACGACCTGTCCAGGGGACCTGGGCCGGGGACCCGACAGGACCCGGGGACCTGGTTCCGGGGTGCCGACCTGACCCGGTGACCCGGGGCTGTGGTGTCGACCGGACTCGGGGACCTGGTCCGGTGTCCCGTCATGACCCGGGGACCTGGGGTCGGGGTGGTCACCAGACCGTTGTACCCAGGCCGTTGACCCGACATGACCCTGTGACCCGGGGCCTGGGTAAAAATCCAACCCGGGGACCCGGGCATGGGACATGACATGACCCGACCTGGGTCCGGGGTCCCGACCTGACCCGGTGACCTGGGGCCGGTGTCCCCACGTGACCCGGGGTCCTGGTGCCGGGGTCCCCACGTGTCCCGGGGACCCGAGCCGGGGTCCCCACGTGACCCGGTGACCTGAGGCCGGGGTCCCCACGTGACCCGGTGACCTGGGGCCGGGGTCCCCACGTGACCCGGTGACCTGGGGCCGGGGTCCCCACGTGACCCGGGGATCCGGGCCGGGGTCCCCACGTGACCCGGGGTCCTGGTGCCGGTGTCCCCACGTGACCCGGTGAACTGGGGCCGGGGTCCCCACGTGACCCGGTGACCTGGGGCCGGTGTCCCCACGTGACCCGGTGACCTGAGGCCAGGGTCCCCACGTGACCCGGGGTCCTGGTGCCAGTGTCCCCACGTGACCCGGGGACCCGGGCCGGGGACATCACGTGACCTGGTAACCTGGGCCGGGGTCCCCACGTGACCCGGGGTCCTGGTGCCGGGGTCCCCACGTGACCCGGGGACCCGGGCCGGGGACATCACGTGACCCGGTCACCTGGGGCCGGGGTCCCCACGTGACCTGGTCACCTGGGGCCAGGGTCCCCACGTGACCCGGTGACCTAGGGCCGGGGTCCCCACGTGACCCGGGGACCCGGCCGGGGACATCACGTGACCCGGTCACCTGGGGCCGGGGTCCCCACGTGACCCGGAGTCCTGGTGACGGTGTCCCCACGTGACCCGGGGACCTGGGCCGGGGACCCCACGTGACCCGGTGACCTGGGGCCGGGGTCCCCACGTGACCCGGGGACCCGGGCCGGGGACATCACGTGACCCGGTAACCTGGGCCGGGGTCCCCACGTGACCCGGGGTCCTGGTGCCGGGGTCCCCACGTGACCCGGGGACCCGGGCCGGGGACATCACGTGACCCGGTCACCTGGGGCCGGGGTCCCCACGTGACCTGGTCACCTGGGGCCAGGGTCCCCACGTGACCCGGGGTCCTGGTGCCGGGGTCCCCACGTGACCCGGGGACCCGAGCCGGGGTCCCCACGTGACCCGGTGACCTGGGGCCGGGGTCCCCACGTGACCCGGGGTCCTGGTGCCGGGGTCCCCACGTGACCCGGGGACCCGGGCCGGGGACCCCACGTGACCCGGTGACCTGGGGCCGGGGTCCCCACGTGACCCGGGGACCCGGGCCGGGGACATCACGTGACCCGGTCACCTGGGGCCGGGGTCCCCACGTGACCCGGTCACCTGGGGCCGGGGTCCCCACGTGACCCGGGGTCCTGGTGTCGGGGTCCCCACGTGACCCGGTGACCTGAGTCCGGGGTCCCCACGTGACCCGGTGACCTGGGGCCGGGGTCTCCACGTGACCCGGGGTCCTGGTGCCTGGGTTCCCACGTGACCCGGGGACCCGGGCTGGGGTCCCCACGTGACCCGGGGTCCTGTTGCCGGTGTCCCCACGTGACCCGGGGACCCGGGCCAGGGGACCCCACGTGACCCGGTGACCTGGGGCCGGGGTCCCCACGTGACCCGGGGTCCTGGTGCCGGGGTCCCCACGTGACCCGGTCACCTGGGGCGAGGGTCCCCACGTGACCCGGGGTCCTGGTGCCGGTGTCCCCACGTGACCCGGTGAACTGGGGCCGGGGTCCCCACGTGACCCGGTGACCTGGGGCCGGTGTCCCCACGTGACCCGGTGACCTGAGGCCAGGGTCCCCACGTGACCCGGGGTCCTGGTGCCAGTGTCCCCACGTGACCCGGTGACCTGGGGCCGGGGTCCCCACGTGACCCGGGGTCCTGGTGCCGGGGTCCCCACGTGACCCGGGGACCCGGGCCGGGGACATCACGTGACCCGGTCACCTGGGGCCGGGATCCCCACGTGACCCGGTCACCTGGGGCCGGGGTCCCCACGTGACCCGGGGTCCTGGTGTCGGGGTCCCCACGTGACCCGGTGACCTGGGGCCGGGGTCCCCACGTGACCCGGGGTCCTGGTGCCTGGGTTCCCACATGACCCGGGGACCCGGGCCGGGGTCCCCACGTGACCCGGGGTCCTGGTGCCGGTGTCCCCACGTGACCCGGGGACCCGGGCCGGGGACCCCACGTGACCCGGTGACCTAGGGCCGGGGTCCCCACGTGACCCGGGGACCCGGGCCGGGGACATCACGTGACCCGGTCACCTGGGGCCGGGGTCCCCACGTGACCCGGAGTCCTGGTGCCGGTGTCCCCACGTGACCCGGGGACCTGGGCCGGGGACCCCACGTGACCCGGTGACCTGGGGCCGGGGTCCCCACGTGACCCGGGGACCCGGGCCGGGGACATCACGTGACCCGGTAACCTGGGCCGGGGTCCCCACGTGACCCGGGGTCCTGGTGCCGGGGTCCCCACGTGACCCGGGGACCCGGGCCGGGGACATCACGTGACCCGGTCACCTGGGGCCGGGGTCCCCACGTGACCTGGTCACCTGGGGCCAGGGTCCCCACGTGACCCGGGGTCCTGGTGCAGGTGTCCCCACGTGACCCAGTCACCTGGGGCCCGGGTCCCCACGTGACCCGGTCACCTGGGGCCGGGGTCCCCACGTGACCTGGGGACCCGGGCCGGGGACCCCACGTGACCCGGGGACCTGGGGCCGGGGATGTCACCCGACACTGGTACCCGGGGCAGCGACCCGATACGACCCGGGGACCTGGGTCCGGGGTCCCGACCTGACCCGGTGACCTGGGGCCAGGGTAACCACCTGACCCGGGGACCCGGGCCGGGGACTCGGTATGACTCCGTCTCCCGGGGCCGGGGTGGTCACCTGACACTGCTTCCCGGGACAGCGACCCGACATGACCCGGTGACCCGGGGCCGGGGTAACGACCTGTCCAGGGGACCTGGGCCGGGGACCCGACAGGACCCGGGGTCCTGGTGCCGGGGTCCCCACGTGACCCGGGGACCCGGGCCGGGGACATCACGTGACCCGGTGACCTGGGGCCGGGGTCCCCACGTGACCCGGAGACCCGGGCCGGGGACATCACGTGACCCGGTCACCTGGGGCCGGGGTCCCCACGTGACCCGGTGACCTGGGGCCGGTGTCCCCACGTGACCCGGGGTCCTGGTGCCGGGGTCCCCACGTGACCCGGGGACCCGAGCCGGGGTCCCCACGTGACCCGGTGACCTGGGGCCGGGGTCCCCACGTGACCCGGGGTCCTGGTGCCGGGGTCCCCACGTGACCCGGGGACCCGGGCCGGGGACCCCACGTGACCCGGTGACCTGGGGCCGGGGTCCCCACGTGACCCGGGGACCCGGGCCGGGGACATCACGTGACCCGGTCACCTGGGGCCGGGGTCCCCACGTGACCCGGTCACCTGGGGCCGGGGTCCCCACGTGACCCGGGGTCCTGGTGCCGGGGTCCCCACGTGACCCGGGGACCCGGGCCGGGGACCCCACGTGACCCGGTGACCTGGGGCCGGGGTCCCCACGTGACCCGGGGACCCGGGCCGGGGACATCACGTGACCCGGTCACCTGGGGCCGGGGTCCCCACGTGACCCGGTCACCTGGGGCCGGGGTCCCCACGTGACCCGGTCACCTGGGGCCGGGGTCCCCACGTGACCCGGGGTCCTGTTGCCGGTGTCCCCACGTGACCCGGGGACCCGGGCCAGGGGACCCCACGTGACCCGGTGACCTGGGGCCGGGGTCCCCACGTGACCCGGGGTCCTGGTGCCGGGGTCCCCACGTGACCCGGTCACCTGGGGCGAGGGTCCCCACGTGACCCGGGGTCCTGGTGCCGGTGTCCCCACGTGACCCGGTGAACTGGGGCCGGGGTCCCCACGTGACCCGGTGACCTGGGGCCGGTGTCACCACGTGACCCGGTGACCTGAGGCCAGGGTCCCCACGTGACCCGGGGTCCTGGTGCCAGTGTCCCCACGTGACCCGGGGACCCGGGCCGGGGACATCACGTGACCCGGTAACCTGGGCCGGGGTCCCCACGTGACCCGGGGTCCTGGTGCCGGGGTCCCCACGTGACCCGGGGACCCGGGCCGGGGACATCACGTGACCCGGTCACCTGGGGCCGGGGTCCCCACGTGACCTGGTCACCTGGGGCCAGGGTCCCCACGTGACCCGGTGACCTAGGGCCGGGGTCCCCACGTGACCCGGGGACCCGGCCGGGGACATCACGTGACCCGGTCACCTGGGGCCGGGGTCCCCACGTGACCCGGAGTCCTGGTGCCGGTGTCCCCACGTGACCCGGGGACCTGGGCCGGGGACCCCACGTGACCCGGTGACCTGGGGCCGGGGTCCCCACGTGACCCGGGGACCCGGGCCGGGGACATCACGTGACCCGGTAACCTGGGCCGGGGTCCCCACGTGACCCGGGGTCCTGGTGCCGGGGTCCCCACGTGACCCGGGGACCCGGGCCGGGGACATCACGTGACCCGGTCACCTGGGGCCGGGGTCCCCACGTGACCTGGTCACCTGGGGCCAGGGTCCCCACGTGACCCGGGGTCCTGGTGCCGGGGTCCCCACGTGACCCGGGGACCCGAGCCGGGGTCCCCACGTGACCCGGTGACCTGGGGCCGGGGTCCCCACGTGACCCGGGGTCCTGGTGCCGGGGTCCCCACGTGACCCGGGGACCCGGGCCGGGGACCCCACGTGACCCGGTGACCTGGGGCCGGGGTCCCCACGTGACCCGGGGACCCGGGCCGGGGACATCACGTGACCCGGTCACCTGGGGCCGGGGTCCCCACGTGACCCGGTCACCTGGGGCCGGGGTCCCCACGTGACCCGGGGTCCTGGTGCCGGGGTCCCCACGTGACCCGGTGACCTGAGGCCGGGGTCCCCACGTGACCCGGTGACCTGGGGCCGGGGTCTCCACGTGACCCGGGGTCCTGGTGCCTGGGTTCCCACGTGACCCGGGGACCCGGGCCGGGGTCCCCACGTGACCCGGGGTCCTGTTGCCGGTGTCCCCACGTGACCCGGGGACCCGGGCCAGGGGACCCCACGTGACCCGGTGACCTGGGGCCGGGGTCCCCACGTGACCCGGGGTCCTGGTGCCGGGGTCCCCACGTGACCCGGTCACCTGGGGCGAGGGTCCCCACGTGACCCGGGGTCCTGGTGCCGGTGTCCCCACGTGACCCGGTGAACTGGGGCCGGGGTCCCCACGTGACCCGGTGACCTGGGGCCGGTGTCCCCACGTGACCCGGTGACCTGAGGCCAGGGTCCCCACGTGACCCGGGGTCCTGGTGCCAGTGTCCCCACGTGACCCGGTGACCTGGGGCCGGGGTCCCCACGTGACCCGGGGTCCTGGTGCCGGGGTCCCCACGTGACCCGGGGACCCGGGCCGGGGACATTACGTGACCCGGTCACCTGGGGCCGGGATCCCCACGTGACCCGGTCACCTGGGGCCGGGGTCCCCACGTGACCCGGGGTCCTGGTGTCGGGGTCCCCACGTGACCCGGTGACCTGGGGCCGGGGTCCCCACGTGACCCGGGGTCCTGGTGCCTGGGTTCCCACATGACCCGGGGACCCGGGCCGGGGTCCCCACGTGACCCGGGGTCCTGGTGCCGGTGTCCCCACGTGACCCGGGGACCCGGGCCGGGGACCCCACGTGACCCGGTGACCTAGGGCCGGGGTCCCCACGTGACCCGGGGACCCGGGCCGGGGACATCACGTGACCCGGTCACCTGGGGCCGGGGTCCCCACGTGACCCGGAGTCCTGGTGCCGGTGTCCCCACGTGACCCGGGGACCTGGGCCGGGGACCCCACGTGACCCGGTGACCTGGGGCCGGGGTCCCCACGTGACCCGGGGACCCGGGCCGGGGACATCACGTGACCCGGTAACCTGGGCCGGGGTCCCCACGTGACCCGGTGACCTGGGGCCGGGGTCCCCACGTGACCCGGGGACCCGGGCCGGGGACATCACGTGACCCGGTGACCTGGGGCCGGGGTCCCCACGTGACCCGGGGTCCTGGTGCCGGGGTCCCCACGTGACCCGGGGATCCGGGCCGGGGTCCCCACGTGACCCGGGGTCCTGGTGCCGGTGTCCCCACGTGACCCGGTGACCTGGTGCCGGGGTCCCCACGTGACCCGGTGACCTGGGGCCGGTGTCCCCACGTGACCCGGTGACCTAGGGCCGGGGTCCCCACGTGACCCAGGGTCCTGGTGCCGGTGTCCCCACGTGACCCGGTGACCTGGGGCCGGGGTCCCCACGTGACCCGGGGTCCTGAGGCCGGTGTCCCCACGTGACCCGGGGTCCTGGTGCCGGGGTCCCCACGTGACCCGGTGATCTGAGGCCGGGGTCCCCACGTGACCCGGTGACCTGGGGCCGGGGTCCCCACGTGACCCGGGGACCCGGGCCGGGGACATCACGTGACCCGGTCACCTGGGGCCGGGGTCCCCACGTGACCCGGGGTCCTGGTGCCGGTGTCCCCACGTGACCCAGTGACCTGGGGCCGGGGTCCCCACGTGACCCGGGGACCCGGGCCGGGGTCCCCACGTGACCCAGGGTCCTGGTGCCAGTGTCCCCACGTGACCCGGTGACCTGGGGCCGGGGTCCCCACGTGACCCGGTGACCTGGGGCCGGGGTCCCCACGTGACCCGGGGACCCGGGCCGGGGACATCACGTGACCCGGTCACCTGGGGCCGGGGTCCCCACGTGACCCGGTCACCTGGGGCCGGGGTCCCCACGTGACCCGGGGTCCTGGTGCCGGTGTCTCTACGTGACCCGGTTACCTGGGGCCCGGGTTCCCACGTGACCCGGTCACCTGGGGCCGGGGTCCCCACGTGACCTGGGGACCCGGGCCGGGGACCCCACGTGACCCGGGGACCTGGGGCCGGGGATGTCACCCGACACTGGTACCCGGGGCAGCGACCCGATACGACCCGGGGACCTGGGTCCGGGGTCCCGACCTGACCCGGTGACCTCGGGCCAGGGTAACCACCTGACCCGGGGACCCTGGCCGGGGACTCGGTATGACTCCGTCTCCCGGGGCCGGGGTGGTCACCTGACACTGCTACCCGGGACAGCGACCCGACATGACCCGGTGACCCGGGGCCGGGGTAACGACCTGTCCAGGGGACCTGGGCCGGGGACCCGACAGGACCCAGTGACCTGGTTCCGGGGTGCCGACCTGACCCGGTGACCTGGGGCTGTGGTGTCGACCGGACTCGGGGACCTGGTCCGGTGTCCCGTCATGACCCGGGGACCTGGGGTAGGGGTGGTCACCAGACCGTTGTACCCAGGCCGTTGACCCGACATGACCCTGTGACCCGGAGCCTGGGTAAAAATCCAACCCGGGGACCCGGGCATGGGACGTGACATGACCCGACCTGGGTCCGGGGTCCCGACCTGACCCGGTGACCTGGGCCGGGGACCCCACGTGACCCGGGGACCTGGGGCCGGGGATGTCACCCGACACTGGTACCCGGGGCAGCGACCCGATACGACCCGGGGACCTGGGTCCGGGGTCCCGACCTGACCCGGTGACCTGGGGCCAGGGTAACCACCTGACCCGGGGACCCGGGCCGGGGACTCGGTATGACTCCGTCTCCCGGGGCCGGGGTGGTCACCTGACACTGCTACCCGGGACAGCGACCCGACATGACCCGGTGACCCGGGGCCGGGGTAACGACCTGTCCAGGGGACCTGGGCCGGGGACCCGACAGGACCCGGGGACCTGGTTCCGGGGTGCCGACCTGACCCGGTGACCTGGGGCTGTGGTGTCGACCGGACTCGGGGACCTGGTCCGGTGTCCCGTCATGACCCGGGGACCTGGGGTCGGGGTGGTCACCAGACCGTTGTACCCAGGCCGTTGACCCGACATGACCCTGTGACCCGGGGCCTGGGTAAAAATCCAACCCGGGGACCCGGGCATGGGACATGACATGACCCGACCTGGGTCCGGGGTCCCGACCTGACCCGGTGACCTGGGGCCGATGTCCCCACGTGACCCGGGGTCCTGGTGCCGGGGTCCCCACGTGTCCCGGGGACCCGAGCCGGGGTCCCCACGTGACCCGGTGACCTGAGGCCGGGGTCCCCACGTGACCCGGTGACCTGGGGCCGGGGTCCCCACGTGACCCGGTGACCTGGGGCCGGGGTCCCCACGTGACCCGGGGATCCGGGCCGGGGTCCCCACGTGACCCGGGGTCCTGGTGCCGGTGTCCCCACGTGACCCGGTGAACTGGGGCCGGGGTCCCCACGTGACCCGGTGACCTGGGGCCGGTGTCCCCACGTGACCCGGTGACCTGAGGCCAGGGTCCCCACGTGACCCGGGGTCCTGGTGCCAGTGTCCCCACGTGACCCGGGGACCCGGGCCGGGGACATCACGTGACCCGGTAACCTGGGCCGGGGTCCCCACGTGACCCGGGGTCCTGGTGCCGGGGTCCCCACGTGACCCGGGGACCCGGGCCGGGGACATCACGTGACCCGGTCACCTGGGGCCGGGGTCCCCACGTGACCTGGTCACCTGGGGCCAGGGTCCCCACGTGACCCGGTGACCTAGGGCCGGGGTCCCCACGTGACCCGGGGACCCGGCCGGGGACATCACGTGACCCGGTCACCTGGGGCCGGGGTCCCCACGTGACCCGGAGTCCTGGTGCCGGTGTCCCCACGTGACCCGGGGACCTGGGCCGGGGACCCCACGTGACCCGGTGACCTGGGGCCGGGGTCCCCACGTGACCCGGGGACCCGGGCCGGGGACATCACGTGACCCGGTAACCTGGGCCGGGGTCCCCACGTGACCCGGGGTCCTGGTGCCGGGGTCCCCACGTGACCCGGGGACCCGGGCCGGGGACATCACGTGACCCGGTCACCTGGGGCCGGGGTCCCCACGTGACCTGGTCACCTGGGGCCAGGGTCCCCACGTGACCCGGGGTCCTGGTGCCGGGGTCCCCACGTGACCCGGGGACCCGAGCCGGGGTCCCCACGTGACCCGGTGACCTGGGGCCGGGGTCCCCACGTGACCCGGGGTCCTGGTGCCGGGGTCCCCACGTGACCCGAGGACCCGGGCCGGGGACCCCACGTGACCCGGTGACCTGGGGCCGGGGTCCCCACGTGACCCGGGGACCCGGGCCGGGGACATCACGTGACCCGGTCACCTGGGGCCGGGGTCCCCACGTGACCCGGTCACCTGGGGCCGGGGTCCCCACGTGACCCGGGGTCCTGGTGCCGGGGTCCCCACGTGACCCGGTGACCTGAGGCCGGGGTCCCCACGTGACCCGGTGACCTGGGGCCGGGGTCTCCACGTGACCCGGGGTCCTGGTGCCTGGGTTCCCACGTGACCCGGGGACCCGGGCCGGGGTCCCCACGTGACCCGGGGTCCTGTTGCCGGTGTCCCCACGTGACCCGGGGACCCGGGCCAGGGGACCCCACGTGACCCGGTGACCTGGGGCCGGGGTCCCCACGTGACCCGGGGTCCTGGTGCCGGGGTCCCCACGTGACCCGGTCACCTGGGGCGAGGGTCCCCACGTGACCCGGGGTCCTGGTGCCGGTGTCCCCACGTGACCCGGTGAACTGGGGCCGGGGTCCCCACGTGACCCGGTGACCTGGGGCCGGTGTCCCCACGTGACCCGGTGACCTGAGGCCAGGGTCCCCACGTGACCCGGGGTCCTGGTGCCAGTGTCCCCACGTGACCCGGTGACCTGGGGCCGGGGTCCCCACGTGACCCGGGGTCCTGGTGCCGGGGTCCCCACGTGACCCGGGGACCCGGGCCGGGGACATCACGTGACCCGGTCACCTGGGGCCGGGATCCCCACGTGACCCGGTCACCTGGGGCCGGGGTCCCCACGTGACCCGGGGTCCTGGTGTCGGGGTCCCCACGTGACCCGGTGACCTGGGGCCGGGGTCCCCACGTGACCCGGGGTCCTGGTGCCTGGGTTCCCACATGACCCGGGGACCCGGGCCGGGGTCCCCACGTGACCCGGGGTCCTGGTGCCGGTGTCCCCACGTGACCCGGGGACCCGGGCCGGGGACCCCACGTGACCCGGTGACCTAGGGCCGGGGTCCCCACGTGACCCGGGGACCCGGGCCGGGGACATCACGTGACCCGGTCACCTGGGGCCGGGGTCCCCACGTGACCCGGAGTCCTGGTGCCGGTGTCCCCACGTGACCCGGGGACCTGGGCCGGGGACCCCACGTGACCCGGTGACCTGGGGCCGGGGTCCCCACGTGACCCGGGGACCCGGGCCGGGGACATCACGTGACCCGGTAACCTGGGCCGGGGTCCCCACGTGACCCGGGGTCCTGGTGCCGGGGTCCCCACGTGACCCGGGGACCCGGGCCGGGGACATCACGTGACCCGGTCACCTGGGGCCGGGGTCCCCACGTGACCTGGTCACCTGGGGCCAGGGTCCCCACGTGACCCGGGGTCCTGGTGCAGGTGTCCCCACGTGACCCAGTCACCTGGGGCCCGGGTCCCCACGTGACCCGGTCACCTGGGGCCGGGGTCCCCACGTGACCTGGGGACCCGGGCCGGGGACCCCACGTGACCCGGGGACCTGGGGCCGGGGATGTCACCCGACACTGGTACCCGGGGCAGCGACCCGATACGACCCGGGGACCTGGGTCCGGGGTCCCGACCTGACCCGGTGACCTGGGGCCAGGGTAACCACCTGACCCGGGGACCCGGGCCGGGGACTCGGTATGACTCCGTCTCCCGGGGCCGGGGTGGTCACCTGACACTGCTTCCCGGGACAGCGACCCGACATGACCCGGTGACCCGGGGCCGGGGTAACGACCTGTCCAGGGGACCTGGGCCGGGGACCCGACAGGACCCGGGGACCTGGTTCCGGGGTGCCGACCTGACCCGGTGACCTGGGGCTGTGGTGTCGACCGGACTCGGGGACCTGGTCCGGTGTCCCGTCATGACCCGGGGACCTGGGGTAGGGGTGGTCACCAGACCGTTGTACCCAGGCCGTTGACCCGACATGACCCTGTGACCCGGGGCCTGGGTAAAAATCCAACCCGGGGACCCGGGCATGGGACGTGACATGACCCGACCTGGGTCCGGGGTCCCGACCTGACCCGGTGACCTTGGGCCAGGGTAACCACCTGACCCGGGGACTCGGGCCGGGGACCCGGTATGACTCCGTCTCCCGGGGCCGGGGTGGTCACCTGACACTGGTACCCGGGACAGCGACCCGACATGACCCGGTGACCCGGGGCCGGGGTAAACGACCTGTCCAGGGGACCTGGGCCGGGGACCCGACAGGACCCGGTGACCTGGTTCCGGGGTGCCGACCTGACCCGGTGATCTGGGGCTGTGGTGTCGACCGGACTCCGGGACCTGGTCCGGTGTCCCGTCATGACCCGGGGACCTGGGGTCGGGGTGGTCACCAGACCGTTGTACCCAGGCCGTTGACCCGACATGACCCTGTGACCCGGGGCCTGGGTAAAAATCCAACCCGGGGACCCGGGCATGGGACATGACATGACCCGACCTGGGTCCGGGGTCCCGACCTGACCCGGTGACCTGGGGCCGGTGTCCCCACGTGACCCGGGGTCCTGGTGCCGGGGTCCCCACGTGACCCGGGGACCCGAGCCGGGGTCCCCACGTGACCCGGTGACCTGAGGCCGGGGTCCCCACGTGACCCGGTGACCTGGGGCCGGGGTCCCCACGTGACCCGGGGACCCGGGCCGGGGACATCACGTGACCCGGTGACCTGGGGCCGGGGTCCCCACGTGACCCGGGGTCCTGGTGCCGGGGTCCCCACGTGACCCGGGGATCCGGGCCGGGGTCCCCACGTGACCCGGGGTCCTGGTGCCGGTGTCCCCACGTGACCCGGTGACCTGGTGCCGGGGTCCCCACGTGACCCGGTGACCTGGGGCCGGTGTCCCCACGTGACCCGGTGACCTAGGGCCGGGGTCCCCACGTGACCCAGGGTCCTGGTGCCGGTGTCCCCACGTGACCCGGTGACCTGGGGCCGGGGTCCCCACGTGACCCGGGGTCCTGAGGCCGGTGTCCCCACGTGACCCGGGGTCCTGGTGCCGGGGTCCCCACGTGACCCGGTGATCTGAGGCCGGGGTCCCCACGTGACCCGGTGACCTGGGGCCGGGGTCCCCACGTGACCCGGGGACCCGGGCCGGGGACATCACGTGACCCGGTCACCTGGGGCCGGGGTCCCCACGTGACCCGGGGTCCTGGTGCCGGTGTCCCCACGTGACCCAGTGACCTGGGGCCGGGGTCCCCACGTGACCCGGGGACCCGGGCCGGGGTCCCCACGTGACCCAGGGTCCTGGTGCCAGTGTCCCCACGTGACCCGGTGACCTGGGGCCGGGGTCCCCACGTGACCCGGTGACCTGGGGCCGGGGTCCCCACGTGACCCGGGGACCCGGGCCGGGGACATCACGTGACCCGGTCACCTGGGGCCGGGGTCCCCACGTGACCCGGTCACCTGGGGCCGGGGTCCCCACGTGACCCGGGGTCCTGGTGCCGGTGTCTCTACGTGACCCGGTTACCTGGGGCCCGGGTTCCCACGTGACCCGGTCACCTGGGGCCGGGGTCCCCACGTGACCTGGGGACCCGGGCCGGGGACCCCACGTGACCCGGGGACCTGGGGCCGGGGATGTCACCCGACACTGGTACCCGGGGCAGCGACCCGATACGACCCGGGGACCTGGGTCCGGGGTCCCGACCTGACCCGGTGACCTCGGGCCAGGGTAACCACCTGACCCGGGGACCCTGGCCGGGGACTCGGTATGACTCCGTCTCCCGGGGCCGGGGTGGTCACCTGACACTGCTACCCGGGACAGCGACCCGACATGACCCGGTGACCCGGGGCCGGGGTAACGACCTGTCCAGGGGACCTGGGCCGGGGACCCGACAGGACCCAGTGACCTGGTTCCGGGGTGCCGACCTGACCCGGTGACCTGGGGCTGTGGTGTCGACCGGACTCGGGGACCTGGTCCGGTGTCCCGTCATGACCCGGGGACCTGGGGTAGGGGTGGTCACCAGACCGTTGTACCCAGGCCGTTGACCCGACATGACCCTGTGACCCGGAGCCTGGGTAAAAATCCAACCCGGGGACCCGGGCATGGGACGTGACATGACCCGACCTGGGTCCGGGGTCCCGACCTGACCCGGTGACCTGGGCCGGGGACCCCACGTGACCCGGGGACCTGGGGCCGGGGATGTCACCCGACACTGGTACCCGGGGCAGCGACCCGATACGACCCGGGGACCTGGGTCCGGGGTCCCGACCTGACCCGGTGACCTGGGGCCAGGGTAACCACCTGACCCGGGGACCCGGGCCGGGGACTCGGTATGACTCCGTCTCCCGGGGCCGGGGTGGTCACCTGACACTGCTACCCGGGACAGCGACCCGACATGACCCGGTGACCCGGGGCCGGGGTAACGACCTGTCCAGGGGACCTGGGCCGGGGACCCGACAGGACCCGGGGACCTGGTTCCGGGGTGCCGACCTGACCCGGTGACCTGGGGCTGTGGTGTCGACCGGACTCGGGGACCTGGTCCGGTGTCCCGTCATGACCCGGGGACCTGGGGTCGGGGTGGTCACCAGACCGTTGTACCCAGGCCGTTGACCCGACATGACCCTGTGACCCGGGGCCTGGGTAAAAATCCAACCCGGGGACCCGGGCATGGGACATGACATGACCCGACCTGGGTCCGGGGTCCCGACCTGACCCGGTGACCTGGGGCCGGTGTCCCCACGTGACCCGGGGTCCTGGTGCCGGGGTCCCCACGTGTCCCGGGGACCCGAGCCGGGGTCCCCACGTGACCCGGTGACCTGAGGCCGGGGTCCCCACGTGACCCGGTGACCTGGGGCCGGGGTCCCCACGTGACCCGGTGACCTGGGGCCGGGGTCCCCACGTGACCCGGGGATCCGGGCCGGGGTCCCCACGTGACCCGGGGTCCTGGTGCCGGTGTCCCCACGTGACCCGGTGACCTGGTGCCGGGGTCCCCACGTGACCCGGTGACCTGGGGCCGGTGTCCCCACGTGACCCGGTGACCTGGGGCCGGGGTCCCCACGTGACCCAGGGTCCTGGTGCCGGTGTCCCCACGTGACCCGGTGACCTGGGGCCGGGGTCCCCACGTGACCCGGGGTCCTGAGGCCGGTGTCCCCACGTGACCCGGGGTCCTGGTGCCGGGGTCCCCACGTGACCCGGTGATCTGAGGCCGGGGTCCCCACGTGACCCGGTGACCTGGGGCCGGGGTCCCCACGTGACCCGGGGACCCGGGCCGGGGACATCACGTGACCCGGTCACCTGGGGCCGGGGTCCCCACGTGACCCGGGGTCCTGGTGCCGGTGTCCCCACGTGACCCAGTGACCTGGGGCCGGGGTCCCCACGTGACCCGGGGACCCGGGCCGGGGTCCCCACGTGACCCAGGGTCCTGGTGCCAGTGTCCCCACGTGACCCGGTGACCTGGGGCCGGGGTCCCCACATGACCCGGTGACCTGGGGCCGGGGTCCCCACGTGACCCGGGGACCCGGGCCGGGGACATCACGTGACCCGGTCACCTGGGGCCGGGGTCCCCACGTGACCCGGTCACCTGTGCCCGGGGTCCCCACGTGACCCGGGGTCCTGGTGCCGGTGTCTCTACGTGACCCGGTTACCTGGGGCCCGGGTTCCCACGTGACCCGGTCACCTGGGGCCGGGGTCCCCACGTGACCTGGGGACCTGGGGCCGGGGATGTCACCCGACACTGGTACCCGGGGCAGCGACCCGATACGACCCGGGGACCTGGGTCCGGGGTCCCGACCTGACCCGGTGACCTCGGGCCAGGGTAACCACCTGACCCGGGGACCCTGGCCGGGGACTCGGTATGACTCCGTCTCCCGAGGCCGGGGTGGTCACCTGACACTGCTACCCGGGACAGCGACCCGACATGACCCGGTGACCCGGGGCCGGGGTAACGACCTGTCCAGGGGACCTGGGCCGGGGACCCGACAGGACCCGGGGACCTGGTTCCGGGGTGCCGACCTGACCCGGTGACCTGGGGCTGTGGTGTCGACCGGACTCGGGGACCTGGTCCGGTGTCCCGTCATGACCCGGGGACCTGGGGTAGGGGTGGTCACCAGACCGTTGTACCCAGGCCGTTGACCCGACATGACCCTGTGACCCGGAGCCTGGGTAAAAATCCAACCCGGGGACCCGGGCATGGGACGTGACATGACCCGACCTGGGTCCGGGGTCCCGACCTGACCCGGTGACCTGGGCCGGGGACCCCACGTGACCCGGGGACCTGGGGCCGGGGATGTCACCCGACACTGGTACCCGGGGCAGCGACCCGATACGACCCGGGGACCTGGGTCCGGGGTCCCGACCTGACCCGGTGACCTGGGGCCAGGGTAACCACTTGACCCGGGGACCCGGGCCGGGGACCCGGTATGACTCCGTCTCCCGGGGCCGGGGTGGTCACCTGACACTGCTACCCGGGACAGCGACCCAACATGACCCGGTGACCCGGGGCCGGGGTAACGACCTGTCCAGGGGACCTGGGCCGGGGACCCGACAGGACCCGGTGACCTGGTTCCGGGGTGCCGACCTGACCCGGTGACCTGGGGCCTTGGTGTCGACCGGACTCGGGGACCTGGTCCGGTGTCCCGTCATGACCCGGGGACCTGGGGTCGGGGTGGTCACCAGACTGTTGTACCCAGGCCGTTGACCCGACATGACCCTGTGACCCGGGGCCTGGGTAAAAATCCAACCCGGGGACCCGGGCATGGGACATGACATGACCCGACCTGGGTCCGGGGTCCCGACCTGACCCGGTGACCTGGGGCCGGTGTCCCCACGTGACCCGGGGTCCTGGTGCCGGGGTCCCCACGTGACCCGGGGACCCGAGCCGGGGTCCCCACGTGACCCGGTGACCTGAGGCCGGGGTCCCCACGTGACCCGGGGACCCGGGCCGGGGACATCACGTGACCCGGTCACCTGGGGCCGGGGTCCCCACGTGACCCGGGGTCCTGGTGCCGGGGACCCCACGTGACCCGGTGACCTGGGGCCGGGGTCCCCACGTGACCCGGGGTCCTGGTGCCTGGGTTCCCACGTGACCCGGGGACCCGGGCCGGGGTCCCCACGTGACCCGGGGTCCTGGTGCCGGTGTCCCCACGTGACCCGGGGACCCGGGCCGGGGACCCCACGTGACCCGGTGACCTGGGGCCGGGGTCCCCACGTGACCCGGGGACCCGGGCCTGGGACATCACGTGACCCGGTCACCTGGGGCCGGGGTCCCCACGTGACCCAGAGTCCTGGTGCCGGTGTCCCCACGTGACCCGGGGACCCGGGCCAGGGACCCCACGTGACCCGGTGACCTACGGCCGGGGTCCCCACGTGACCCGGGGACCCGGGCCGGGGACATCACGTGACCCGGTCACCTGGGCCGGGGTCTCCACGTGACCCGGGGTCCTGGTGCCGGGGTCCCCACGTGACCCGGGGACCCGGGCCGGGGTCCCCACGTGACCCGGGGTCCTGGTGCCGGTGTCCCCACGTGACCCGTAGACCTGGGGCCGGGGTCCCCACGTGACCCGGTGACCTGGGGCGAGGGTCCCCACGTGACCCGGGGTCCTGGTGCCGGGGTCCCCAAGTGACCCGGGGACCCGGGCCGGGGACCCCACGTGACCCGGTGACCTGGGGCCGGGGTCCCCACGTGACCCGGGGACCCGGGCCGGGGACATCACGTGACCCGGTCACCTGGGGCCGGGGTCCCCACGTGACCCGGGGTCCTGGTGCTGGGGTCCCCACGTGACCCGGGGACCCGGGCCGGGGACATCACGTGACCCGGTCACCTGGGGCCGGGATCCCCACGTGACCCGGTCACCTGGGGCCGGGGTCCCCACGTGACCCGGGGTCCTGGTGTCGGGGTCCCCACGTGACCCGGTGACCTGGGGCCGGGGTCCCCACGTGACCCGGGGTCCTGGTGCCTGGGTTCCCACGTGACCCGGGGACCCGGGCCGGGGTCCCCACGTGACCCGGGGTCCTGGTGCCGGTGTCCCCACGTGACCCGGGGACCCGGGCCGGGGACCCCACGTGACCCGGTGACCTGGGGCCGGGGTCCCCACGTGACCCGGGGACCCGGGCCGGGGACATCACGTGACCCGGTCACCTGGGGCCGGGGTCCCCACGTGACCCGGAGTCCTGGTGCCGGTGTCCCCACGTGACCCGGGGACCTGGGCCGGGGACCCCACGTGACCCGGTGACCTGGGGCCGGGGTCCCCACGTGACCCGGGGACCCGGGCCGGGGACATCACGTGACCCGGTAACCTGGGCCGGGGTCCCCACGTGACCCGGTGACCTGGGGCCGGGGTCCCCACGTGACCCGGGGACCCGGGCCGGGGACATCACGTGACCCGGTGACCTGGGGCCGGGGTCCCCACGTGACCCGGGGTCCTGGTGCCGGGGTCCCCACGTGACCCGGGGATCCGGGCCGGGGTCCCCACGTGACCCGGGGTCCTGGTGCCGGTGTCCCCACGTGACCCGGTGACCTGGTGCCGGGGTCCCCACGTGACCCGGTGACCTGGGGCCGGTGTCCCCACGTGACCCGGTGACCTAGGGCCGGGGTCCCCACGTGACCCAGGGTCCTGGTGCCGGTGTCCCCACGTGACCCGGTGACCTGGGGCCGGGGTCCCCACGTGACCCGGGGTCCTGAGGCCGGTGTCCCCACGTGACCCGGGGTCCTGGTGCCGGGGTCCCCACGTGACCCGGTGATCTGAGGCCGGGGTCCCCACGTGACCCGGTGACCTGGGGCCGGGGTCCCCACGTGACCCGGGGACCCGGGCCGGGGACATCACGTGACCCGGTCACCTGGGGCCGGGGTCCCCACGTGACCCGGGGTCCTGGTGCCGGTGTCCCCACGTGACCCAGTGACCTGGGGCCGGGGTCCCCACGTGACCCGGGGACCCGGGCCGGGGTCCCCACGTGACCCAGGGTCCTGGTGCCAGTGTCCCCACGTGACCCGGTGACCTGGGGCCGGGGTCCCCACGTGACCCGGTGACCTGGGGCCGGGGTCCCCACGTGACCCGGGGACCCGGGCCGGGGACATCACGTGACCCGGTCACCTGGGGCCGGGGTCCCCACGTGACCCGGTCACCTGGGGCCGGGGTCCCCACGTGACCCGGGGTCCTGGTGCCGGTGTCTCTACGTGACCCGGTTACCTGGGGCCCGGGTTCCCACGTGACCCGGTCACCTGGGGCCGGGGTCCCCACGTGACCTGGGGACCCGGGCCGGGGACCCCACGTGACCCGGGGACCTGGGGCCGGGGATGTCACCCGACACTGGTACCCGGGGCAGCGACCCGATACGACCCGGGGACCTGGGTCCGGGGTCCCGACCTGACCCGGTGACCTCGGGCCAGGGTAACCACCTGACCCGGGGACCCTGGCCGGGGACTCGGTATGACTCCGTCTCCCGGGGCCGGGGTGGTCACCTGACACTGCTACCCGGGACAGCGACCCGACATGACCCGGTGACCCGGGGCCGGGGTAACGACCTGTCCAGGGGACCTGGGCCGGGGACCCGACAGGACCCAGTGACCTGGTTCCGGGGTGCCGACCTGACCCGGTGACCTGGGGCTGTGGTGTCGACCGGACTCGGGGACCTGGTCCGGTGTCCCGTCATGACCCGGGGACCTGGGGTAGGGGTGGTCACCAGACCGTTGTACCCAGGCCGTTGACCCGACATGACCCTGTGACCCGGAGCCTGGGTAAAAATCCAACCCGGGGACCCGGGCATGGGACGTGACATGACCCGACCTGGGTCCGGGGTCCCGACCTGACCCGGTGACCTGGGCCGGGGACCCCACGTGACCCGGGGACCTGGGGCCGGGGATGTCACCCGACACTGGTACCCGGGGCAGCGACCCGATACGACCCGGGGACCTGGGTCCGGGGTCCCGACCTGACCCGGTGACCTGGGGCCAGGGTAACCACCTGACCCGGGGACCCGGGCCGGGGACTCGGTATGACTCCGTCTCCCGGGGCCGGGGTGGTCACCTGACACTGCTACCCGGGACAGCGACCCGACATGACCCGGTGACCCGGGGCCGGGGTAACGACCTGTCCAGGGGACCTGGGCCGGGGACCCGACAGGACCCGGGGACCTGGTTCCGGGGTGCCGACCTGACCCGGTGACCTGGGGCTGTGGTGTCGACCGGACTCGGGGACCTGGTCCGGTGTCCCGTCATGACCCGGGGACCTGGGGTCGGGGTGGTCACCAGACCGTTGTACCCAGGCCGTTGACCCGACATGACCCTGTGACCCGGGGCCTGGGTAAAAATCCAACCCGGGGACCCGGGCATGGGACATGACATGACCCGACCTGGGTCCGGGGTCCCGACCTGACCCGGTGACCTGGGGCCGATGTCCCCACGTGACCCGGGGTCCTGGTGCCGGGGTCCCCACGTGTCCCGGGGACCCGAGCCGGGGTCCCCACGTGACCCGGTGACCTGAGGCCGGGGTCCCCACGTGACCCGGTGACCTGGGGCCGGGGTCCCCACGTGACCCGGGGATCCGGGCCGGGGTCCCCACGTGACCCGGGGTCCTGGTGCCGGTGTCCCCACGTGACCCGGTGAACTGGGGCCGGGGTCCCCACGTGACCCGGTGACCTGGGGCCGGTGTCCCCACGTGACCCGGTGACCTGAGGCCAGGGTCCCCACGTGACCCGGGGTCCTGGTGCCAGTGTCCCCACGTGACCCGGGGACCCGGGCCGGGGACATCACGTGACCCGGTAACCTGGGCCGGGGTCCCCACGTGACCCGGGGTCCTGGTGCCGGGGTCCCCACGTGACCCGGGGACCCGGGCCGGGGACATCACGTGACCCGGTCACCTGGGGCCGGGGTCCCCACGTGACCTGGTCACCTGGGGCCAGGGTCCCCACGTGACCCGGTGACCTAGGGCCGGGGTCCCCACGTGACCCGGGGACCCGGCCGGGGACATCACGTGACCCGGTCACCTGGGGCCGGGGTCCCCACGTGACCCGGAGTCCTGGTGCCGGTGTCCCCACGTGACCCGGGGACCTGGGCCGGGGACCCCACGTGACCCGGTGACCTGGGGCCGGGGTCCCCACGTGACCCGGGGACCCGGGCCGGGGACATCACGTGACCCGGTAACCTGGGCCGGGGTCCCCACGTGACCCGGGGTCCTGGTGCCGGGGTCCCCACGTGACCCGGGGACCCGGGCCGGGGACATCACGTGACCCGGTCACCTGGGGCCGGGGTCCCCACGTGACCCGGTCACCTGGGGCCGGGGTCCCCACGTGACCCGGGGTCCTGGTGCCGGGGTCCCCACGTGACCCGGTGACCTGAGGCCGGGGTCCCCACGTGACCCGGTGACCTGGGGCCGGGGTCTCCACGTGACCCGGGGTCCTGGTGCCTGGGTTCCCACGTGACCCGGGGACCCGGGCCGGGGTCCCCACGTGACCCGGGGTCCTGTTGCCGGTGTCCCCACGTGACCCGGGGACCCGGGCCAGGGGACCCCACGTGACCCGGTGACCTGGGGCCGGGGTCCCCACGTGACCCGGGGTCCTGGTGCCGGGGTCCCCACGTGACCCGGTCACCTGGGGCGAGGGTCCCCACGTGACCCGGGGTCCTGGTGCCGGTGTCCCCACGTGACCCGGTGAACTGGGGCCGGGGTCCCCACGTGACCCGGTGACCTGGGGCCGGTGTCCCCACGTGACCCGGTGACCTGAGGCCAGGGTCCCCACGTGACCCGGGGTCCTGGTGCCAGTGTCCCCACGTGACCCGGTGACCTGGGGCCGGGGTCCCCACGTGACCCGGGGTCCTGGTGCCGGGGTCCCCACGTGACCCGGTCACCTGGGGCGAGGGTCCCCACGTGACCCGGGGTCCTGGTGCCGGTGTCCCCACGTGACCCGGTGAACTGGGGCCGGGGTCCCCACGTGACCCGGTGACCTGGGGCCGGTGTCCCCACGTGACCCGGTGACCTGAGGCCAGGGTCCCCACGTGACCCGGGGTCCTGGTGCCAGTGTCCCCACGTGACCCGGTGACCTGGGGCCGGGGTCCCCACGTGACCCGGGGTCCTGGTGTCGGGGTCCCCACGTGACCCGGTGACCTGGGGCCGGGGTCCCCACGTGACCCGGGGTCCTGGTGCCTGGGTTCCCACATGACCCGGGGACCCGGGCCGGGGTCCCCACGTGACCCGGGGTCCTGGTGCCGGTGTCCCCACGTGACCCGGGGACCCGGGCCGGGGACCCCACGTGACCCGGTGACCTAGGGCCGGGGTCCCCACGTGACCCGGGGACCCGGGCCGGGGACATCACGTGACCCGGTCACCTGGGGCCGGGGTCCCCACGTGACCCGGAGTCCTGGTGCCGGTGTCCCCACGTGACCCGGGGACCTGGGCCGGGGACCCCACGTGACCCGGTGACCTGGGGCCGGGGTCCCCACGTGACCCGGGGACCCGGGCCGGGGACATCACGTGACCCGGTAACCTGGGCCGGGGTCCCCACGTGACCCGGGGTCCTGGTGCCGGGGTCCCCACGTGACCCGGGGACCCGGGCCGGGGACATCACGTGACCCGGTCACCTGGGGCCGGGGTCCCCACGTGACCTGGTCACCTGGGGCCAGGGTCCCCACGTGACCCGGGGTCCTGGTGCAGGTGTCCCCACGTGACCCAGTCACCTGGGGCCGGGGTCCCCACGTGACCCGGGGACCCGGGCCGGGGACATCACGTGACCCGGTCACCTGGGGCCGGGGTCCCCACGTGACCCGGTCACCTGGGGCCGGGGTCCCCACGTGACCCGGGGTCCTGGTGCCGGTGTCTCTACGTGACCCGGTTACCTGGGGCCCGGGTTCCCACGTGACCCGGTCACCTGGGGCCGGGGTCCCCACGTGACCTGGGGACCCGGGCCGGGGACCCCACGTGACCCGGGGACCTGGGGCCGGGGATGTCACCCGACACTGGTACCCGGGGCAGCGACCCGATACGACCCGGGGACCTGGGTCCGGGGTCCCGACCTGACCCGGTGACCTCGGGCCAGGGTAACCACCTGACCCGGGGACCCTGGCCGGGGACTCGGTATGACTCCGTCTCCCGGGGCCGGGGTGGTCACCTGACACTGCTACCCGGGACAGCGACCCGACATGACCCGGTGACCCGGGGCCGGGGTAACGACCTGTCCAGGGGACCTGGGCCGGGGACCCGACAGGACCCAGTGACCTGGTTCCGGGGTGCCGACCTGACCCGGTGACCTGGGGCTGTGGTGTCGACCGGACTCGGGGACCTGGTCCGGTGTCCCGTCATGACCCGGGGACCTGGGGTAGGGGTGGTCACCAGACCGTTGTACCCAGGCCGTTGACCCGACATGACCCTGTGACCCGGAGCCTGGGTAAAAATCCAACCCGGGGACCCGGGCATGGGACGTGACATGACCCGACCTGGGTCCGGGGTCCCGACCTGACCCGGTGACCTGGGCCGGGGACCCCACGTGACCCGGGGACCTGGGGCCGGGGATGTCACCCGACACTGGTACCCGGGGCAGCGACCCGATACGACCCGGGGACCTGGGTCCGGGGTCCCGACCTGACCCGGTGACCTGGGGCCAGGGTAACCACCTGACCCGGGGACCCGGGCCGGGGACTCGGTATGACTCCGTCTCCCGGGGCCGGGGTGGTCACCTGACACTGCTACCCGGGACAGCGACCCGACATGACCCGGTGACCCGGGGCCGGGGTAACGACCTGTCCAGGGGACCTGGGCCGGGGACCCGACAGGACCCGGGGACCTGGTTCCGGGGTGCCGACCTGACCCGGTGACCTGGGGCTGTGGTGTCGACCGGACTCGGGGACCTGGTCCGGTGTCCCGTCATGACCCGGGGACCTGGGGTCGGGGTGGTCACCAGACCGTTGTACCCAGGCCGTTGACCCGACATGACCCTGTGACCCGGGGCCTGGGTAAAAATCCAACCCGGGGACCCGGGCATGGGACATGACATGACCCGACCTGGGTCCGGGGTCCCGACCTGACCCGGTGACCTGGGGCCGATGTCCCCACGTGACCCGGGGTCCTGGTGCCGGGGTCCCCACGTGTCCCGGGGACCCGAGCCGGGGTCCCCACGTGACCCGGTGACCTGAGGCCGGGGTCCCCACGTGACCCGGTGACCTGGGGCCGGGGTCCCCACGTGACCCGGTGACCTGGGGCCGGGGTCCCCACGTGACCCGGGGATCCGGGCCGGGGTCCCCACGTGACCCGGGGTCCTGGTGCCGGTGTCCCCACGTGACCCGGTGAACTGGGGCCGGGGTCCCCACGTGACCCGGTGACCTGGGGCCGGTGTCCCCACGTGACCCGGTGACCTGAGGCCAGGGTCCCCACGTGACCCGGGGTCCTGGTGCCAGTGTCCCCACGTGACCCGGGGACCCGGGCCGGGGACATCACGTGACCCGGTAACCTGGGCCGGGGTCCCCACGTGACCCGGGGTCCTGGTGCCGGGGTCCCCACGTGACCCGGGGACCCGGGCCGGGGACATCACGTGACCCGGTCACCTGGGGCCGGGGTCCCCACGTGACCTGGTCACCTGGGGCCAGGGTCCCCACGTGACCCGGTGACCTAGGGCCGGGGTCCCCACGTGACCCGGGGACCCGGCCGGGGACATCACGTGACCCGGTCACCTGGGGCCGGGGTCCCCACGTGACCCGGAGTCCTGGTGCCGGTGTCCCCACGTGACCCGGGGACCTGGGCCGGGGACCCCACGTGACCCGGTGACCTGGGGCCGGGGTCCCCACGTGACCCGGGGACCCGGGCCGGGGACATCACGTGACCCGGTAACCTGGGCCGGGGTCCCCACGTGACCCGGGGTCCTGGTGCCGGGGTCCCCACGTGACCCGGGGACCCGGGCCGGGGACATCACGTGACCCGGTCACCTGGGGCCGGGGTCCCCACGTGACCTGGTCACCTGGGGCCAGGGTCCCCACGTGACCCGGGGTCCTGGTGCCGGGGTCCCCACGTGACCCGGGGACCCGAGCCGGGGTCCCCACGTGACCCGGTGACCTGGGGCCGGGGTCCCCACGTGACCCGGGGTCCTGGTGCCGGGGTCCCCACGTGACCCGAGGACCCGGGCCGGGGACCCCACGTGACCCGGTGACCTGGGGCCGGGGTCCCCACGTGACCCGGGGACCCGGGCCGGGGACATCACGTGACCCGGTCACCTGGGGCCGGGGTCCCCACGTGACCCGGTCACCTGGGGCCGGGGTCCCCACGTGACCCGGGGTCCTGGTGCCAGTGTCCCCACGTGACCCGGTGACCTGGGGCCGGGGTCCCCACGTGACCCGGGGTCCTGGTGCCGGGGTCCCCACGTGACCCGGGGACCCGGGCCGGGGACATCACGTGACCCGGTCACCTGGGGCCGGGATCCCCACGTGACCCGGTCACCTGGGGCCGGGGTCCCCACGTGACCCGGGGTCCTGGTGTCGGGGTCCCCACGTGACCCGGTGACCTGGGGCCGGGGTCCCCACGTGACCCGGGGTCCTGGTGCCTGGGTTCCCACATGACCCGGGGACCCGGGCCGGGGTCCCCACGTGACCCGGGGTCCTGGTGCCGGTGTCCCCACGTGACCCGGGGACCCGGGCCGGGGACCCCACGTGACCCGGTGACCTAGGGCCGGGGTCCCCACGTGACCCGGGGACCCGGGCCGGGGACATCACGTGACCCGGTCACCTGGGGCCGGGGTCCCCACGTGACCCGGAGTCCTGGTGCCGGTGTCCCCACGTGACCCGGGGACCTGGGCCGGGGACCCCACGTGACCCGGTGACCTGGGGCCGGGGTCCCCACGTGACCCGGGGACCCGGGCCGGGGACATCACGTGACCCGGTAACCTGGGCCGGGGTCCCCACGTGACCCGGGGTCCTGGTGCCGGGGTCCCCACGTGACCCGGGGACCCGGGCCGGGGACATCACGTGACCCGGTCACCTGGGGCCGGGGTCCCCACGTGACCTGGTCACCTGGGGCCAGGGTCCCCACGTGACCCGGGGTCCTGGTGCAGGTGTCCCCACGTGACCCAGTCACCTGGGGCCCGGGTCCCCACGTGACCCGGTCACCTGGGGCCGGGGTCCCCACGTGACCTGGGGACCCGGGCCGGGGACCCCACGTGACCCGGGGACCTGGGGCCGGGGATGTCACCCGACACTGGTACCCGGGGCAGCGACCCGATACGACCCGGGGACCTGGGTCCGGGGTCCCGACCTGACCCGGTGACCTGGGGCCAGGGTAACCACCTGACCCGGGGACCCGGGCCGGGGACTCGGTATGACTCCGTCTCCCGGGGCCGGGGTGGTCACCTGACACTGCTTCCCGGGACAGCGACCCGACATGACCCGGTGACCCGGGGCCGGGGTAACGACCTGTCCAGGGGACCTGGGCCGGGGACCCGACAGGACCCGGGGACCTGGTTCCGGGGTGCCGACCTGACCCGGTGACCTGGGGCTGTGGTGTCGACCGGACTCGGGGACCTGGTCCGGTGTCCCGTCATGACCCGGGGACCTGGGGTAGGGGTGGTCACCAGACCGTTGTACCCAGGCCGTTGACCCGACATGACCCTGTGACCCGGGGCCTGGGTAAAAATCCAACCCGGGGACCCGGGCATGGGACGTGACATGACCCGACCTGGGTCCGGGGTCCCGACCTGACCCGGTGACCTTGGGCCAGGGTAACCACCTGACCCGGGGACTCGGGCCGGGGACCCGGTATGACTCCGTCTCCCGGGGCCGGGGTGGTCACCTGACACTGGTACCCGGGACAGCGACCCGACATGACCCGGTGACCCGGGGCCGGGGTAAACGACCTGTCCAGGGGACCTGGGCCGGGGACCCGACAGGACCCGGTGACCTGGTTCCGGGGTGCCGACCTGACCCGGTGATCTGGGGCTGTGGTGTCGACCGGACTCCGGGACCTGGTCCGGTGTCCCGTCATGACCCGGGGACCTGGGGTCGGGGTGGTCACCAGACCGTTGTACCCAGGCCGTTGACCCGACATGACCCTGTGACCCGGGGCCTGGGTAAAAATCCAACCCGGGGACCCGGGCATGGGACATGACATGACCCGACCTGGGTCCGGGGTCCCGACCTGACCCGGTGACCTGGGGCCGGTGTCCCCACGTGACCCGGGGTCCTGGTGCCGGGGTCCCCACGTGACCCGGGGACCCGAGCCGGGGTCCCCACGTGACCCGGTGACCTGAGGCCGGGGTCCCCACGTGACCCGGTGACCTGGGGCCGGGGTCCCCACGTGACCCGGGGACCCGGGCCGGGGACATCACGTGACCCGGTGACCTGGGGCCGGGGTCCCCACGTGACCCGGGGTCCTGGTGCCGGGGTCCCCACGTGACCCGGGGATCCGGGCCGGGGTCCCCACGTGACCCGGGGTCCTGGTGCCGGTGTCCCCACGTGACCCGGTGACCTGGTGCCGGGGTCCCCACGTGACCCGGTGACCTGGGGCCGGTGTCCCCACGTGACCCGGTGACCTAGGGCCGGGGTCCCCACGTGACCCAGGGTCCTGGTGCCGGTGTCCCCACGTGACCCGGTGACCTGGGGCCGGGGTCCCCACGTGACCCGGGGTCCTGAGGCCGGTGTCCCCACGTGACCCGGGGTCCTGGTGCCGGGGTCCCCACGTGACCCGGTGATCTGAGGCCGGGGTCCCCACGTGACCCGGTGACCTGGGGCCGGGGTCCCCACGTGACCCGGGGACCCGGGCCGGGGACATCACGTGACCCGGTCACCTGGGGCCGGGGTCCCCACGTGACCCGGGGTCCTGGTGCCGGTGTCCCCACGTGACCCAGTGACCTGGGGCCGGGGTCCCCACGTGACCCGGGGACCCGGGCCGGGGTCCCCACGTGACCCAGGGTCCTGGTGCCAGTGTCCCCACGTGACCCGGTGACCTGGGGCCGGGGTCCCCACGTGACCCGGTGACCTGGGGCCGGGGTCCCCACGTGACCCGGGGACCCGGGCCGGGGACATCACGTGACCCGGTCACCTGGGGCCGGGGTCCCCACGTGACCCGGTCACCTGGGGCCGGGGTCCCCACGTGACCCGGGGTCCTGGTGCCGGTGTCTCTACGTGACCCGGTTACCTGGGGCCCGGGTTCCCACGTGACCCGGTCACCTGGGGCCGGGGTCCCCACGTGACCTGGGGACCCGGGCCGGGGACCCCACGTGACCCGGGGACCTGGGGCCGGGGATGTCACCCGACACTGGTACCCGGGGCAGCGACCCGATACGACCCGGGGACCTGGGTCCGGGGTCCCGACCTGACCCGGTGACCTCGGGCCAGGGTAACCACCTGACCCGGGGACCCTGGCCGGGGACTCGGTATGACTCCGTCTCCCGGGGCCGGGGTGGTCACCTGACACTGCTACCCGGGACAGCGACCCGACATGACCCGGTGACCCGGGGCCGGGGTAACGACCTGTCCAGGGGACCTGGGCCGGGGACCCGACAGGACCCAGTGACCTGGTTCCGGGGTGCCGACCTGACCCGGTGACCTGGGGCTGTGGTGTCGACCGGACTCGGGGACCTGGTCCGGTGTCCCGTCATGACCCGGGGACCTGGGGTAGGGGTGGTCACCAGACCGTTGTACCCAGGCCGTTGACCCGACATGACCCTGTGACCCGGAGCCTGGGTAAAAATCCAACCCGGGGACCCGGGCATGGGACGTGACATGACCCGACCTGGGTCCGGGGTCCCGACCTGACCCGGTGACCTGGGCCGGGGACCCCACGTGACCCGGGGACCTGGGGCCGGGGATGTCACCCGACACTGGTACCCGGGGCAGCGACCCGATACGACCCGGGGACCTGGGTCCGGGGTCCCGACCTGACCCGGTGACCTGGGGCCAGGGTAACCACCTGACCCGGGGACCCGGGCCGGGGACTCGGTATGACTCCGTCTCCCGGGGCCGGGGTGGTCACCTGACACTGCTACCCGGGACAGCGACCCGACATGACCCGGTGACCCGGGGCCGGGGTAACGACCTGTCCAGGGGACCTGGGCCGGGGACCCGACAGGACCCGGGGACCTGGTTCCGGGGTGCCGACCTGACCCGGTGACCTGGGGCTGTGGTGTCGACCGGACTCGGGGACCTGGTCCGGTGTCCCGTCATGACCCGGGGACCTGGGGTCGGGGTGGTCACCAGACCGTTGTACCCAGGCCGTTGACCCGACATGACCCTGTGACCCGGGGCCTGGGTAAAAATCCAACCCGGGGACCCGGGCATGGGACATGACATGACCCGACCTGGGTCCGGGGTCCCGACCTGACCCGGTGACCTGGGGCCGGTGTCCCCACGTGACCCGGGGTCCTGGTGCCGGGGTCCCCACGTGTCCCGGGGACCCGAGCCGGGGTCCCCACGTGACCCGGTGACCTGAGGCCGGGGTCCCCACGTGACCCGGTGACCTGGGGCCGGGGTCCCCACGTGACCCGGTGACCTGGGGCCGGGGTCCCCACGTGACCCGGGGATCCGGGCCGGGGTCCCCACGTGACCCGGGGTCCTGGTGCCGGTGTCCCCACGTGACCCGGTGACCTGGTGCCGGGGTCCCCACGTGACCCGGTGACCTGGGGCCGGTGTCCCCACGTGACCCGGTGACCTGGGGCCGGGGTCCCCACGTGACCCAGGGTCCTGGTGCCGGTGTCCCCACGTGACCCGGTGACCTGGGGCCGGGGTCCCCACGTGACCCGGGGTCCTGAGGCCGGTGTCCCCACGTGACCCGGGGTCCTGGTGCCGGGGTCCCCACGTGACCCGGTGATCTGAGGCCGGGGTCCCCACGTGACCCGGTGACCTGGGGCCGGGGTCCCCACGTGACCCGGGGACCCGGGCCGGGGACATCACGTGACCCGGTCACCTGGGGCCGGGGTCCCCACGTGACCCGGGGTCCTGGTGCCGGTGTCCCCACGTGACCCAGTGACCTGGGGCCGGGGTCCCCACGTGACCCGGGGACCCGGGCCGGGGTCCCCACGTGACCCAGGGTCCTGGTGCCAGTGTCCCCACGTGACCCGGTGACCTGGGGCCGGGGTCCCCACATGACCCGGTGACCTGGGGCCGGGGTCCCCACGTGACCCGGGGACCCGGGCCGGGGACATCACGTGACCCGGTGACCTGGGGCCGGGGTCCCCACGTGACCCGGTCACCTGTGCCCGGGGTCCCCACGTGACCCGGGGTCCTGGTGCCGGTGTCTCTACGTGACCCGGTTACCTGGGGCCCGGGTTCCCACGTGACCCGGTCACCTGGGGCCGGGGTCCCCACGTGACCTGGGGACCTGGGGCCGGGGATGTCACCCGACACTGGTACCCGGGGCAGCGACCCGATACGACCCGGGGACCTGGGTCCGGGGTCCCGACCTGACCCGGTGACCTCGGGCCAGGGTAACCACCTGACCCGGGGACCCTGGCCGGGGACTCGGTATGACTCCGTCTCCCGAGGCCGGGGTGGTCACCTGACACTGCTACCCGGGACAGCGACCCGACATGACCCGGTGACCCGGGGCCGGGGTAACGACCTGTCCAGGGGACCTGGGCCGGGGACCCGACAGGACCCGGGGACCTGGTTCCGGGGTGCCGACCTGACCCGGTGACCTGGGGCTGTGGTGTCGACCGGACTCGGGGACCTGGTCCGGTGTCCCGTCATGACCCGGGGACCTGGGGTAGGGGTGGTCACCAGACCGTTGTACCCAGGCCGTTGACCCGACATGACCCTGTGACCCGGAGCCTGGGTAAAAATCCAACCCGGGGACCCGGGCATGGGACGTGACATGACCCGACCTGGGTCCGGGGTCCCGACCTGACCCGGTGACCTGGGCCGGGGACCCCACGTGACCCGGGGACCTGGGGCCGGGGATGTCACCCGACACTGGTACCCGGGGCAGCGACCCGATACGACCCGGGGACCTGGGTCCGGGGTCCCGACCTGACCCGGTGACCTGGGGCCAGGGTAACCACTTGACCCGGGGACCCGGGCCGGGGACCCGGTATGACTCCGTCTCCCGGGGCCGGGGTGGTCACCTGACACTGCTACCCGGGACAGCGACCCAACATGACCCGGTGACCCGGGGCCGGGGTAACGACCTGTCCAGGGGACCTGGGCCGGGGACCCGACAGGACCCGGTGACCTGGTTCCGGGGTGCCGACCTGACCCGGTGACCTGGGGCCTTGGTGTCGACCGGACTCGGGGACCTGGTCCGGTGTCCCGTCATGACCCGGGGACCTGGGGTCGGGGTGGTCACCAGACTGTTGTACCCAGGCCGTTGACCCGACATGACCCTGTGACCCGGGGCCTGGGTAAAAATCCAACCCGGGGACCCGGGCATGGGACATGACATGACCCGACCTGGGTCCGGGGTCCCGACCTGACCCGGTGACCTGGGGCCGGTGTCCCCACGTGACCCGGGGTCCTGGTGCCGGGGTCCCCACGTGACCCGGGGACCCGAGCCGGGGTCCCCACGTGACCCGGTGACCTGAGGCCGGGGTCCCCACGTGACCCGGGGACCCGGGCCGGGGACATCACGTGACCCGGTCACCTGGGGCCGGGGTCCCCACGTGACCCGGGGTCCTGGTGCCGGGGACCCCACGTGACCCGGTGACCTGGGGCCGGGGTCCCCACGTGACCCGGGGTCCTGGTGCCTGGGTTCCCACGTGACCCGGGGACCCGGGCCGGGGTCCCCACGTGACCCGGGGTCCTGGTGCCGGTGTCCCCACGTGACCCGGGGACCCGGGCCGGGGACCCCACGTGACCCGGTGACCTGGGGCCGGGGTCCCCACGTGACCCGGGGACCCGGGCCGGGGACATCACGTGACCCGGTCACCTGGGGCCGGGGTCCCCACGTGACCCAGAGTCCTGGTGCCGGTGTCCCCACGTGACCCGGGGACCCGGGCCAGGGACCCCACGTGACCCGGTGACCTACGGCCGGGGTCCCCACGTGACCCGGGGACCCGGGCCGGGGACATCACGTGACCCGGTCACCTGGGCCGGGGTCTCCACGTGACCCGGGGTCCTGGTGCCGGGGTCCCCACGTGACCCGGGGACCCGGGCCGGGGTCCCCACGTGACCCGGGGTCCTGGTGCCGGTGTCCCCACGTGACCCGTAGACCTGGGGCCGGGGTCCCCACGTGACCCGGTGACCTGGGGCGAGGGTCCCCACGTGACCCGGGGTCCTGGTGCCGGGGTCCCCAAGTGACCCGGGGACCCGGGCCGGGGACCCCACGTGACCCGGTGACCTGGGGCCGGGGTCCCCACGTGACCCGGGGACCCGGGCCGGGGACATCACGTGACCCGGTCACCTGGGGCCGGGGTCCCCACGTGACCCGGGGTCCTGGTGCTGGGGTCCCCACGTGACCCGGGGACCCGGGCCGGGGACATCACGTGACCCGGTCACCTGGGGCCGGGATCCCCACGTGACCCGGTCACCTGGGGCCGGGGTCCCCACGTGACCCGGGGTCCTGGTGTCGGGGTCCCCACGTGACCCGGTGACCTGGGGCCGGGGTCCCCACGTGACCCGGGGTCCTGGTGCCTGGGTTCCCACGTGACCCGGTCACCTGGGGCCGGGGTCCCCACGTGACCCAGAGTCCTGGTGCCGGTGTCCCCACGTGACCCGGGGACCCGGGCCAGGGACCCCACGTGACCCGGTGACCTACGGCCGGGGTCCCCACGTGACCCGGGGACCCGGGCCGGGGACATCACGTGACCCGGTCACCTGGGCCGGGGTCTCCACGTGACCCGGGGTCCTGGTGCCGGGGTCCCCACGTGACCCGGGGACCCGGGCCGGGGTCCCCACGTGACCCGGGGTCCTGGTGCCGGTGTCCCCACGTGACCCGTAGACCTGGGGCCGGGGTCCCCACGTGACCCGGTGACCTGGGGCCGGGGTCCCCACGTGACCCGGGGACCCGGGCCGGGGTCCCCACGTGACCCGGGGTCCTGGTGCCGGTGTCCCCACGTGACCCGGTCACCTGGGTCCGGGGTCCCTTCGTGACCTGGTCACCTGGGGCCAGGGTCCCCACGTGACCCGGGGTCCTGGTGCCGGTGTCCCCACGTGACCCAGTCACCTGGGGCCCGGGTCCCCACGTGACCCGGTCACCTGGGGCCGGGGTCCCCACGTGACCTGGGGACCCGGGCCGGGGACCCCACGTGACCCGGGGACCTGGGGCCGGGGATGTCACCCGACACTGGTACCCGGGGCAGCGACCCGATACGACCCGGGGACCTGGGTCCGGGGTCCCGACCTGACCCGGTGACCTGGGGCCAGGGTAACCACCTGACCCGGGGACCCGGGCCGGGGACTCGGTATGACTCTGTCGCCCGGGGCCGGGGTGGTCACCTGACACTGGTACCCGGGACAGCGACCCGACATGACCCGGTGACCCGGGGCCGGGGTAACGACCTGTCCAGGGGACCTGGGCCGGGGACCCGACAGGACCCGGTGACCTGGTTCCGGGGTGCCGACCTGACCCGGTGACCTGGGGCTGTGGTGTCGACCGGACTCGGGGACCTGGTCCGGTGTCCCGTCATGACCCGGGGACCTGGGGTCGGGGTGGTCACCAGACCGTTGTACCCAGGCCGTTGACCCGACATGACCCTGTGACCCGGGGCCTGGGTAAAAATCCAACCCGGGGACCCGGGCATGGGACATGACATGACCCGACCTGGGTCCGGGGTCCCGACCTGACCCGGTGACCTTGGGCCAGGGTAACCACCTGACCCGGGGACTCGGGCCGGGGACCCGGTATGACTCCGTCTCCCGGGGCCGGGGTGGTCACCTGACACTGCTACCCGGGACAGCGACCCGACATGACCAGGTGACCCGGGGCCGGGGTAACGACCTGTCCAGGGGACCTGGGCCGGGGACCCGACAGGACCCGGTGACCTGGTTCCGGGGTGCCGACCTGACCCGGTGACCTGGGGCTGTGGTGTCGACCGGACTCGGGGACCTGGTCCGGTGTCCCGTCATGACCCGGGGACCTGGGGTCGGAGTGGTCACCAGACCGTTGTACCCAGGCCGTTGACCCGACATGACCCTGTGACCCGGGGCCTGAGTAAAAATCCGACCCGGGGCCTGGGTAAAAATCCAACCCGGGGACCCGGGGCCGGGTTAACGACCTGTCCAGGGGACCCGGGCCGGGGACCCGACAGGACCCGGTGATCCTTCGCTGGTGTCCCGATGCAACCCGGCGACCCGGGCCGGGGACCCCACGTGACCCGGGGACCTGGGGCAGGGGATGTCACCCGACACTGGTACCCGGGGCAGCGACCCGATACGACCCGGGGACCTGGGTCCGGGGTCCCGACCTGACCCGGTGACCTGGGGCCAGGGTAACCACCTGACCCGGGGACCCGGGCCGGGGACCCGGTATGACTCCGTCTCCCGGGGCCGGGGTGGTCACCTGACACTGGTACCCGGGACAGCGACCCGACATGACCCGGTGACCCGGGGCCGGGGTAACGACCTGTCCAGGGGACCTGGGCCGGGGACCCGACAGGACCCGGGGACCTGGTTCCGGGGTGCCGACCTGACCCGGTGACCTGGGGCTGTGGTGTCGACCGGACTCGGGGACCTGGTCCGGTGTCCCGTCATGACCCGGGGACCTGGGGTCGGGGTGGTCACCAGACCGTTGTACCCAGGCCGTTGAGCCGACATGACCCTGTGACCCGGGGCCTGGGTAAAAATCCAACCCGGGGACCCGGGCATGGGACGTGACATGATCCGACCTGGGGCCGGGATCCCCACGTGACCCGGTCACCTGGGGCCGGGGTCCCCACGTGACCCGGGGTCCTGGTGTCGGGGTCCCCACGTGACCCGGTGACCTGGGGCCGGGGTCCCCACGTGACCCGGGGTCCTGGTGCCTGGGTTCCCACGTGACCCGGGGACCCGTGCCGGGGTCCCCACGTGACCCCGGGTCCTGGTGCCGGGGTCCCCACGTGACCCGGGGACCCGAGCCGGGGTCCCCACGTGACCCGGTGACCTGAGGCCGGTGTCCCCACGTGACCCGGTGACCTGGGGCCGGGGTCCCCACGTGACCCGGGGTCCTGGTGCCGGGGTCCCCACGTGACCCGGGGACCCGGGCCGGGGACCCCACGTGACCCGGTGACCTGGGGCCGGGGTCCCCACGTGACCCGGTGACCCGGGCCGGGGACATCACGTGACCCGGTGACCTGGGGCCGGGGTCCCCACGTGACCCGGGGTCCTGGTGCCGGGGTCCCCACGTGACCCGGGGATCCGGGCCGGGGTCCCCACGTGACCCGGGGTCCTGGTGCCGGTGTCCCCACGTGACCCGGTGACCTGGGGCCGGGGTCCCCACGTGACCCGGTGACCTGGGGCCGGTGTCCCCACGTGACCCGGTGACCTGGGGCCGGGGTCCCCACGTGACCCGGGGTCCTGAGGCCGGTGTCCCCACGTGACCCGGGGTCCTGGTGCCGGGGTCCCCACGTGACCCGGTGACCTGAGGCCGGGGTCCCCACGTGACCCGGTGACCTGGGGCCGGGGTCCCCACGTGACCCGGGGACCCGGGCCGGGGACATCACGTGACCCGGGGTCCTGGTGCCGGTGTCTCTACGTGACCCGGTTACCTGGGGCCCGGGTTCCCACGTGACCCGGTCACCTGGGGCCGGGGTCCCCACGTGACCTGGGGACCCGGGCCGGGGACCCCACGTGACCCGGGGACCTGGGGCCGGGGATGTCACCCGACACTGGTACCCGGGGCAGCGACCCGATACGACCCGGGGACCTGGGTCCGGGGTCCCGACCTGACCCGGTGACCTCGGGCCAGGGTAACCACCTGACCCGGGTACCCTGGCCGGGGACTCGGTATGACTCCGTCTCCCGGGGCCGGGGTGGTCACCTGACACTGCTACCCGGGACAGCGACCCGACATGACCCGGTGACCCGGGGCCGGGGTAACGACCTGTCCAGGGGACCTGGGCCGGGGACCCGACAGGACCCGGGGACCTGGTTCCGGGGTGCCGACCTGACCCGGTGACCTGGGGCTGTGGTGTCGACCGGACTCGGGGACCTGGTCCGGTGTCCCGTCATGACCCGGGGACCTGGGGTAGGGGTGGTCACCAGACCGTTGTACCCAGGCCGTTGACCCGACATGACCCTGTGACCCGGGGCCTGGGTAAAAATCCAACCCGGGGACCCGGGCATGGGACGTGACATGACCCGACCTGGGTCCGGGGTCCCGACCTGACCCGGTGACCTGGGCCGGGGACCCCACGTGACCCGGGGACCTGGGGCCGGGGATGTCACCCGACACTGGTACCCGGGGCAGCGACCCGATACGACCCGGGGACCTGGGTCCGGGGTCCCGACCTGACCCGGTGACCTGGGGCCAGGGTAACCACTTGACCCGGGGACCCGGGCCGGGGACCCGGTATGACTCCGTCTCCCGGGGCCGGGGTGGTCACCTGACACTGGTACCCGGGACAGCGACCCGACATGACCCGGTGACCCGGGGCCGGGGTAACGACCTGTCCAGGGGACCTGGGCCGGGGACCCGACAGGACCCGGGGACCTGGTTCCGGGGTGCCGACCTGACCCGGTGACCTGGGGCTGTGGTGTCGACCGGACTCGGGGACCTGGTCCGGTGTCCCGTCATGACCCGGGGACCTGGGGTCGGGGTGGTCACCAGACCGTTGTACCCAGGCCGTTGACCCGACATGACCCTGTGACCCGGGGCCTGGGTAAAAATCCAACCCGGGGACCCGGGCATGGGACATGACATGACCCGACCTGGGTCCGGGGTCCCGACCTGACCCGCTGACCTGGGGCCGGTGTCCCCACGTGACCCGGGGTCCTGGTGCCGGGGTCCCCACGTGACCCGGGGACCCGAGCCGGGGTCCCCACGTGACCCGGTGACCTGAGGCCGGGGTCCCCACGTGACCCGGGGTCCTGGTGCCGGGGTCCCCACGTGACCCGGGGAACCGGGCCGGGGACCCCACGTGACCCGGTGACCTGGGGCCGGGGTCCCCACGTGACCCGGGGACCCGGGCCGGGGACATCACGTGACCCGGTCACCTGGGGCCGGGGTCCCCACGTGACCCGGGGTCCTGGTGCCGGGGACCCCACGTGACCCGGGGACCCGGGCCGGGGTCCCCACGTGACCCGGGGTCCTGGTGCCGGGGTCCCCACGTGACCCGCTGACTTGGGGCCGGGGTCCCCACTTGACCCGGGGTCCTGGTGCCGGGGTCCCCACGTGACCCGAGGACCCGGGCCGGGGTCCCCACGTGACCCGGTGACCTGGGGCGAGGGTCCCCACGTGACCCGGGGTCCTGGTGCCGGGGTCCCCAAGTGACCCGGGGACCCGGGCCGGGGACCCCACGTGACCCGGTGACCTGGGGCCGGGGTCCCCACGTGACCCGGGGACCCGGGCCGGGGACATCACGTGACCCGGTCACCTGGGGCCGGGGTCCCCACGTGACCCGGGGTCCTGGTGCTGGGGTCCCCACGTGACCCGGGGACCCGGGCCGGGGACATCACGTGACCCGGTCACCTGGGGCCGGGATCCCCACGTGACCCGGTCACCAGGGGCCGGGGTCCCCACGTGACCCGGGGTCCTGGTGTCGGGGTCCCCACGTGACCCGGTGACCTGGGGCCGGGGTCCCCACGTGACCCGGGGTCCTGGTGCCTGGGTTCCCACGTGACCCGGGGACCCGGGCCGGGGTCCCCACGTGACCCGGGGTCCTGGTGCCGGTGTCCCCACGTGACCCGGGGACCCGGGCCGGGGACCCCACGTGACCCGGTGACCTGGGGCCGGGGTCCCCACGTGACCCGGGGACCCGGGCCGGGGACATCACGTGACCCGGTCACCTGGGGCCGGGGTCCCCACGTGACCCGGAGTCCTGGTGCCGGTGTCCCCACGTGACCCGGGGACCCGGGCCGGGGACCCCACGTGACCCGGTGACCTACGGCCGGGGTCCCCACGTGACCTGGGGACCCGGGCCGGGGACATCACGTGACCCGGTCACCCGGGCCGGGGTCCCCACGTGACCCAGGGTCCTGGTGCCGGTGTCCCCACGTGACCCGGTGACCTGGGGCCGGGGTCCCCACGTGACCCGGTGACCTGGGGCCGGGGTCCCCACGTGACCCGGTCACCTGGGGCCGGGGTCCCCACGTGACCCGGTGACCTGAGGCCGGGGTCCCCACGTGACCCGGGGTCCTGGTGCCGGGGTCCCCACGTGACCCGGGGTCCTGGTGCCGGGGTCCCCACGTGACCCGGGGACCCGGGCCGGGGACCCCACGTGACCCGGTGACCTGGGGCCGGGGTCCCCACGTGACCCGGGGACCCGGGCCGGGGACATCACGTGACCCGGTCACCTGGGGCCGGGGTCCCCACGTGACCCGGGGTCCTGGTGCCGGGGACCCCACGTGACCCGGGGACCCGGGCCGGGGTCCCCACGTGACCCGGGGTCCTGGTGCCGGGGTCCCCACGTGACCCGCTGACTTGGGGCCGGGGTCCCCACTTGACCCGGGGTCCTGGTGCCGGGGTCCCCACGTGACCCGAGGACCCGGGCCGGGGTCCCCACGTGACCCGGTGACCTGGGGCGAGGGTCCCCACGTGACCCGGGGTCCTGGTGCCGGGGTCCCCAAGTGACCCGGGGACCCGGGCCGGGGACCCCACGTGACCCGGTGACCTGGGGCCGGGGTCCCCACGTGACCCGGGGACCCGGGCCGGGGACATCACGTGACCCGGTCACCTGGGGCCGGGGTCCCCACGTGACCCGGGGTCCTGGTGCTGGGGTCCCCACGTGACCCGGGGACCCGGGCCGGGGACATCACGTGACCCGGTCACCTGGGGCCGGGATCCCCACGTGACCCGGTCACCTGGGGCCGGGGTCCCCACGTGACCCGGGGTCCTGGTGTCGGGGTCCCCACGTGACCCGGTGACCTGGGGCCGGGGTCCCCACGTGACCCGGGGTCCTGGTGCCTGGGTTCCCACGTGACCCGGGGACCCGGGCCGGGGTCCCCACGTGACCCGGGGTCCTGGTGCCGGTGTCCCCACGTGACCCGGGGACCCGGGCCGGGGACCCCACGTGACCCGGTGACCTGGGGCCGGGGTCCCCACGTGACCCGGGGACCCGGGCCGGGGACATCACGTGACCCGGTCACCTGGGGCCGGGGTCCCCACGTGACCCGGAGTCCTGGTGCCGGTGTCCCCACGTGACCCGGGGACCCGGGCCAGGGACCCCACGTGACCCGGTGACCTACGGCCGGGGTCCCCACGTGACCCGGGGACCCGGGCCGGGGACATCACGTGACCCGGTCACCTGGGCCGGGGTCTCCACGTGACCCGGGGTCCTGGTGCCGGGGTCCCCACGTGACCCGGGGACCCGGGCCGGGGTCCCCACGTGACCCGGGGTCCTGGTGCCGGTGTCCCCACGTGACCCGTAGACCTGGGGCCGGGGTCCCCACGTGACCCGGTGACCTGGGGCTGGGGTCCCCACGTGACCCGGGGACCCGGGCCGGGGTCCCCACGTGACCCAGGGTCCTGGTGCCGGTGTCCCCACGTGACCCGGTCACCTGGGTCCGGGGTCCCTTCGTGACCTGGTCACCTGGGGCCAGGGTCCCCACGTGACCCGGGGTCCTGGTGCCGGTGTCCCCACGTGACCCAGTCACCTGGGGCCCGGGTCCCCACGTGACCCGGTCACCTGGGGCCGGGGTCCCCACGTGACCTGGGGACCCGGGCCGGGGACCCCACGTGACCCGGGGACCTGGGGCCGGGGATGTCACCCGACACTGGTACCCGGGGCAGCGACCCGATACGACCCGGGGACCTGGGTCCGGGGTCCCGACCTGACCCGGTGACCTGGGGCCAGGGTAACCACCTGACCCGGGGACCCGGGCCGGGGACTCGGTATGACTCTGTCGCCCGGGGCCGGGGTGGTCACCTGACACTGGTACCCGGGACAGCGACCCGACATGACCCGGTGACCCGGGGCCGGGGTAACGACCTGTCCAGGGGACCTGGGCCGGGGACCCGACACGACCCGGTGACCTGGTTCCGGGGTGCCGACCTGACCCGGTGACCTGGGGCTGTGGTGTCGACCGGACTCGGGGACCTGGTCCGGTGTCCCGTCATGACCCGGGGACCTGGGGTCGGGGTGGTCACCAGACCGTTGTACCCAGGCAGTTGACCCGACATGACCCTGTGACCCGGGGCCTGGGTAAAAATCCAACCCGGGGACCCGGGCATGGGACATGACATGACCCGACCTGGGTCCGGGGTCCCGACCTGACCCGGTGACCTTGGGCCAGGGTAACCACCTGACCCGGGGACTCGGGCCGGGGACCCGGTATGACTCCGTCTCCCGGGGCCGGGGTGGTCACCTGACACTGCTACCCGGGACAGCGACCCGACATGACCCGGTGACCCGGGGCCGGGGTAACGACCTGTCCAGGGGACCTGGGCCGGGGACCCGACAGGACCCGGTGACCTGGTTCCGGGGTGCCGACCTGACCCGGTGACCTGGGGCTGTGGTGTCGACCGGACTCGGGGACCTGGTCCGGTGTCCCGTCATGACCCGGGGACCTGGGGTCGGAGTGGTCACCAGACCGTTGTACCCAGGCCGTTGACCCGACATGACCCTGTGACCCGGGGCCTGAGTAAAAATCCGACCCGGGGCCTGGGTAAAAATCCAACCCGGGGACCCGGGGCCGGGTTAACGACCTGTCCAGGGGACCCGGGCCGGGGACCCGACAGGACCCGGTGATCCTTCGCTGGTGTCCCGATGCAACCCGGCGACCCGGGCCGGGGACCCCACGTGACCCGGGGACCTGGGGCAGGGGATGTCACCCGACACTGGTACCCGGGGCAGCGACCCGATACGACCCGGGGACCTGGGTCCGGGGTCCCGACCTGACCCGGTGACCTGGGGCCAGGGTAACCACCTGACCCGGGGACCCGGGCCGGGGACCCGGTATGACTCCGTCTCCCGGGGCCGGGGTGGTCACCTGACACTGGTACCCGGGACAGCGACCCGACATGACCCGGTGACCCGGGGCCGGGGTAACGACCTGTCCAGGGGACCTGGGCCGGGGACCCGACAGGACCCGGGGACCTGGTTCCGGGGTGCCGACCTGACCCGGTGACCTGGGGCTGTGGTGTCGACCGGACTCGGGGACCTGGTCCGGTGTCCCGTCATGACCCGGGGACCTGGGGTCGGGGTGGTCACCAGACCGTTGTACCCAGGCCGTTGAGCCGACATGACCCTGTGACCCGGGGCCTGGGTAAAAATCCAACCCGGGGACCCGGGCATGGGACGTGACATGACCCGACCTGGGGCCGGGATCCCCACGTGACCCGGTCACCTGGGGCCGGGGTCCCCACGTGACCCGGGGTCCTGGTGTCGGGGTCCCCACGTGACCCGGTGACCTGGGGCCGGGGTCCCCACGTGACCCGGGGTCCTGGTGCCTGGGTTCCCACGTGACCCGGGGACCCGGGCCGGGGTCCCCACGTGACCCCGGGTCCTGGTGCCGGGGTCCCCACGTGACCCGGGGACCGGAGCCGGGGTCCCCACGTGACCCGGTGACCTGAGGCCGGTGTCCCCACGTGACCCGGTGACCTGGGGCCGGGGTCCCCACGTGACCCGGGGTCCTGGTGCCGGGGTCCCCACGTGACCCGGGGACCCGGGCCGGGGACCCCACGTGACCCGGTGACCTGGGGCCGGGGTCCCCACGTGACCCGGTGACCCGGGCCGGGGACATCACGTGACCCGGTGACCTGGGGCCGGGGTCCCCACGTGACCCGGGGTCCTGGTGCCGGGGTCCCCACGTGACCCGGGGATCCGGGCCGGGGTCCCCACGTGACCCGGGGTCCTGGTGCCGGTGTCCCCACGTGACCCGGTGACCTGGGGCCGGGGTCCCCACGTGACCCGGTGACCTGGGGCCGGTGTCCCCACGTGACCCGGTGACCTGGGGCCGGGGTCCCCACGTGACCCAGGGTCCTGGTGCCGGTGTCCCCACGTGACCCGGTGACCTGGGGCCGGGGTCCCCACGTGACCCGGGGTCCTGAGGCCGGTGTCCCCACGTGACCCGGGGTCCTGGTGCCGGGGTCCCCACGTGACCCGGTGACCTGAGGCCGGGGTCCCCACGTGACCCGGTGACCTGGGGCCGGGGTCCCCACGTGACCCGGGGACCCGGGCCGGGGACATCACGTGACCCGGTCACCTGGGGCCGGGGTCCCCACGTGACCCGGGGTCCTGGTGCCGGTGTCCCCACGTGACCCAGTGACCTGGGGCCGGGGTCCCCACGTGACCCGGGGACCCGGGCCGGGGACCCCACGTGACCCGGTGACCTGGGGCCGGGGTCCCCACGTGACCCGGGGACCCGGGCCGGGGACATCACGTGACCCGGTCACCTGGGGCCGGGGTCCCCACGTGACCCGGGGTCCTGGTGCTGGGGTCCCCACGTGACCCGGGGACCCGGGCCGGGGACATCACGTGACCCGGTCACCTGGGGCCGGGATCCCCACGTGACCCGGTCACCAGGGGCCGGGGTCCCCACGTGACCCGGGGTCCTGGTGTCGGGGTCCCCACGTGACCCGGTGACCTGGGGCCGGGGTCCCCACGTGACCCGGGGTCCTGGTGCCTGGGTTCCCACGTGACCCGGGGACCCGGGCCGGGGTCCCCACGTGACCCGGGGTCCTGGTGCCGGTGTCCCCACGTGACCCGGGGACCCGGGCCGGGGACCCCACGTGACCCGGTGACCTGGGGCCGGGGTCCCCACGTGACCCGGGGACCCGGGCCGGGGACATCACGTGACCCGGTCACCTGGGGCCGGGGTCCCCACGTGACCCGGAGTCCTGGTGCCGGTGTCCCCACGTGACCCGGGGACCCGGGCCGGGGACCCCACGTGACCCGGTGACCTACGGCCGGGGTCCCCACGTGACCTGGGGACCCGGGCCGGGGACATCACGTGACCCGGTCACCCGGGCCGGGGTCCCCACGTGACCCAGGGTCCTGGTGCCGGTGTCCCCACGTGACCCGGTGACCTGGGGCCGGGGTCCCCACGTGACCCGGTGACCTGGGGCCGGGGTCCCCACGTGACCCGGTCACCTGGGGCCGGGGTCCCCACGTGACCCGGTGACCTGAGGCCGGGGTCCCCACGTGACCCGGGGTCCTGGTGCCGGGGTCCCCACGTGACCCGGGGTCCTGGTGCCGGGGTCCCCACGTGACCCGGGGACCCGGGCCGGGGACCCCACGTGACCCGGTGACCTGGGGCCGGGGTCCCCACGTGACCCGGGGACCCGGGCCGGGGACATCACGTGACCCGGTCACCTGGGGCCGGGGTCCCCACGTGACCCGGGGTCCTGGTGCCGGGGACCCCACGTGACCCGGGGACCCGGGCCGGGGTCCCCACGTGACCCGGGGTCCTGGTGCCGGGGTCCCCACGTGACCCGCTGACTTGGGGCCAGGGTCCCCACTTGACCCGGGGTCCTGGTGCCGGGGTCCCCACGTGACCCGAGGACCCGGGCCGGGGTCCCCACGTGACCCGGTGACCTGGGGCGAGGGTCCCCACGTGACCCGGGGTCCTGGTGCCGGGGTCCCCAAGTGACCCGGGGACCCGGGCCGGGGACCCCACGTGACCCGGTGACCTGGGGCCGGGGTCCCCACGTGACCCGGGGACCCGGGCCGGGGACATCACGTGACCCGGTCACCTGGGGCCGGGGTCCCCACGTGACCCGGGGTCCTGGTGCTGGGGTCCCCACGTGACCCGGGGACCCGGGCCGGGGACATCACGTGACCCGGTCACCTGGGGCCGGGATCCCCACGTGACCCGGTCACCTGGGGCCGGGGTCCCCACGTGACCCGGGGTCCTGGTGTCGGGGTCCCCACGTGACCCGGTGACCTGGGGCCGGGGTCCCCACGTGACCCGGGGTCCTGGTGCCTGGGTTCCCACGTGACCCGGGGACCCGGGCCGGGGTCCCCACGTGACCCGGGGTCCTGGTGCCGGTGTCCCCACGTGACCCGGGGACCCGGGCCGGGGACCCCACGTGACCCGGTGACCTGGGGCCGGGGTCCCCACGTGACCCGGGGACCCGGGCCGGGGACATCACGTGACCCGGTCACCTGGGGCCGGGGTCCCCACGTGACCCGGAGTCCTGGTGCCGGTGTCCCCACGTGACCCGGGGACCCGGGCCAGGGACCCCACGTGACCCGGTGACCTACGGCCGGGGTCCCCACGTGACCCGGGGACCCGGGCCGGGGACATCACGTGACCCGGTCACCTGGGCCGGGGTCTCCACGTGACCCGGGGTCCTGGTGCCGGGGTCCCCACGTGACCCGGGGACCCGGGCCGGGGTCCCCACGTGACCCGGGGTCCTGGTGCCGGTGTCCCCACGTGACCCGTAGACCTGGGGCCGGGGTCCCCACGTGACCCGGTGACCTGGGGCTGGGGTCCCCACGTGACCCGGGGACCCGGGCCGGGGTCCCCACGTGACCCAGGGTCCTGGTGCCGGTGTCCCCACGTGACCCGGTCACCTGGGTCCGGGGTCCCTTCGTGACCTGGTCACCTGGGGCCAGGGTCCCCACGTGACCCGGGGTCCTGGTGCCGGTGTCCCCACGTGACCCAGTCACCTGGGGCCCGGGTCCCCACGTGACCCGGTCACCTGGGGCCGGGGTCCCCACGTGACCTGGGGACCCGGGCCGGGGACCCCACGTGACCCGGGGACCTGGGGCCGGGGATGTCACCCGACACTGGTACCCGGGGCAGCGACCCGATACGACCCGGGGACCTGGGTCCGGGGTCCCGACCTGACCCGGTGACCTGGGGCCAGGGTAACCACCTGACCCAGGGACCCGGGCCGGGGACTCGGTATGACTCTGTCGCCCGGGGCCGGGGTGGTCACCTGACACTGGTACCCGGGACAGCGACCCGACATGACCCGGTGACCCGGGGCCGGGGTAACGACCTGTCCAGGGGACCTGGGCCGGGGACCCGACACGACCCGGTGACCTGGTTCCGGGGTGCCGACCTGACCCGGTGACCTGGGGCTGTGGTGTTGACCGGACTCGGGGACCTGGTCCGGTGTCCCGTCATGACCCGGGGACCTGGGGTCGGGGTGGTCACCAGACCGTTGTACCCAGGCAGTTGACCCGACATGACCCTGTGACCCGGGGCCTGGGTAAAAATCCAACCCGGGGACCCGGGCATGGGACATGACATGACCCGACCTGGGTCCGGGGTCCCGACCTGACCCGGTGACCTTGGGCCAGGGTAACCACCTGACCCGGGGACTCGGGCCGGGGACCCGGTATGACTCCGTCTCCCGGGGCCGGGGTGGTCACCTGACACTGCTACCCGGGACAGCGACCCGACATGACCCGGTGACCCGGGGCCGGGGTAACGACCTGTCCAGGGGACCTGGGCCGGGGACCCGACAGGACCCGGTGACCTGGTTCCGGGGTGCCGACCTGACCCGGTGACCTGGGGCTGTGGTGTCGACCGGACTCGGGGACCTGGTCCGGTGTCCCGTCATGACCCGGGGACCTGGGGTCGGAGTGGTCACCAGACCGTTGTACCCAGGCCGTTGACCCGACATGACCCTGTGACCCGGGGCCTGAGTAAAAATCCGACCCGGGGCCTGGGTAAAAATCCAACCCGGGGACCCGGGGCCGGGTTAACGACCTGTCCAGGGGACCCGGGCCGGGGACCCGACAGGACCCGGTGATCCTTCGCTGGTGTCCCGATGCAACCCGGCGACCCGGGCCGGGGACCCCACGTGACCCGGGGACCTGGGGCAGGGGATGTCACCCGACACTGGTACCCGGGGCAGCGACCCGATACGACCCGGGGACCTGGGTCCGGGGTCCCGACCTGACCCGGTGACCTGGGGCCAGGGTAACCACCTGACCCGGGGACCCGGGCCGGGGACCCGGTATGACTCCGTCTCCCGGGGCCGGGGTGGTCACCTGACACTGGTACCCGGGACAGCGACCCGACATGACCCGGTGACCCGGGGCCGGGGTAACGACCTGTCCAGGGGACCTGGGCCGGGGACCCGACAGGACCCGGGGACCTGGTTCCGGGGTGCCGACCTGACCCGGTGACCTGGGGCTGTGGTGTCGACCGGACTCGGGGACCTGGTCCGGTGTCCCGTCATGACCCGGGGACCTGGGGTCGGGGTGGTCACCAGACCGTTGTACCCAGGCCGTTGAGCCGACATGACCCTGTGACCCGGGGCCTGGGTAAAAATCCAACCCGGGGACCCGGGCATGGGACGTGACATGACCCGACCTGGGGCCGGGATCCCCACGTGACCCGGTCACCTGGGGCCGGGGTCCCCACGTGACCCGGGGTCCTGGTGTCGGGGTCCCCACGTGACCCGGTGACCTGGGGCCGGGGTCCCCACGTGACCCGGGGTCCTGGTGCCTGGGTTCCCACGTGACCCGGGGACCCGGGCCGGGGTCCCCACGTGACCCCGGGTCCTGGTGCCGGGGTCCCCACGTGACCCGGGGACCCGAGCCGGGGTCCCCACGTGACCCGGTGACCTGAGGCCGGTGTCCCCACGTGACCCGGTGACCTGGGGCCGGGGTCCCCACGTGACCCGGGGTCCTGGTGCCGGGGTCCCCACGTGACCCGGGGACCCGGGCCGGGGACCCCACGTGACCCGGTGACCTGGGGCCGGGGTCCCCACGTGACCCGGTGACCCGGGCCGGGGACATCACGTGACCCGGTGACCTGGGGCCGGGGTCCCCACGTGACCCGGGGTCCTGGTGCCGGGGTCCCCACGTGACCCGGGGATCCGGGCCGGGGTCCCCACGTGACCCGGGGTCCTGGTGCCGGTGTCCCCACGTGACCCGGTGACCTGGGGCCGGGGTCCCCACGTGACCCGGTGACCTGGGGCCGGTGTCCCCACGTGACCCGGTGACCTGGGGCCGGGGTCCCCACGTGACCCAGGGTCCTGGTGCCGGTGTCCCCACGTGACCCGGTGACCTGGGGCCGGGGTCCCCACGTGACCCGGGGTCCTGAGGCCGGTGTCCCCACGTGACCCGGGGTCCTGGTGCCGGGGTCCCCACGTGACCCGGTGACCTGAGGCCGGGGTCCCCACGTGACCCGGTGACCTGGGGCCGGGGTCCCCACGTGACCCGGGGACCCGGGCCGGGGACATCACGTGACCCGGTCACCTGGGGCCGGGGTCCCCACGTGACCCGGGGTCCTGGTGCCGGTGTCCCCACGTGACCCAGTGACCTGGGGCCGGGGTCCCCACGTGACCCGGGGACCCGGGCCGGGGTCCCCACGTGACCCAGGGTCCTGGTGCCAGTGTCCCCACGTGACCCGGTCACCTGGGTCCGGGGTCCCCACGTGACCCGGTCACCTGGGGCCGGGGTCCCCACGTGACCCGGGGTCCTGGTGCCGGTGTCTCTACGTGACCCGGTTACCTGGGGCCCGGGTTCCCACGTGACCCGGTCACCTGGGGCCGGGGTCCCCACGTGACCTGGGGACCCGGGCCGGGGACCCCACGTGACCCGGGGACCTGGGGCCGGGGATGTCACCCGACACTGGTACCCGGGGCAGCGACCCGATACGACCCGGGGACCTGGGTCCGGGGTCCCGACCTGACCCGGTGACCTGGGGCCAGGGTAACCACTTGACCCGGGGACCCGGGCCGGGGACCCGGTATGACTCCGTCTCCCGGGGCCGGGGTGGTCACCTGACACTGCTACCCGGGACAGCGACCCGACATGACCCGGTGACCCGGGGCCGGGGTAACGACCTGTCCAGGGGACCTGGGCCGGGGACCCGACAGGACCCGGGGACCTGGTTCCGGGGTGCCGACCTGACCCGGTGACCTGGGGCTGTGGTGTCGACCGGACTCGGGGACCTGGTCCGGTGTCCCGTCATGACCCGGGGACCTGGGGTCGGGGTGGTCACCAGACCGTTGTACCCAGGCCGTTGAGCCGACATGACCCTGTGACCCGGAGCCTGGGTAAAAATCCAACCCGGGGACCCGGGCATGGGACGTGACATGACCCGACCTGGGTCCGGGGTCCCGACCTGACCCGGTGACCTGGGCCGGGGACCCCACGTGACCCGGGGACCTGGGGCCGGGGATGTCACCCGACACTGGTACCCGGGGCAGAGACCCGATACGACCCGGGGACCTGGGTCCGGAGTCCCGACCTGACCCGGTGACCTGGGGCCAGGGTAACCACCTGACCCGGGGACCCGGGCCGGGGACCCGGTATGACTCCGTCTCCCGGGGCCGGGGTGGTCACCTGACACTGGTACCCGGGACAGCGACCCGACATGACCCGGTGACCCGGGGCCGGGGTAACGACCTGTCCAGGGGACCTGAGCCGGGGACCCGACAGGACCCGGGGACCTGGTTCCGGGGTGCCGACCTGACCCGGTGACCTGGGGCTGTGGTGTCGACCGGACTCGGGGACCTGGTCCGGTGTCCCGTCATGACCCGGGGACCTGGGGTCGGGGTGGTCACCAGACCCTTGTACCCAGGCCGTTGAGACGACATGACCCTGTGACCCGGTGCCTGGGTAAAAATCCAACCCGGGGACCCGGGCATGGGACATGACATGACCCGACCTGGGTCCGGGGTCCCGACCTGACCCGGTGACCTGGGCCGGGGACCCCACGTGACCCGGGGACCTGGGGCCGGGGATGTCACCCGACACTGGTACCCGGGGCAGCGACCCGATACGACCCGGGGACCTGGGTCCGGGGTCCCGACCTGACCCGGTGACCTGGGGCCAGGGTAACCACTTGACCCGGGGACCCGGGCCGGGGACCCGGTATGACTCCGTCTCCCGGGGCCGGGGTGGTCACCTGACACTGCTACCCGGGACAGCGACCCGACATGACCCGGTGACCCGGGGCCGGGGTAACGACCTGTCCAGGGGACCTGGGCCGGGGACCCGACAGGACCCGGGGACCTGGTTCCGGGGTGCCGACCTGACCCGGTGACCTGGGGCTGTGGTGTCGACCGGACTCGGGGACCTGGTCCGGTGTCCCGTCATGACCCGGGGACCTGGGGTAGGGGTGGTCACCAGACCGTTGTACCCAGGCCGTTGAGCCGACATGACCCTGTGACCCGGGGCCTGGGTAAAAATCCAACCCGGGGACCCGGGCATGGGACATGACATGACCCGACCTGGGTCCAGGGGCCCCGACCTGACCCGCTGACCTGGGGCCGGTGTCCCCACGTGACCCGGGGTCCTGGTGCCGGGGTCCCCACGTGACCCGGGGACCCGAGCCGGGGTCCCCAGGTGACCCGGTGACCTGGGGCCGGGGTCCCCACGTGACCCGGGGTCCTGGTGCCGGGGTCCCCACGTGACCCGGGGACCCGGGCCGGGGACCCCACGTGACCCGGTGACCTGGGGCCGGGGTCCCCACGTGACCCGGGGACCCGGGCCGGGGACATCACGTGACCCGGTCACCTGGGGCCGGGGTCCCCACGTGACCCGGTCACCTGGGGCCGGGGTCCCCACGTGACCCGGGGTCCTGGTGCCGGGGTCCCCACGTGACCCGGTGACCTGAGGCCGGGGTCCCCACGTGACCCGGTGACCTGGGGCCGGGGTCCCCACGTGACCCGGGGTCCTGGTGCCGGGGTCCCCACGTGACCCGGGGACCCGAGCCGGGGTCCCCACGTGACCCGGTGACCTGGGGCCGGGGTCCCCACGTGACCCGGGGTCCTGGTGCCGGGGTCCCCACGTGACCCGGGGACCCGGGTCGGGGACCCCACGTGACCCGGTGACCTGGGGCCGGGGTCCCCACGTGACCCGGGGACCCGGGCCGGGGACATCACGTGACCCGGTCACCTGGGGCCGGGGTCCCCACGTGACCCGGTCACCTGGGGCCGGGGTCCCCACGTGACCCGGGGTCCTGGTGCCGGGGTCCCCACGTGACCCGGTGACCTGAGGCCGGGGTCCCCACGTGACCCGGTGACCTGGGGCCGGGGTCCCCACGTGACCCGGGGTCCTGGTGCCTGGGTTCCCACGTGACCCGGGGACCCGGGCCGGGGTCCCCACGTGACCCGGGGTCCTGTTGCCGGTGTCCCCACGTGACCCGGGGACCCGGGCCGGGGACCCCACGTGACCCGGTGACCTGGGGCCGGGGTCCCCACGTGACCCGGGGACCCGGGCCGGGGACATCACGTGACCCGGTGACCTGGGGCCGGGGTCCCCACGTGACCCGGGGTCCTGGTGCCGGGGTCCCCACGTGACCCGGTGACCTGGGGCCGGGGTCCCCACGTGACCCGGGGTCCTGGTGCCGGTGTCCCCACGTGACCCGGTGACCTGGGGCCGGGGTCCCCACGTGACCCGGTGACCTGGGGCCGGTGTCCCCACGTGACCCGGTGACCTGGGGCCGGGGTCCCCACGTGACCCAGGGTCCTGGTGCCGGTGTCCCCACGTGACCCGGTGACCTGGGGCCGGGGTCCCCACGTGACCCGGGGTCCTGGGGCCGGGGTCCCCACGTGACCCGGGGACCCGGGCCGGGGACATCACGTGACCCGGTGACCTGGGGCCGGGGTCCCCACGTGACCCGGGGACCCGGGCCGGGGACATCACGTGACCCGGTCACCTGGGGCCGGGGTCCCCACGTGACCCGGTCACCTGGGGCCGGGGTCCCCACGTGACCCGGGGTCCTGGTGCCGGTGTCTCTACGTGACCCGGTTACCTGGGGCCCGGGTTCCCACGTGACCCGGTCACCTGGGGCCGGGGTCCCCACGTGACCTGGGGACCCGGGCCGGGGACCCCACGTGACCCGGGGACCTGGGGCCGGGGATGTCACCCGACACTGGTACCCGGGGCAGCGACCCGATACGACCCGGGGACCTGGGTCCGGGGTCCCGACCTGACCCGGTGACCTCGGGCCAGGGTAACCACCTGACCCGGGGACCCTGGCCGGGGACTCGGTATGACTCCGTCTCCCGGGGCCGGGGTGGTCACCTGACACTGCTACCCGGGACAGCGACCCGACATGACCCGGTGACCCGGGGCCGGGGTAACGACCTGTCCAGGGGACCTGGGCCGGGGACCCGACAGGACCCGGGGACCTGGTTCCGGGGTGCCGACCTGACCCGGTGACCTGGGGCTGTGGTGTCGACCGGACTCGGGGACCTGGTCCGGTGTCCCGTCATGACCCGGGGACCTGGGGTAGGGGTGGTCACCAGACCGTTGTACCCAGGCCGTTGACCCGACATGACCCTGTGACCCGGAGCCTGGGTAAAAATCCAACCCGGGGACCCGGGCATGGGACGTGACATGACCCGACCTGGGTCCGGGGTCCCGACCTGACCCGGTGACCTGGGCCGGGGACCCCACGTGACCCGGGGACCTGGGGCCGGGGATGTCACCCGACACTGGTACCCGGGGCAGCGACCCGATACGACCCGGGGACCTGGGTCCGGGGTCCCGACCTGACCCGGTGACCTGGGGCCAGGGTAACCACTTGACCCGGGGACCCGGGCCGGGGACCCGGTATGACTCCGTCTCCCGGGGCCGGGGTGGTCACCTGACACTGCTACCCGGGACAGCGACCCGACATGACCCGGTGACCCGGGGCCGGGGTAACGACCTGTCCAGGGGACCTGGGCCGGGGACCCGACACGACCCGGTGACCTGGTTCCGGGGTGCCGACCTGACCCGGTGACCTGGGGCTGTGGTGTCGACCGGACTCGGGGACCTGGTCCGGTGTCCCGTCATGACCCGGGGACCTGGGGTCGGGGTGGTCACCAGACCGTTGTACCCAGGCCGTTGACCCGACATGACCCTGTGACCCGGGGCCTGGGTAAAAATCCAACCCGGGGACCCGGGCATGGGACATGACATGACCCGACCTGGGTCCGGGGTCCCGACCTGACCCGCTGACCTGGGGCCGGTGTCCCCACGTGACCCGGGGTCCTGGTGCCGGGGTCCCCACGTGACCCGGGGACCCGAGCCGGGGTCCCCACGTGACCCGGTGACCTGAGGCCGGGGTCCCCACGTGACCCGGGGTCCTGGGGCCGGGGTCCCCACGTGACCCGGGGTCCTGGTGCCGGGGTCCCCACGTGACCCGGGGAACCGGGCCGGGGACGCCACGTGACCCGGTGACCTGGGGCCGGGGTCCCCACGTGACCCGGGGACCCGGGCCGGGGACATCACGTGACCCGGTCACCTGGGGCCGGGGTCCCCACGTGACCCGGGGTCCTGGTGCCGGGGACCCCACGTGACCCGGGGACCCGGGCCGGGGTCCCCACGTGACCCGGGGTCCTGGTGCCGGGGTCCCCACGTGACCCGCTGACTTGGGGCCGGGGTCCCCACTTGACCCGGGGTCCTGGTGCCGGGGTCCCCACATGACCCGAGGACCCGGGCCGGGGTCCCCACGTGACCTGGTGACCTGGGGCGAGGGTCCCCACGTGACCCGGGGTCCTGGTGCCGGGGTCCCCAAGTGACCCGGGGACCCGGGCCGGGGACCCCACGTGACCTGGTGACCTGGGGCCGGGGTCCCCACGTGACCCGGGGACCCGGGCCGGGGACATCACGTGACCCGGTCACCTGGGGCCGGGGTCCCCACGTGACCCGGGGTCCTGGTGCTGGGGTCCCCACGTGACCCGGGGACCCGGGCCGGGGACATCACGTGACCCGGTCACCTGGGGCCGGGATCCCCACGTGACCCGGTCACCTGGGGCCGGGGTCCCCACGTGACCCGGGGTCCTGGTGTCGGGGTCCCCACGTGACCCGGTGACCTGGGGCCGGGGTCCCCACGTGACCCGGGGTCCTGGTGCCTGGGTTAACACGTGACCCGGGGACCCGGGCCGGGGTCCCCACGTGACCCGGGGTCCTGGTGCCGGTGTCCCCACGTGACCCGGGGACCCGGGCCGGGGACCCCACGTGACCCGGTGACCTGGGGCCGGGGTCCCCACGTGACCCGGCGACCCGGGCCGGGGACATCACGTGACCCGCTCACCTGGGGCCGGGGTCCCCACGTGACCCGGAGTCCTGGTGCCGGTGTCCCCACGTGACCCGGGGACCCGGGCCGGGGACCCCACGTGACCCGGTGACCTACGGCCGGGGTCCCCACGTGACCCGGGGACCCGGGCCGGGGACATCACGTGACCCGGTCACCCGGGCCGGGGTCCCCACGTGACCCAGGGTCCTGGTGCCGGTGTCCCCACGTGACCCGGTGACCTGGGGCCGGGGTCCCCACGTGACCCGGTGACCTGGGGCCGGGGTCCCCACGTGACCCGGTCACCTGGGGCCGGGGTCCCCACGTGACCCGGTGACCTGAGGCCGGGTTCCCCACGTGACCCGGGGTCCTGGGGCCGGGGTCCCCACGTGACCCGGGGTCCTGGTGCCGGGGTCCCCACGTGACCCGGGGACCCGGGCCGGGGACCCCACGTGACCCGGTGACCTGGGGCCGGGGTCCCCACGTGACCCGGGGACCCGGGCCGGGGACATCACGTGACCCGGTCACCTGGGGCCGGGGTCCCCACGTGACCCGGGGTCCTGGTGCCGGGGACCCCACGTGACCCGGGGACCCGGGCCGGGGTCCCCACGTGACCCGGGGTCCTGGTGCCGGGGTCCCCACGTGACCCGCTGACTTGGGGCCGGGGTCCCCACTTGACCCGGGGTCCTGGTGCCGGGGTCCCCACGTGACCCGAGGACCCGGGCCGGGGTCCCCACGTGACCCGGTGACCTGGGGCGAGGGTCCCCACGTGACCCGGGGTCCTGGTGCCGGGGTCCCCAAGTGACCCGGGGACCCGGGCCGGGGACCCCACGTGACCCGGTGACCTGGGGCCGGGGTCCCCACGTGACCCGGGGACCCGGGCCAGGGACATCACGTGACCCGGTCACCTGGGGCCGGGATCCCCACGTGACCCGGTCACCTGGGGCCGGGGTCCCCACGTGACCCGGGGTCCTGGTGTCGGGGTCCCCACGTGACCCGGTGACCTGGGGCCGGGGTCCCCACGTGACCCGGGGTCCTGGTGCCTGGGTTCCCACGTGACCCGGGGACCCGGGCCGGGGTCCCCACGTGACCCGGGGTCCTGGTGCCGGTGTCCCCACGTGACCCGGGGACCCGGGCCGGGGACCCCACGTGACCCGGTCACCTGGGGCCGGGGTCCCCACGTGACCCGGAGTCCTGGTGCCGGTGTCCCCACGTGACCCGGGGACCCGGGCCAGGGACCCCACGTGACCCGGTGACCTACGGCCGGGGTCCCCACGTGACCCGGGGACCCGGGCCGGGGACATCACGTGACCCGGTCACCTGGGCCGGGGTCTCCACGTGACCCGGGGTCCTGGTGCCGGGGTCCCCACGTGACCCGGGGACCCGGGCCGGGGTCCCCACGTGACCCGGGGTCCTGGTGCCGGTGTCCCCACGTGACCCGTAGACCTGGGGCCGGGGTCCCCACGTGACCCGGTGACCTGGGGCCGGGGTCCCCACGTGACCCGGGGACCCGGGCCGGGGTCCCCACGTGACCCAGGGTCCTGGTGCCGGTGTCCCCACGTGACCCGGTCACCTGGGGCCGGGGTCCCTTCGTGACCTGGTCACCTGGGGCCAGGGTCCCCACGTGACCCGGGGTCCTGGTGCCGGTGTCCCCACGTGACCCAGTCACCTGGGGCCCGGGTCCCCACGTGACCCGGTCACCTGGGGCCGGGGTCCCCACGTGACCTGGGGACCCGGGCCGGGGACCCCACGTGACCCGGGGACCTGGGGCCGGGGATGTCACCCGACACTGGTACCCGGGGCAGCGACCCGATACGACCCGGGGACCTGGGTCCGGGGTCCCGACCTGACCCGGTGACCTGGGGCCAGGGTAACCACTTGACCCGGGGACCCGGGCCGGGGACCCGGTATGACTCCGTCTCCCGGGGCCGGGGTGGTCACCTGACACTGCTACCCGGGACAGCGACCCGACATGACCCGGTGACCCGGGGCCGGGGTAACGACCTGTCCAGGGGACCTGGGCCGGGGACCCGACAGGACCCGGTGACCTGGTTCCGGGGTGCCGACCTGACCCGGTGACCTGGGGCTGTGGTGTCGACCGGACTCGGGGACCTGGTCCGGTGTCCCGTCATGACCCGGGGACCTGGGGTCGGGGTGGTCACCAGACCGTTGTACCCAGGCCGTTGACCCGACATGACCCTGTGACCCGGGGCCTGGGTAAAAATCCAACCCGGGGACCCGGGCATGGGACATGACATGACCCGACCTGGGTCCGGGGTCCCGACCTGACCCGCTGACCTGGGGCCGGTGTCCCCACGTGACCCGGTGACCTGGGGCCGGGGTCCCCACGTGACCCGGGGACCCGAGCCGGGGTCCCCACGTGACCCGGTGACCTGAGGCCGGGGTCCCCACGTGACCCGGGGTCCTGGGGCCGGGGTCCCCACGTGACCCGGGGTCCTGGTGCCGGGGTCCCCACGTGACCCGGGGAACCGGGCCGGGGACCCCACGTGACCCGGTGACCTGGGGCCGGGGTCCCCACGTGACCCGGGGACCCGGGCCGGGGACATCACGTGACCCGGTCACCTGGGGCCGGGGTCCCCACGTGACCCGGGGTCCTGGTGCCGGGGACCCCACGTGACCCGGGGACCCGGGCCGGGGTCCCCACGTGACCCGGGGTCCTGGTGCCGGGGTCCCCACGTGACCCGCTGACTTGGGGCCGGGGTCCCCACTTGACCCGGGGTCCTGGTGCCGGGGTCCCCACGTGACCCGAGGACCCGGGCCGGGGTCCCCACGTGACCCGGTGACCTGGGGCGAGGGTCCCCACGTGACCCGGGGTCCTGGTGCCGGGGTCCCCAAGTGACCCGGGGACCCGGGCCGGGGACCCCACGTGACCCGGTGACCTGGGGCCGGGGTCCCCACGTGACCCGGGGACCCGGGCCGGGGACATCACGTGACCCGGTCACCTGGGGCCGGGATCCCCACGTGACCCGGTCACCTGGGGCCGGGGTCCCCACGTGACCCGGGGACCCGGGCCGGGGACATCACGTGACCCGGTCACCTGGGGCCGGGATCCCCACGTGACCCGGTCACCTGGGGCCGGGGTCCCCACGTGACCCGGGGTCCTGGTGTCGGGGTCCCCACGTGACCCGGTGACCTGGGGCCGGGGTCCCCACGTGACCCGGGGTCCTGGTGCCTGGGTTCCCACGTGACCCGGGGACCCGGGCCGGGGTCCCCACGTGACCCGGGGTCCTGGTGCCGGTGTCCCCACGTGACCCGGGGACCCGGGCCGGGGACCCCACGTGACCTGGTGACCAGGGGCCGGGGTCCCCACGTGACCCGGGGACCCGGGCCGGGGACATCACGTGACCCGGTCACCTGGGGCCGGGGTCCCCACGTGACCCGGAGTCCTGGTGCCGGTGTCCCCACGTGACCCGGGGACCCGGGCCGGGGACCCCACGTGACCCGGTGACCTACGGCCGGGGTCCCCACGTGACCCGGGGACCCGGGCCGGGGACATCACGTGACCCGGTCACCTGGGGCCGGGATCCCCACGTGACCCGGTCACCTGGGGCCGGGGTCCCCACGTGACCCGGGGTCCTGGTGTCGGGGTCCCCACGTGACCCGGTGACCTGGGGCCGGGGTCCCCACGTGACCCGGGGTCCTGGTGCCTGGGTTAACACGTGACCCGGGGACCCGGGCCGGGGTCCCCACGTGACCCGGGGTCCTGGTGCCGGTGTCCCCACGTGACCCGGGGACCCGGGCCGGGGACCCCACGTGACCCGGTGACCTGGGGCCGGGGTCCCCACGTGACCCGGCGACCCGGGCCGGGGACATCACGTGACCCGCTCACCTGGGGCCGGGGTCCCCACGTGACCCGGAGTCCTGGTGCCGGTGTCCCCACGTGACCCGGGGACCCGGGCCGGGGACCCCACGTGACCCGGTGACCTACGGCCGGGGTCCCCACGTGACCCGGGGACCCGGGCCGGGGACATCACGTGACCCGGTCACCCGGGCCGGGGTCCCCACGTGACCCAGGGTCCTGGTGCCGGTGTCCCCACGTGACCCGGTGACCTGGGGCCGGGGTCCCCACGTGACCCGGTGACCTGGGGCCGGGGTCCCCACGTGACCCGGTCACCTGGGGCCGGGGTCCCCACGTGACCCGGTGACCTGAGGCCGGGTTCCCCACGTGACCCGGGGTCCTGGGGCCGGGGTCCCCACGTGACCCGGGGTCCTGGTGCCGGGGTCCCCACGTGACCCGGGGACCCGGGCCGGGGACCCCACGTGACCCGGTGACCTGGGGCCGGGGTCCCCACGTGACCCGGGGACCCGGGCCGGGGACATCACGTGACCCGGTCACCTGGGGCCGGGGTCCCCACGTGACCCGGGGTCCTGGTGCCGGGGACCCCACGTGACCCGGGGACCCGGGCCGGGGTCCCCACGTGACCCGGGGTCCTGGTGCCGGGGTCCCCACGTGACCCGCTGACTTGGGGCCGGGGTCCCCACTTGACCCGGGGTCCTGGTGCCGGGGTCCCCACGTGACCCGAGGACCCGGGCCGGGGTCCCCACGTGACCCGGTGACCTGGGGCGAGGGTCCCCACGTGACCCGGGGTCCTGGTGCCGGGGTCCCCAAGTGACCCGGGGACCCGGGCCGGGGACCCCACGTGACCCGGTGACCTGGGGCCGGGGTCCCCACGTGACCCGGGGACCCGGGCCAGGGACATCACGTGACCCGGTCACCTGGGGCCGGGATCCCCACGTGACCCGGTCACCTGGGGCCGGGGTCCCCACGTGACCCGGGGTCCTGGTGTCGGGGTCCCCACGTGACCCGGTGACCTGGGGCCGGGGTCCCCACGTGACCCGGGGTCCTGGTGCCTGGGTTCCCACGTGACCCGGGGACCCGGGCCGGGGTCCCCACGTGACCCGGGGTCCTGGTGCCGGTGTCCCCACGTGACCCGGGGACCCGGGCCGGGGACCCCACGTGACCCGGTCACCTGGGGCCGGGGTCCCCACGTGACCCGGAGTCCTGGTGCCGGTGTCCCCACGTGACCCGGGGACCCGGGCCAGGGACCCCACGTGACCCGGTGACCTACGGCCGGGGTCCCCACGTGACCCGGGGACCCGGGCCGGGGACATCACGTGACCCGGTCACCTGGGCCGGGGTCTCCACGTGACCCGGGGTCCTGGTGCCGGGGTCCCCACGTGACCCGGGGACCCGGGCCGGGGTCCCCACGTGACCCGGGGTCCTGGTGCCGGTGTCCCCACGTGACCCGTAGACCTGGGGCCGGGGTCCCCACGTGACCCGGTGACCTGGGGCCGGGGTCCCCACGTGACCCGGGGACCCGGGCCGGGGTCCCCACGTGACCCAGGGTCCTGGTGCCGGTGTCCCCACGTGACCCGGTCACCTGGGGCCGGGGTCCCTTCGTGACCTGGTCACCTGGGGCCAGGGTCCCCACGTGACCCGGGGTCCTGGTGCCGGTGTCCCCACGTGACCCAGTCACCTGGGGCCCGGGTCCCCACGTGACCCGGTCACCTGGGGCCGGGGTCCCCACGTGACCTGGGGACCCGGGCCGGGGACCCCACGTGACCCGGGGACCTGGGGCCGGGGATGTCACCCGACACTGGTACCCGGGGCAGCGACCCGATACGACCCGGGGACCTGGGTCCGGGGTCCCGACCTGACCCGGTGACCTGGGGCCAGGGTAACCACTTGACCCGGGGACCCGGGCCGGGGACCCGGTATGACTCCGTCTCCCGGGGCCGGGGTGGTCACCTGACACTGCTACCCGGGACAGCGACCCGACATGACCCGGTGACCCGGGGCCGGGGTAACGACCTGTCCAGGGGACCTGGGCCGGGGACCCGACAGGACCCGGTGACCTGGTTCCGGGGTGCCGACCTGACCCGGTGACCTGGGGCTGTGGTGTCGACCGGACTCGGGGACCTGGTCCGGTGTCCCGTCATGACCCGGGGACCTGGGGTCGGGGTGGTCACCAGACCGTTGTACCCAGGCCGTTGACCCGACATGACCCTGTGACCCGGGGCCTGGGTAAAAATCCAACCCGGGGACCCGGGCATGGGACATGACATGACCCGACCTGGGTCCGGGGTCCCGACCTGACCCGCTGACCTGGGGCCGGTGTCCCCACGTGACCCGGTGACCTGGGGCCGGGGTCCCCACGTGACCCGGGGACCCGAGCCGGGGTCCCCACGTGACCCGGTGACCTGAGGCCGGGGTCCCCACGTGACCCGGGGTCCTGGGGCCGGGGTCCCCACGTGACCCGGGGTCCTGGTGCCGGGGTCCCCACGTGACCCGGGGAACCGGGCCGGGGACCCCACGTGACCCGGTGACCTGGGGCCGGGGTCCCCACGTGACCCGGGGACCCGGGCCGGGGACATCACGTGACCCGGTCACCTGGGGCCGGGGTCCCCACGTGACCCGGGGTCCTGGTGCCGGGGACCCCACGTGACCCGGGGACCCGGGCCGGGGTCCCCACGTGACCCGGGGTCCTGGTGCCGGGGTCCCCACGTGACCCGCTGACTTGGGGCCGGGGTCCCCACTTGACCCGGGGTCCTGGTGCCGGGGTCCCCACGTGACCCGAGGACCCGGGCCGGGGTCCCCACGTGACCCGGTGACCTGGGGCGAGGGTCCCCACGTGACCCGGGGTCCTGGTGCCGGGGTCCCCAAGTGACCCGGGGACCCGGGCCGGGGACCCCACGTGACCCGGTGACCTGGGGCCGGGGTCCCCACGTGACCCGGGGACCCGGGCCGGGGACATCACGTGACCCGGTCACCTGGGGCCGGGATCCCCACGTGACCCGGTCACCTGGGGCCGGGGTCCCCACGTGACCCGGGGACCCGGGCCGGGGACATCACGTGACCCGGTCACCTGGGGCCGGGATCCCCACGTGACCCGGTCACCTGGGGCCGGGGTCCCCACGTGACCCGGGGTCCTGGTGTCGGGGTCCCCACGTGAACCGGTGACCTGGGGCCGGGGTCCCCACGTGACCCGGGGTCCTGGTGCCTGGGTTCCCACGTGACCCGGGGACCCGGGCCGGGGTCCCCACGTGACCCGGGGTCCTGGTGCCGGTGTCCCCACGTGACCCGGGGACCCGGGCCGGGGACCCCACGTGACCTGGTGACCAGGGGCCGGGGTCCCCACGTGACCCGGGGACCCGGGCCGGGGACATCACGTGACCCGGTCACCTGGGGCCGGGGTCCCCACGTGACCCGGAGTCCTGGTGCCGGTGTCCCCACGTGACCCGGGGACCCGGGCCGGGGACCCCACGTGACCCGGTGACCTACGGCCGGGGTCCCCACGTGACCCGGGGACCCGGGCCGGGGACATCACGTGACCCGGTCACCCGGGCCGGGGTCCCCACGTGACCCAGGGTCCTGGTGCCGGTGTCCCCACGTGACCCGGTGACCTGAGGCCGGGGTCCCCACGTGACCCGGGGTCCTGGGGCCGGGGTCCCCACGTGACCCGGGGTCCTGGTGCCGGGGTCCCCACGTGACCCGGGGACCCGGGCCGGGGACCCCACGTGACCCGGTGACCTGGGGCCGGGGTCCCCACGTGACCCGGGGACCCGGGCCGGGGACATCACGTGACCCGGTCACCTGGGGCCGGGGTCCCCACGTGACCCGGGGTCCTGGTGCCGGGGACCCCACGTGACCCGGGGACCCGGGCCGGGGTCCCCACGTGACCCGGGGTCCTGGTGCCGGGGTCCCCACGTGACCCGCTGACTTGGGGCCGGGGTCCCCACTTGACCCGGGGTCCTGGTGCCGGGGTCCCCACGTGACCCGAGGACCCGGGCCGGGGTCCCCACGTGACCCGGTGACCTGGGGCGAGGGTCCCCACGTGACCCGGGGTCCTGGTGCCGGGGTCCCCAAGTGACCCGGGGACCCGGGCCGGGGACCCCACGTGACCCGGTGACCTGGGGCCGGGGTCCCCACGTGACCCGGGGACCCGGGCCAGGGACATCACGTGACCCGGTCACCTGGGGCCGGGATCCCCACGTGACCCGGTCACCTGGGGCCGGGGTCCCCACGTGACCCGGGGTCCTGGTGTCGGGGTCCCCACGTGACCCGGTGACCTGGGGCCGGGGTCCCCACGTGACCCGGGGTCCTGGTGCCTGGGTTCCCACGTGACCCGGGGACCCGGGCCGGGGTCCCCACGTGACCCGGGGTCCTGGTGCCGGTGTCCCCACGTGACCCGGGGACCCGGGCCGGGGACCCCACGTGACCCGGTGACCTGGGGCCGGGGTCCCCACGTGACCCGGGGACCCGGGCCGGGGACATCACGTGACCCGGTCACCTGGGGCCGGGGTCCCCACGTGACCCGGAGTCCTGGTGCCGGTGTCCCCACGTGACCCGGGGACCCGGGCCAGGGACCCCACGTGACCCGGTGACCTACGGCCGGGGTCCCCACGTGACCCGGGGACCCGGGCCGGGGACATCACGTGACCCGGTCACCTGGGCCGGGGTCTCCACGTGACCCGGGGTCCTGGTGCCGGGGTCCCCACGTGACCCGGGGACCCGGGCCGGGGTCCCCACGTGACCCGGGGTCCTGGTGCCGGTGTCCCCACGTGACCCGTAGACCTGGGGCCGGGGTCCCCACGTGACCCGGTGACCTGGGGCCGGGGTCCCCACGTGACCCGGGGACCCGGGCCGGGGTCCCCACGTGACCCAGGGTCCTGGTGCCGGTGTCCCCACGTGACCCGGTCACCTGGGGCCGGGGTCCCTTCGTGACCTGGTCACCTGGGGCGTGGGGTCCCCACGTGACCTGGGGTCCTGGTGCCGGTGTCCCCACGTGACCCAGTCACCTGGGGCCCGGGTCCCCACGTGACCCGGTCACCTGGGGCCGGGGTCCCCACGTGACCTGGGGACCCGGGCCGGGGACCCCACGTGACCCGGGGACCTGGGGCCGGGGATGTCACCCGACACTGGTACCCGGGGCAGCGACCCGATACGACCCGGTGACCTGGTTCCGGGGTGCCGACCTGACCCGGTGACCTGGGGCTGTGGTGTCGACCGGACTCGGGGACCTGGTCCGGTGTCCCGTAATGACCCGGGGACCTGGGGTCGGGGTGGTCACCAGACCGTTGTACCCAGGCCGTTGACCCGACATGACCCTGTGACCCGGGGCCTGGGTAAAAATCCAACCCGGGGACCCGGGCATGGGACATGACATGACCCGACCTGGGTCCGGGGTCCCGACCTGACCCGGTGACCTGGGGCCAGGGTAACCACCTGACCCGGGGACCCGGGCCGGGGACCCGGTATGACTCCGTCTCCCGGGGCCGGGGTGGTCACCTGACACTGGTACCCGGGACAGCGACCCGACATGACCCGGTGACCCGGGGCCGGGGTAACGACCTGTCCAGGGGACCTGGGCCGGGGACCCGACAGGACCCGGGGACCTGGTTCCGGGGTGCCGACCTGACCCGGTGACCTGGGGCTGTGGTGTCGACCGGACTCGGGGACCTGGTCCGGTGTCCCGTCATGACCCGGGGACCTGGGGTCGGGGTGGTCACCAGACCGTTGTACCCAGGCCGTTGAGCCGACATGACCCTGTGACCCGGGGCCTGGGTAAAAATCCAACCCGGGGACCCGGGCATGGGACGTGACATGACCCGACCTGGGGCCGGGATCCCCACGTGACCCGGGGTCCTGGTGCCGGGGACCCCACGTGACCCGGGGACCCGGGCCGGGGTCCCCACGTGACCCGGGGTCCTGGTGCAGGGGTCCCCACGTGACCCGCTGACTTGGGGCCGGGGTCCCCACTTGACCCGGGGTCCTGGTGCCGGGGTCCCCACGTGACCCGAGGACCCGGGCCGGGGTCCCCACGTGACCCGGTGACCTGGGGCGAGGGTCCCCACGTGACCCGGGGTCCTGGGGCGAGGGTCCCCACGTGACCCGGGGTCCTGGTGCCGGGGTCCCCAAGTGACCCGGGGACCCGGGCCGGGGACCCCACGTGACCCGGTGACCTGGGGCCGGGGTCCCCACGTGACCCGGGGACCCGGGCCGGGGACATCACGTGACCCGGTCACCTGGGGCCGGGGTCCCCACGTGACCCGGGGTCCTGGTGCTGGGGTCCCCACGTGACCCGGGGACCCGGGCCGGGGACATCACGTGACCCGGTCACCTGGGGCCGGGATCCCCACGTGACCCGGTCACCTGGGGCCGGGGTCCCCACGTGACCCGGGGTCCTGGTGTCGGGGTCCCCACGTGACCCGGTGACCTGGGGCCGGGGTCCCCACGTGACCCGGGGTCCTGGTGCCTGGGTTCCCACGTGACCCGGGGACCCGGGCCGGGGTCCCCACGTGACCCGGGGTCCTGGTGCCGGTGTCCCCACGTGACCCGGGGACCCGGGCCGGGGACCCCACGTGACCCGGTGACCTGGGGCCGGGGTCCCCACGTGACCCGGGGACCCGGGCCGGGGACATCACGTGACCCGGTCACCTGGGGCCGGGGTCCCCACGTGACCCGGAGTCCTGGTGCCGGTGTCCCCACGTGACCCGGGGACCCGGGCCAGGGACCCCACGTGACCCGGTGACCTACGGCCGGGGTCCCCACGTGACCCGGGGACCCGGGCCGGGGACATCACGTGACCCGGTCACCTGGGCCGGGGTCTCCACGTGACCCGGGGTCCTGGTGCCGGGGTCCCCACGTGACCCGGGGACCCGGGCCGGGGTCCCCACGTGACCCGGGGTCCTGGTGCCGGTGTCCCCACGTGACCCGTAGACCTGGGGCCGGGGTCCCCACGTGACCCGGTGACCTGGGGCTGGGGTCCCCACGTGACCCGGGGACCCGGGCCGGGGTCCCCACGTGACCCAGGGTCCTGGTGCCGGTGTCCCCACGTGACCCGGTCACCTGGGTCCGGGGTCCCTTCGTGACCTGGTCACCTGGGGCCAGGGTCCCCACGTGACCCGGGGTCCTGGTGCCGGTGTCCCCACGTGACCCAGTCACCTGGGGCCCGGGTCCCCACGTGACCCGGTCACCTGGGGCCGGGGTCCCCACGTGACCTGGGGACCCGGGCCGGGGACCCCACGTGACCCGGGGACCTGGGGCCGGGGATGTCACCCGACACTGGTACCCGGGGCAGCGACCCGATACGACCCGGGGACCTGGGTCCGGGGTCCCGACCTGACCCGGTGACCTGGGGCCAGGGTAACCACCTGACCCGGGGACCCGGGCCGGGGACCCGGTATGACTCCGTCTCCCGGGGCCGGGGTGGTCACCTGACACTGGTACCCGGGACAGCGACCCGACATGACCCGGTGACCCGGGGCCGGGGTAACGACCTGTCCAGGGGACCTGGGCCGGGGACCCGACAGGACCCGGGGACCTGGTTCCGGGGTGCCGACCTGACCCGGTGACCTGGGGCTGTGGTGTCGACCGGACTCGGGGACCTGGTCCGGTGTCCCGTCATGACCCGGGGACCTGGGGTCGGGGTGGTCACCAGACCGTTGTACCCAGGCCGTTGAGCCGACATGACCCTGTGACCCGGGGCCTGGGTAAAAATCCAACCCGGGGACCCGGGCATGGGACGTGACATGACCCGACCTGGGGCCGGGATCCCCACGTGACCCGGTCACCTGGGGCCGGGGTCCCCACGTGACCCGGGGTCCTGGTGTCGGGGTCCCCACGTGACCCGGTGACCTGGGGCCGGGGTCCCCACGTGACCCGGGGTCCTGGTGCCTGGGTTCCCACGTGACCCGGGGACCCGGGCCGGGGTCCCCACGTGACCCCGGGTCCTGGTGCCGGGGTCCCCACGTGACCCGGGGACCCGAGCCGGGGTCCCCACGTGACCCGGTGACCTGAGGCCGGTGTCCCCACGTGACCCGGTGACCTGGGGCCGGGGTCCCCACGTGACCCGGGGTCCTGGTGCCGGGGTCCCCACGTGACCCGGGGACCCGGGCCGGGGACCCCACGTGACCCGGTGACCTGGGGCCGGGGTCCCCACGTGACCCGGTGACCCGGGCCGGGGACATCACGTGACCCGGTGACCTGGGGCCGGGGTCCCCACGTGACCCGGGGTCCTGGTGCCGGGGTCCCCACGTGACCCGGGGATCCGGGCCGGGGTCCCCACGTGACCCGGGGTCCTGGTGCCGGTGTCCCCACGTGACCCGGTGACCTGGGGCCGGGGTCCCCACGTGACCCGGTGACCTGGGGCCGGTGTCCCCACGTGACCCGGTGACCTGGGGCCGGGGTCCCCACGTGACCCAGGGTCCTGGTGCCGGTGTCCCCACGTGACCCGGTGACCTGGGGCCGGGGTCCCCACGTGACCCGGGGTCCTGAGGCCGGTGTCCCCACGTGACCCGGGGTCCTGGTGCCGGGGTCCCCACGTGACCCGGTGACCTGAGGCCGGGGTCCCCACGTGACCCGGTGACCTGGGGCCGGGGTCCCCACGTGACCCGGGGACCCGGGCCGGGGACATCACGTGACCCGGTCACCTGGGGCCGGGGTCCCCACGTGACCCGGGGTCCTGGTGCCGGTGTCCCCACGTGACCCAGTGACCTGGGGCCGGGGTCCCCACGTGACCCGGGGACCCGGGCCGGGGTCCCCACGTGACCCAGGGTCCTGGTGCCAGTGTCCCCACGTGACCCGGTCACCTGGGTCCGGGGTCCCCACGTGACCCGGTCACCTGGGGCCGGGGTCCCCACGTGACCCGGGGTCCTGGTGCCGGTGTCTCTACGTGACCCGGTTACCTGGGGCCCGGGTTCCCACGTGACCCGGTCACCTGGGGCCGGGGTCCCCACGTGACCTGGGGACCCGGGCCGGGGACCCCACGTGACCCGGGGACCTGGGGCCGGGGATGTCACCCGACACTGGTACCCGGGGCAGCGACCCGATACGACCCGGGGACCTGGGTCCGGGGTCCCGACCTGACCCGGTGACCTGGGGCCAGGGTAACCACTTGACCCGGGGACCCGGGCCGGGGACCCGGTATGACTCCGTCTCCCGGGGCCGGGGTGGTCACCTGACACTGCTACCCGGGACAGCGACCCGACATGACCCGGTGACCCGGGGCCGGGGTAACGACCTGTCCAGGGGACCTGGGCCGGGGACCCGACAGGACCCGGGGACCTGGTTCCGGGGTGCCGACCTGACCCGGTGACCTGGGGCTGTGGTGTCGACCGGACTCGGGGACCTGGTCCGGTGTCCCGTCATGACCCGGGGACCTGGGGTCGGGGTGGTCACCAGACCGTTGTACCCAGGCCGTTGAGCCGACATGACCCTGTGACCCGGAGCCTGGGTAAAAATCCAACCCGGGGACCCGGGCATGGGACGTGACATGACCCGACCTGGGTCCGGGGTCCCGACCTGACCCGGTGACCTGGGCCGGGGACCCCACGTGACCCGGGGACCTGGGGCCGGGGATGTCACCCGACACTGGTACCCGGGGCAGAGACCCGATACGACCCGGGGACCTGGGTCCGGAGTCCCGACCTGACCCGGTGACCTGGGGCCAGGGTAACCACCTGACCCGGGGACCCGGGCCGGGGACCCGGTATGACTCCGTCTCCCGGGGCCGGGGTGGTCACCTGACACTGGTACCCGGGACAGCGACCCGACATGACCCGGTGACCCGGGGCCGGGGTAACGACCTGTCCAGGGGACCTGAGCCGGGGACCCGACAGGACCCGGGGACCTGGTTCCGGGGTGCCGACCTGACCCGGTGACCTGGGGCTGTGGTGTCGACCGGACTCGGGGACCTGGTCCGGTGTCCCGTCATGACCCGGGGACCTGGGGTCGGGGTGGTCACCAGACCCTTGTACCCAGGCCGTTGAGACGACATGACCCTGTGACCCGGTGCCTGGGTAAAAATCCAACCCGGGGACCCGGGCATGGGACATGACATGACCCGACCTGGGTCCGGGGTCCCGACCTGACCCGGTGACCTGGGCCGGGGACCCCACGTGACCCGGGGACCTGGGGCCGGGGATGTCACCCGACACTGGTACCCGGGGCAGCGACCCGATACGACCCGGGGACCTGGGTCCGGGGTCCCGACCTGACCCGGTGACCTGGGGCCAGGGTAACCACTTGACCCGGGGACCCGGGCCGGGGACCCGGTATGACTCCGTCTCCCGGGGCCGGGGTGGTCACCTGACACTGCTACCCGGGACAGCGACCCGACATGACCCGGTGACCCGGGGCCGGGGTAACGACCTGTCCAGGGGACCTGGGCCGGGGACCCGACAGGACCCGGGGACCTGGTTCCGGGGTGCCGACCTGACCCGGTGACCTGGGGCTGTGGTGTCGACCGGACTCGGGGACCTGGTCCGGTGTCCCGTCATGACCCGGGGACCTGGGGTCGGGGTGGTCACCAGACCGTTGTACCCAGGCCGTTGAGCCGACATGACCCTGTGACCCGGGGCCTGGGTAAAAATCCAACCCGGGGACCCGGGCATGGGACATGACATGACCCGACCTGGGTCCAGGGGCCCCGACCTGACCCGCTGACCTGGGGCCGGTGTCCCCACGTGACCCGGGGACCCGAGCCGGGGTCCCCAGGTGACCCGGTGACCTGGGGCCGGGGTCCCCACGTGACCCGGGGTCCTGGTGCCGGGGTCCCCACGTGACCCGGGGACCCGGGCCGGGGACCCCACGTGACCCGGTGACCTGGGGCCGGGGTCCCCACGTGACCCGGGGACCCGGGCCGGGGACATCACGTGACCCGGTCACCTGGGGCCGGGGTCCCCACGTGACCCGGTCACCTGGGGCCGGGGTCCCCACGTGACCCGGGGTCCTGGTGCCGGGGTCCCCACGTGACCCGGTGACCTGAGGCCGGGGTCCCCACGTGACCCGGTGACCTGGGGCCGGGGTCCCCACGTGACCCGGGGTCCTGGTGCCGGGGTCCCCACGTGACCCGGGGACCCGAGCCGGGGTCCCCACGTGACCCGGTGACCTGGGGCCGGGGTCCCCACGTGACCCGGGGTCCTGGTGCCGGGGTCCCCACGTGACCCGGGGACCCGGGTCGGGGACCCCACGTGACCCGGTGACCTGGGGCCGGGGTCCCCACGTGACCCGGGGACCCGGGCCGGGGACATCACGTGACCCGGTCACCTGGGGCCGGGGTCCCCACGTGACCCGGTCACCTGGGGCCGGGGTCCCCACGTGACCCGGGGTCCTGGTGCCGGGGTCCCCACGTGACCCGGTGACCTGAGGCCGGGGTCCCCACGTGACCCGGTGACCTGGGGCCGGGGTCCCCACGTGACCCGGGGTCCTGGTGCCTGGGTTCCCACGTGACCCGGGGACCCGGGCCGGGGTCCCCACGTGACCCGGGGTCCTGTTGCCGGTGTCCCCACGTGACCCGGGGACCCGGGCCGGGGACCCCACGTGACCCGGTGACCTGGGGCCGGGGTCCCCACGTGACCCGGGGACCCGGGCCGGGGACATCACGTGACCCGGTGACCTGGGGCCGGGGTCCCCACGTGACCCGGGGTCCTGGTGCCGGGGTCACCACGTGACCCGGTGACCTGGGGCCGGGGTCCCCACGTGACCCGGGGTCCTGGTGCCGGTGTCCCCACGTGACCCGGTGACCTGGGGCCGGGGTCCCCACGTGACCCGGTGACCTGGGGCCGGTGTCCCCACGTGACCCGGTGACCTGGGGCCGGGGTCCCCACGTGACCCAGGGTCCTGGTGCCGGTGTCCCCACGTGACCCGGTGACCTGGGGCCGGGGTCCCCACGTGACCCGGGGTCCTGGGGCCGGGGTCCCCACGTGACCCGGGGACCCGGGCCGGGGACATCACGTGACCCGGTGACCTGGGGCCGGGGTCCCCACGTGACCCGGGGACCCGGGCCGGGGACATCACGTGACCCGGTCACCTGGGGCCGGGGTCCCCACGTGACCCGGTCACCTGGGGCCGGGGTCCCCACGTGACCCGGGGTCCTGGTGCCGGTGTCTCTACGTGACCCGGTTACCTGGGGCCCGGGTTCCCACGTGACCCGGTCACCTGGGGCCGGGGTCCCCACGTGACCTGGGGACCCGGGCCGGGGACCCCACGTGACCCGGGGACCTGGGGCCGGGGATGTCACCCGACACTGGTACCCGGGGCAGCGACCCGATACGACCCGGGGACCTGGGTCCGGGGTCCCGACCTGACCCGGTGACCTCGGGCCAGGGTAACCACCTGACCCGGGGACCCTGGCCGGGGACTCGGTATGACTCCGTCTCCCGGGGCCGGGGTGGTCACCTGACACTGCTACCCGGGACAGCGACCCGACATGACCCGGTGACCCGGGGCCGGGGTAACGACCTGTCCAGGGGACCTGGGCCGGGGACCCGACAGGACCCGGGGACCTGGTTCCGGGGTGCCGACCTGACCCGGTGACCTGGGGCTGTGGTGTCGACCGGACTCGGGGACCTGGTCCGGTGTCCCGTCATGACCCGGGGACCTGGGGTAGGGGTGGTCACCAGACCGTTGTACCCAGGCCGTTGACCCGACATGACCCTGTGACCCGGAGCCTGGGTAAAAATCCAACCCGGGGACCCGGGCATGGGACGTGACATGACCCGACCTGGGTCCGGGGTCCCGACCTGACCCGGTGACCTGGGCCGGGGACCCCACGTGACCCGGGGACCTGGGGCCGGGGATGTCACCCGACACTGGTACCCGGGGCAGCGACCCGATACGACCCGGGGACCTGGGTCCGGGGTCCCGACCTGACCCGGTGACCTGGGGCCAGGGTAACCACTTGACCCGGGGACCCGGGCCGGGGACCCGGTATGACTCCGTCTCCCGGGGCCGGGGTGGTCACCTGACACTGCTACCCGGGACAGCGACCCGACATGACCCGGTGACCCGGGGCCGGGGTAACGACCTGTCCAGGGGACCTGGGCCGGGGACCCGACACGACCCGGTGACCTGGTTCCGGGGTGCCGACCTGACCCGGTGACCTGGGGCTGTGGTGTCGACCGGACTCGGGGACCTGGTCCGGTGTCCCGTCATGACCCGGGGACCTGGGGTCGGGGTGGTCACCAGACCGTTGTACCCAGGCCGTTGACCCGACATGACCCTGTGACCCGGGGCCTGGGTAAAAATCCAACCCGGGGACCCGGGCATGGGACATGACATGACCCGACCTGGGTCCGGGGTCCCGACCTGACCCGCTGACCTGGGGCCGGTGTCCCCACGTGACCCGGGGTCCTGGTGCCGGGGTCCCCACGTGACCCGGGGACCCGAGCCGGGGTCCCCACGTGACCCGGTGACCTGAGGCCGGGGTCCCCACGTGACCCGGGGTCCTGGGGCCGGGGTCCCCACGTGACCCGGGGTCCTGGTGCCGGGGTCCCCACGTGACCCGGGGAACCGGGCCGGGGACGCCACGTGACCTGGTGACCTGGGGCCGGGGTCCCCACGTGACCCGGGGACCCGGGCCGGGGACATCACGTGACCCGGTCACCTGGGGCCGGGGTCCCCACGTGACCCGGGGTCCTGGTGCCGGGGACCCCACGTGACCCGGGGACCCGGGCCGGGGTCCCCACGTGACCCGGGGTCCTGGTGCCGGGGTCCCCACGTGACCCGCTGACTTGGGGCCGGGGTCCCCACTTGACCCGGGGTCCTGGTGCCGGGGTCCCCACGTGACCCGAGGACCCGGGCCGGGGTCCCCACGTGACCCGGTGACCTGGGGCGAGGGTCCCCACGTGACCCGGGGTCCTGGTGCCGGGGTCCCCAAGTGACCCGGGGACCCGGGCCGGGGACCCCACGTGACCTGGTGACCTGGGGCCGGGGTCCCCACGTGACCCGGGGACCCGGGCCGGGGACATCACGTGACCCGGTCACCTGGGGCCGGGGTCCCCACGTGACCCGGGGTCCTGGTGCTGGGGTCCCCACGTGACCCGGGGACCCGGGCCGGGGACATCACGTGACCCGGTCACCTGGGGCCGGGATCCCCACGTGACCCGGTCACCTGGGGCCGGGGTCCCCACGTGACCCGGGGTCCTGGTGTCGGGGTCCCCACGTGACCCGGTGACCTGGGGCCGGGGTCCCCACGTGACCCGGGGTCCTGGTGCCGGTGTCCCCACGTGACCCGGGGACCCGGGCCGGGGTCCCCACGTGACCCGGAGTCCTGGTGCCGGTGTCCCCACGTGACCCGGGGACCCGGGCCGGGGACCCCACGTGACCCGGTGACCTACGGCCGGGGTCCCCACGTGACCCGGGGACCCGGGCCGGGGACATCACGTGACCCGGTCACCCGGGCCGGGGTCCCCACGTGACCCAGGGTCCTGGTGCCGGTGTCCCCACGTGACCCGGTGACCTGGGGCCGGGGTCCCCACGTGACCCGGTGACCTGGGGCCGGGGTCCCCACGTGACCCGGTCACCTGGGGCCGGGGTCCCCACGTGACCCGGTGACCTGAGGCCGGGTTCCCCACGTGACCCGGGGTCCTGGGGCCGGGGTCCCCACGTGACCCGGGGTCCTGGTGCCGGGGTCCCCACGTGACCCGGGGACCCGGGCCGGGGACCCCACGTGACCCGGTGACCTGGGGCCGGGGTCCCCACGTGACCCGGGGACCCGGGCCGGGGACATCACGTGACCCGGTCACCTGGGGCCGGGGTCCCCACGTGACCCGGGGTCCTGGTGCCGGGGACCCCACGTGACCCGGGGACCCGGGCCGGGGTCCCCACGTGACCCGGGGTCCTGGTGCCGGGGTCCCCACGTGACCCGCTGACTTGGGGCCGGGGTCCCCACTTGACCCGGGGTCCTGGTGCCGGGGTCCCCACGTGACCCGAGGACCCGGGCCGGGGTCCCCACGTGACCCGGTGACCTGGGGCGAGGGTCCCCACGTGACCCGGGGTCCTGGTGCCGGGGTCCCCAAGTGACCCGGGGACCCGGGCCGGGGACCCCACGTGACCCGGTGACCTGGGGCCGGGGTCCCCACGTGACCCGGGGACCCGGGCCAGGGACATCACGTGACCCGGTCACCTGGGGCCGGGATCCCCACGTGACCCGGTCACCTGGGGCCGGGGTCCCCACGTGACCCGGGGTCCTGGTGTCGGGGTCCCCACGTGACCCGGTGACCTGGGGCCGGGGTCCCCACGTGACCCGGGGTCCTGGTGCCTGGGTTCCCACGTGACCCGGGGACCCGGGCCGGGGTCCCCACGTGACCCGGGGTCCTGGTGCCGGTGTCCCCACGTGACCCGGGGACCCGGGCCGGGGACCCCACGTGACCCGGTGACCTGGGGCCGGGGTCCCCACGTGACCCGGGGACCCGGGCCGGGGACATCACGTGACCCGGTCACCTGGGGCCGGGGTCCCCACGTGACCCGGAGTCCTGGTGCCGGTGTCCCCACGTGACCCGGGGACCCGGGCCAGGGACCCCACGTGACCCGGTGACCTACGGCCGGGGTCCCCACGTGACCCGGGGACCCGGGCCGGGGACATCACGTGACCCGGTCACCTGGGCCGGGGTCTCCACGTGACCCGGGGTCCTGGTGCCGGGGTCCCCACGTGACCCGGGGACCCGGGCCGGGGTCCCCACGTGACCCGGGGTCCTGGTGCCGGTGTCCCCACGTGACCCGTAGACCTGGGGCCGGGGTCCCCACGTGACCCGGTGACCTGGGGCCGGGGTCCCCACGTGACCCGGGGACCCGGGCCGGGGTCCCCACGTGACCCAGGGTCCTGGTGCCGGTGTCCCCACGTGACCCGGTCACCTGGGGCCGGGGTCCCTTCGTGACCTGGTCACCTGGGGCGTGGGGTCCCCACGTGACCTGGGGTCCTGGTGCCGGTGTCCCCACGTGACCCAGTCACCTGGGGCCCGGGTCCCCACGTGACCCGGTCACCTGGGGCCGGGGTCCCCACGTGACCTGGGGACCCGGGCCGGGGACCCCACGTGACCCGGGGACCTGGGGCCGGGGATGTCACCCGACACTGGTACCCGGGGCAGCGACCCGATACGACCCGGGGACCTGGGTCCGGGGTCCCGACCTGACCCGGTGACCTGGGGCCAGGGTAACCACCTGACCCGGGGACCCGGGCCGGGGACTCGGTATGACTCTGTCGCCCGGGGCCGGGGTGGTCACCTGACACTGGTACCCGGGACAGCGACCCGACATGACCCGGTGACCCGGGGCCGGGGTAACGACCTGTCCAGGGGACCTGGGCCGGGGACCCGACAGGACCCGGTGACCTGGTTCCGGGGTGCCGACCTGACCCGGTGACCTGGGGCTGTGGTGTCGACCGGACTCGGGGACCTGGTCCGGTGTCCCGTAATGACCCGGGGACCTGGGGTCGGGGTGGTCACCAGACCGTTGTACCCAGGCCGTTGACCCGACATGACCCTGTGACCCGGGGCCTGGGTAAAAATCCAACCCGGGGACCCGGGCATGGGACATGACATGACCCGACCTGGGTCCGGGGTCCCGACCTGACCCGGTGACCTGGGGCCAGGGTAACCACCTGACCCGGGGACCCGGGCCGGGGACCCGGTATGACTCCGTCTCCCGGGGCCGGGGTGGTCACCTGACACTGGTACCCGGGACAGCGACCCGACATGACCCGGTGACCCGGGGCCGGGGTAACGACCTGTCCAGGGGACCTGGGCCGGGGACCCGACAGGACCCGGGGACCTGGTTCCGGGGTGCCGACCTGACCCGGTGACCTGGGGCTGTGGTGTCGACCGGACTCGGGGACCTGGTCCGGTGTCCCGTCATGACCCGGGGACCTGGGGTCGGGGTGGTCACCAGACCGTTGTACCCAGGCCGTTGAGCCGACATGACCCTGTGACCCGGGGCCTGGGTAAAAATCCAACCCGGGGACCCGGGCATGGGACGTGACATGACCCGACCTGGGGCCGGGATCCCCACGTGACCCGGTCACCTGGGGCCGGGGTCCCCACGTGACCCGGGGTCCTGGTGTCGGGGTCCCCACGTGACCCGGTGACCTGGGGCCGGGGTCCCCACGTGACCCGGGGTCCTGGTGCCTGGGTTCCCACGTGACCCGGGGACCCGGGCCGGGGTCCCCACGTGACCCCGGGTCCTGGTGCCGGGGTCCCCACGTGACCCGGGGACCCGAGCCGGGGTCCCCACGTGACCCGGTGACCTGAGGCCGGTGTCCCCACGTGACCCGGTGACCTGGGGCCGGGGTCCCCACGTGACCCGGGGTCCTGGTGCCGGGGTCCCCACGTGACCCGGGGACCCGGGCCGGGGACCCCACGTGACCCGGTGACCTGGGGCCGGGGTCCCCACGTGACCCGGTGACCCGGGCCGGGGACATCACGTGACCCGGTGACCTGGGGCCGGGGTCCCCACGTGACCCGCGGTCCTGGTGCCGGGGTCCCCACGTGACCCGGGGATCCGGGCCGGGGTCCCCACGTGACCCGGGGTCCTGGTGCCGGTGTCCCCACGTGACCCGGTGACCTGGGGCCGGGGTCCCCACGTGACCCGGTGACCTGGGGCCGGGGACCCCACGTGACCCGGTGACCTGGGGCCGGGGTCCCCACGTGACCCAGGGTCCTGGTGCCGGTGTCCCCACGTGACCCGGTGACTTGGGGCCGGGGTCCCCACGTGACCCGGGGTCCTGAGGCCGGTGTCCCCACGTGACCCGGGGTCCTGGTGCCGGTGTCCCCACGTGACCCGGTGACCTGAGGCCGGGGTCCCCACGTGACCCGGTGACCTGGGGCCGGGGTCCCCACGTGACCCGGGGTCCCGGGCCGGGGACATCACGTGACCCGGTCACCTGGGGCCGGAGTCCCCACGTGACCCGGGGTCCTGGTGCCGGTGTCCCCACGTGACCCAGTGACCTGGGGCCGGGGTCCCCACGTGACCCGGGGACCCGGGCCGGGGTCCCCACGTGACCCAGGGTCCTGGTGCCAGTGTCCCCACGTGACCCGGTCACCTGGGTCCGGGGTCCCCACGTGACCCGGTCACCTGGGGCCGGGGTCCCCACGTGACCCGGTCACCTGGTGCCGGGGTCCCCACGTGACCCGGGGTCCTGGTGCCGGTGTCTCTACGTGACCCGGTTACCTGGGGCCCGGGTTCCCACGTGACCCGGTCACCTGGGGCCGGGGTCCCCACGTGACCTGGGGACCCGGGCCGGGGACCCCACGTGACCCGGGGACCTGGGGCCGGGGATGTCACCCGACACTGGTACCCGGGGCAGCGACCCGATACGACCCGGGGACCTGGGTCCGGGGTCCCGACCTGACCCGGTGACCTCGGGCCAGGGTAACCACCTGACCCGGGGACCCTGGCCGGGGACTCGGTATGACTCCGTCTCCCGGGGCCGGGGTGGTCACCTGACACTGCTACCCGGGACAGCGACCCGACATGACCCGGTGACCCGGGGCCGGGGTAACGACCTGTCCAGGGGACCTGGGCCGGGGACCCGACAGGACCCGGGGACCTGGTTCCGGGGTGCCGACCTGACCCGGTGACCTGGGGCTGTGGTGTCGACCGGACTCGGGGACCTGGTCCGGTGTCCCGTCATGACCCGGGGACCTGGGGTAGGGGTGGTCACCAGACCGTTGTACCCAGGCCGTTGACCCGACATGACCCTGTGACCCGGAGCCTGGGTAAAAATCCAACCCGGGGACCCGGGCATGGGACGTGACATGACCCGACCTGGGTCCGGGGTCCCGACCTGACCCGGTGACCTGGGCCGGGGACCCCACGTGACCCGGGGACCTGGGGCCGGGGATGTCACCCGACACTGGTACCCGGGGCAGCGACCCGATACGACCCGGGGACCTGGGTCCGGGGTCCCGACCTGACCCGGTGACCTGGGGCCAGGGTAACCACTTGACCCGGGGACCCGGGCCGGGGACCCGGTATGACTCCGTCTCCCGGGGCCGGGGTGGTCACCTGACACTGCTACCCGGGACAGCGACCCGACATGACCCGGTGACCCGGGGCCGGGGTAACGACCTGTCCAGGGGACCTGGGCCGGGGACCCGACACGACCCGGTGACCTGGTTCCGGGGTGCCGACCTGACCCGGTGACCTGGGGCTGTGGTGTCGACCGGACTCGGGGACCTGGTCCGGTGTCCCGTCATGACCCGGGGACCTGGGGTCGGGGTGGTCACCAGACCGTTGTACCCAGGCCGTTGAGCCGACATGACCCTGTGACCCGGAGCCTGGGTAAAAATCCAACCCGGGGACCCGGGCATGGGACGTGACATGACCCGACCTGGGTCCGGGGTCCCGACCTGACCCGGTGACCTGGGCCGGGGACCCCACGTGACCCGGGGACCTGGGGCCGGGGATGTCACCCGACACTGGTACCCGGGGCAGAGACCCGATACGACCCGGGGACCTGGGTCCGGGGTCCCGACCTGACCCGGTGACCTGGGGCCAGGGTAACCACTTGACCCGGGGACCCGGGCCGGGGACCCGGTATGACTCCGTCTCCCGGGGCCGGGGTGGTCACCTGACACTGCTACCCGGGACAGCGACCCGACATGACCCGGTGACCCGGGGCCGGGGTAACGACCTGTCCAGGGGACCTGAGCCGGGGACCCGACAGGACCCGGGGACCTGGTTCCGGGGTGCCGACCTGACCCGGTGACCTGGGGCTGTGGTGTCGACCGGACTCGGGGACCTGGTCCGGTGTCCCGTCATGACCCGGGGACCCGGGCCGGGGACATCACGTGACCCGGTCACCTGGGGCCGGGGTCCCCACGTGACCCGGGGTCCTGGTGCCGGGGACCCCACGTGACCCGGGGACCCGGGCCGGGGTCCCCACGTGACCCGGGGTCCTGGTGCCGGGGTCCCCACGTGACCCGCTGACTTGGGGCCGGGGTCCCCACTTGACCCGGGGTCCTGGTGCCGGGGTCCCCACGTGACCCGAGGACCCGGGCCGGGGTCCCCACGTGACCCGGTGACCTGGGGCGAGGGTCCCCACGTGACCCGGGGTCCTGGTGCCGGGGTCCCCAAGTGACCCGGGGACCCGGGCCGGGGACCCCACGTGACCCGGTGACCTGGGGCCGGGGTCCCCACGTGACCCGGGGACCCGGGCCAGGGACATCACGTGACCCGGTCACCTGGGGCCGGGATCCCCACGTGACCCGGTCACCTGGGGCCGGGGTCCCCACGTGACCCGGGGTCCTGGTGTCGGGGTCCCCACGTGACCCGGTGACCTGGGGCCGGGGTCCCCACGTGACCCGGGGTCCTGGTGCCTGGGTTCCCACGTGACCCGGGGACCCGGGCCGGGGTCCCCACGTGACCCGGGGTCCTGGTGCCGGTGTCCCCACGTGACCCGGGGACCCGGGCCGGGGACCCCACGTGACCCGGTGACCTGGGGCCGGGGTCCCCACGTGACCCGGGGACCCGGGCCGGGGACATCACGTGACCCGGTCACCTGGGGCCGGGGTCCCCACGTGACCCGGAGTCCTGGTGCCGGTGTCCCCACGTGACCCGGGGACCCGGGCCAGGGACCCCACGTGACCCGGTGACCTACGGCCGGGGTCCCCACGTGACCCGGGGACCCGGGCCGGGGACATCACGTGACCCGGTCACCTGGGCCGGGGTCTCCACGTGACCCGGGGTCCTGGTGCCGGGGTCCCCACGTGACCCGGGGACCCGGGCCGGGGTCCCCACGTGACCCGGGGTCCTGGTGCCGGTGTCCCCACGTGACCCGTAGACCTGGGGCCGGGGTCCCCACGTGACCCGGTGACCTGGGGCCGGGGTCCCCACGTGACCCGGGGACCCGGGCCGGGGTCCCCACGTGACCCAGGGTCCTGGTGCCGGTGTCCCCACGTGACCCGGTCACCTGGGGCCGGGGTCCCTTCGTGACCTGGTCACCTGGGGCGTGGGGTCCCCACGTGACCTGGGGTCCTGGTGCCGGTGTCCCCACGTGACCCAGTCACCTGGGGCCCGGGTCCCCACGTGACCCGGTCACCTGGGGCCGGGGTCCCCACGTGACCTGGGGACCCGGGCCGGGGACCCCACGTGACCCGGGGACCTGGGGCCGGGGATGTCACCCGACACTGGTACCCGGGGCAGCGACCCGATACGACCCGGGGACCTGGGTCCGGGGTCCCGACCTGACCCGGTGACCTGGGGCCAGGGTAACCACCTGACCCGGGGACCCGGGCCGGGGACTCGGTATGACTCTGTCGCCCGGGGCCGGGGTGGTCACCTGACACTGGTACCCGGGACAGCGACCCGACATGACCCGGTGACCCGGGGCCGGGGTAACGACCTGTCCAGGGGACCTGGGCCGGGGACCCGACACGACCCGGTGACCTGGTTCCGGGGTGCCGACCTGACCCGGTGACCTGGGGCTGTGGTGTCGACCGGACTCGGGGACCTGGTCCGGTGTCCCGTAATGACCCGGGGACCTGGGGTCGGGGTGGTCACCAGACCGTTGTACCCAGGCCGTTGACCCGACATGACCCTGTGACCCGGGGCCTGGGTAAAAATCCAACCCGGGGACCCGGGCATGGGACATGACATGACCCGACCTGGGTCCGGGGTCCCGACCTGACCCGGTGACCTGGGGCCAGGGTAACCACCTGACCCGGGGACCCGGGCCGGGGACCCGGTATGACTCCGTCTCCCGGGGCCGGGGTGGTCACCTGACACTGGTACCCGGGACAGCGACCCGACATGACCCGGTGACCCGGGGCCGGGGTAACGACCTGTCCAGGGGACCTGGGCCGGGGACCCGACAGGACCCGGGGACCTGGTTCCGGGGTGCCGACCTGACCCGGTGACCTGGGGCTGTGGTGTCGACCGGACTCGGGGACCTGGTCCGGTGTCCCGTCATGACCCGGGGACCTGGGGTCGGGGTGGTCACCAGACCGTTGTACCCAGGCCGTTGAGCCGACATGACCCTGTGACCCGGGGCCTGGGTAAAAATCCAACCCGGGGACCCGGGCATGGGACGTGACATGACCCGACCTGGGGCCGGGATCCCCACGTGACCCGGTCACCTGGGGCCGGGGTCCCCACGTGACCCGGGGTCCTGGTGTCGGGGTCCCCACGTGACCCGGTGACCTGGGGCCGGGGTCCCCACGTGACCCGGGGTCCTGGTGCCTGGGTTCCCACGTGACCCGGGGACCCGGGCCGGGGTCCCCACGTGACCCCGGGTCCTGGTGCCGGGGTCCCCACGTGACCCGGGGACCCGAGCCGGGGTCCCCACGTGACCCGGTGACCTGAGGCCGGTGTCCCCACGTGACCCGGTGACCTGGGGCCGGGGTCCCCACGTGACCCGGGGTCCTGGTGCCGGGGTCCCCACGTGACCCGGGGACCCGGGCCGGGGACCCCACGTGACCCGGTGACCTGGGGCCGGGGTCCCCACGTGACCCGGTGACCCGGGCCGGGGACATCACGTGACCCGGTGACCTGGGGCCGGGGTCCCCACGTGACCCGCGGTCCTGGTGCCGGGGTCCCCACGTGACCCGGGGATCCGGGCCGGGGTCCCCACGTGACCCGGGGTCCTGGTGCCGGTGTCCCCACGTGACCCGGTGACCTGGGGCCGGGGTCCCCACGTGACCCGGTGACCTGGGGCCGGGGACCCCACGTGACCCGGTGACCTGGGGCCGGGGTCCCCACGTGACCCAGGGTCCTGGTGCCGGTGTCCCCACGTGACCCGGTGACTTGGGGCCGGGGTCCCCACGTGACCCGGGGTCCTGAGGCCGGTGTCCCCACGTGACCCGGGGTCCTGGTGCCGGTGTCCCCACGTGACCCGGTGACCTGAGGCCGGGGTCCCCACGTGACCCGGTGACCTGGGGCCGGGGTCCCCACGTGACCCGGGGTCCCGGGCCGGGGACATCACGTGACCCGGTCACCTGGGGCCGGAGTCCCCACGTGACCCGGGGTCCTGGTGCCGGTGTCCCCACGTGACCCAGTGACCTGGGGCCGGGGTCCCCACGTGACCCGGGGACCCGGGCCGGGGTCCCCACGTGACCCAGGGTCCTGGTGCCAGTGTCCCCACGTGACCCGGTCACCTGGGTCCGGGGTCCCCACGTGACCCGGTCACCTGGGGCCGGGGTCCCCACGTGACCCGGTCACCTGGTGCCGGGGTCCCCACGTGACCCGGGGTCCTGGTGCCGGTGTCTCTACGTGACCCGGTTACCTGGGGCCCGGGTTCCCACGTGACCCGGTCACCTGGGGCCGGGCTCCCCACGTGACCTGGGGACCCGGGCCGGGGACCCCACGTGACCCGGGGACCTGGGGCCGGGGATGTCACCCGACACTGGTACCCGGGGCAGCGACCCGATACGACCCGGGGACCTGGGTCCGGGGTCCCGACCTGACCCGGTGACCTCGGGCCAGGGTAACCACCTGACCCGGGGACCCTGGCCGGGGACTCGGTATGACTCCGTCTCCCGGGGCCGGGGTGGTCACCTGACACTGCTACCCGGGACAGCGACCCGACATGACCCGGTGACCCGGGGCCGGGGTAACGACCTGTCCAGGGGACCTGGGCCGGGGACCCGACAGGACCCGGGGACCTGGTTCCGGGGTGCCGACCTGACCCGGTGACCTGGGGCTGTGGTGTCGACCGGACTCGGGGACCTGGTCCGGTGTCCCGTCATGACCCGGGGACCTGGGGTAGGGGTGGTCACCAGACCGTTGTACCCAGGCCGTTGACCCGACATGACCCTGTGACCCGGAGCCTGGGTAAAAATCCAACCCGGGGACCCGGGCATGGGACGTGACATGACCCGACCTGGGTCCGGGGTCCCGACCTGACCCGGTGACCTGGGCCGGGGACCCCACGTGACCCGGGGACCTGGGGCCGGGGATGTCACCCGACACTGGTACCCGGGGCAGCGACCCGATACGACCCGGGGACCTGGGTCCGGGGTCCCGACCTGACCCGGTGACCTGGGGCCAGGGTAACCACTTGACCCGGGGACCCGGGCCGGGGACCCGGTATGACTCCGTCTCCCGGGGCCGGGGTGGTCACCTGACACTGCTACCCGGGACAGCGACCCGACATGACCCGGTGACCCGGGGCCGGGGTAACGACCTGTCCAGGGGACCTGGGCCGGGGACCCGACACGACCCGGTGACCTGGTTCCGGGGTGCCGACCTGACCCGGTGACCTGGGGCTGTGGTGTCGACCGGACTCGGGGACCTGGTCCGGTGTCCCGTCATGACCCGGGGACCTGGGGTCGGGGTGGTCACCAGACCGTTGTACCCAGGCCGTTGAGCCGACATGACCCTGTGACCCGGAGCCTGGGTAAAAATCCAACCCGGGGACCCGGGCATGGGACGTGACATGACCCGACCTGGGTCCGGGGTCCCGACCTGACCCGGTGACCTGGGCCGGGGACCCCACGTGACCCGGGGACCTGGGGCCGGGGATGTCACCCGACACTGGTACCCGGGGCAGAGACCCGATACGACCCGGGGACCTGGGTCCGGGGTCCCGACCTGACCCGGTGACCTGGGGCCAGGGTAACCACTTGACCCGGGGACCCGGGCCGGGGACCCGGTATGACTCCGTCTCCCGGGGCCGGGGTGGTCACCTGACACTGCTACCCGGGACAGCGACCCGACATGACCCGGTGACCCGGGGCCGGGGTAACGACCTGTCCAGGGGACCTGAGCCGGGGACCCGACAGGACCCGGGGACCTGGTTCCGGGGTGCCGACCTGACCCGGTGACCTGGGGCTGTGGTGTCGACCGGACTCGGGGACCTGGTCCGGTGTCCCGTCATGACCCGGGGACCTGGGGTCGGGGTGGTCACCAGACCCTTGTACCCAGGCCGTTGAGACGACATGACCCTGTGACCCGGTGCCTGGGTAAAAATCCAACCCGGGGACCCGGGCATGGGACATGACATGACCCGACCTGGGTCCGGGGTCCCGACCTGACCCGGTGACCTGGGCCGGGGACCCCACGTGACCCGGGGACCTGGGGCCGGGGATGTCACCCGACACTGGTACCCGGGGCAGCGACCCGATACGACCCGGGGACCTGGGTCCGGGGTCCCGACCTGACCCGGTGACCTGGGGCCAGGGTAACCACTTGACCCGGGGACCTGGGCCGGGGACCCGGTATGACTCTGTCTCCCGGGGCCGGGGTGGTCACCTGACACTGCTACCCGGGACAGCGACCCGACATGACCCGGTGACCCGGGGCCGGGGTAACGACCTGTCCAGGGGACCTGGGCCGGGGACCCGACAGGACCCGGGGACCTGGTTCCGGGGTGCCGACCTGACCCGGTGACCTGGGGCTGTGGTGTCGACCGGACTCGGGGACCTGGTCCGGTGTCCCGTCATGACCCGGGGACCTGGGGTAGGGGTGGTCACCAGACCGTTGTACCCAGGCCGTTGACCCGACATGACCCTGTGACCCGGGGCCTGGGTAAAAATCCAACCCGGGGACCCGGGCATGGGACATGACATGACCCGACCTGGGTCCAGGGGCCCCGACCGGACCCGCTGACCTGGGGCCGGTGTCCCCACGTGACCCGGGGACCCGAGCCGGGGTCCCCACGTGACCCGGTGACCTGGGGCCGGGGTCCCCACGTGACCCGGGGTCCTGGTGCCGGGGTCCCCACGTGACCCGGTGACCTGGGGCCGGGGTCCCCACGTGACCCGGGGTCCTGGTGCCGGGGTCCCCACGTGACCCGGGGACCCGAGCCGGGGTCCCCACGTGACCCGGTGACCTGGGGCCGGGGTCCCCACGTGACCCGGGGTCCTGGTGCCGGGGTCCCCACGTGACCCGGGGACCCGGGTCGGGGACCCCACGTGACCCGGTGACCTGGGGCCGGGGTCCCCACGTGACCCGGGGACCCGGGCCGGGGACATCACGTGACCCGGTCACCTGGGGCCGGGGTCCCCACGTGACCCGGTCACCTGTGGCCGGGGTCCCCACGTGACCCGGGGTCCTGGTGCCGGGGTCCCCACGTGACCCGGTGACCTGAGGCCGGGGTCCCCACGTGACCCGGTGACCTGGGGCCGGGGTCCCCACGTGACCCGGGGACCCGGGCCGGGGACATCACGTGACCCGGTCACCTGGGGCCGGGGTCCCCACGTGACCCGGGGTCCTGGTGCCGGTGTCCCCACGTGACCCAGTGACCTGGGGCCGGGGTCCCCACGTGACCTGGGGACCCGGGCCGGGGTCCCCACGTGACCCAGGGTCCTGGTGCCAGTGTCCCCACGTGACCCGGTGACCTGGGGCCGGGGTCCCCACGTGACCCGGTGACCTGGGGCCGGGGTCCCCACGTGACCCGGGGACCCGGGCCGGGGACATCACGTGACCCGGTCACCTGGGGCCGGGGTCCCCACGTGACCCGGTCACCTGGGGCCGGGGTCCCCACGTGAGCCGGGGTCCTGGTGCCGGTGTCTCTACGTGACCCGGTTACCTGGGGCCCGGGTCCCCACGTGACCCGGTCACCTGGGGCCGGGGTCCCCACGTGACCTGGGGACCCGGGCTGGGGACCCTACGTGACCCGGGGACCTGGGGCCGGGGATGTCACCCGACACTGGTACCCGGGGCAGCGACCCGATACGACCCGGGGACCTGGGTCCGGGGTCCCGACCTGACCCGGTGACCTGGGGCCAGGGTAACCACCTGACCCGGGGACCCGGGCCGGGGACTCGGTATGACTCCGTCTCCCGGGGCCGGGGTGGTCACCTGACACTGCTTCCCGGGACAGCGACCCGACATGACCCGGTGACCCGGGGCCGGGGTAACGACCTGTCCAGGGGACCTGGGCCGGGGACCCGACAGGACCCGGGGACCTGGTTCCGGGGTGCCGACCTGACCCGGTGACCTGGGGCTGTGGTGTCGACCGGACTCGGGGACCTGGTCCGGTGTCCCGTCATGACCCGGGGACCTGGGGTAGGGGTGGTCACCAGACCGTTGTACCCAGGCCGTTGACCCGACATGACCCTGTGACCCGGTGCCTGGGTAAAAATCCAACCCGGGGACCCGGGCATGGGACGTGACATGACCCGACCTGGGTCCGGGGTCCCGACCTTACCCGGTGACCTTGGGCCAGGGTAACCACCTGACCCGGGGACTCGGGCCGGGGACCCGGTATGACTCCGTCTCCCGGGGCCGGGGTGGTCACCTGACACTGGTACCCGGGACAGCGACCCGACATGACCCGGTGACCCGGGGCCGGGGTAAACGACCTGTCCAGGGGACCTGGGCCGGGGACCCGACATGACCCGGTGACCTGGTTCCGGGGTGCCGACCTGACCCGGTGATCTGGGGCTGTGGTGTCGACCGGACTCCGGGACCTGGTCCGGTGTCCCGTCATGACCCGGGGACCTGGGGTCGGAGTGGTCACCAGACCGTTGTACCCAGGCCGTTGACCCGACATGACCCTGTGACCCGGGGCCTGAGTAAAAATCCGACCCGGGGCCTGGGTAAAAATCCAACCCGGGGACCCGGGGCCGAGTTAACGACCTGTCCAGGGGACCCGGGCCGGGGACCCGACAGGACCCGGTGATCCTTCGCTGGTGTCCCGATGCAACCAGGGGACCCGGGCCTGGGACCCCACGTGACCCGGGGACCTGGGGCAGGGGATGTCACCCGACACTGGTACCCGGGGCAGCGACCCGATACGACCCGGGGACCTGGGTCCGGGGTCCCGACCTGACCCGGTGACCTGGGGCCAGGGTAACCACCTGACCCGGGGACCCGGGCCGGGGACCCGGTATGACTCCGTCTCCCGGGGCCGGGGTGGTCACCTGACACTGCTTCCCGGGACAGCGACCCGACATGACCCGGTGACCCGGGGCCGGGGTAACGACCTGTCCAGGGGACCTGGGCCGGGGACCCGACAGGACCCGGGGACCTGGTTCCGGGGTGCCGACCTGACCCGGTGACCTGTGGCTGTGGTGTCGACCGGACTCGGGGACCTGGTCCGGTGTCCCGTCATGACCCGGGGACCTGGGGTCGGGGTGGTCACCAGACCGTTGTACCCAGGCCGTTGAGCCGACATGACCCTGTGACCCGGAGCCTGGGTAAAAATCCAACCCGGGGACCCGGGCATGGGACGTGACATGACCCGACCTGGGTCCGGGGTCCCGACCTGACCCGGTGACCTGGGCCGGGGACCCCACGTGACCCGGGGACCTGGGGCCGGGGATGTCACCCGACACTGGTACCCGGGGCAGCGACCCGACATGACCCGGTGACCCGGGGCCGGGGTAACGACCTGTCCAGGGGACCTGGGCCGGGGACCCGACAGGACCCGGGGACCTGGTTCCGGGGTGCCGACCTGACCCGGTGACCTGGGGCTGTGGTGTCGACCGGACTCGGGGACCTGGTCCGGTGTCCCGTCATGACCCGGGGACCTGGGGTCGGGGTGGTCACCAGACCGTTGTACCCAGGCCGTTGACCCGACATGACCCTGTGACCCGGGGCCTGGGTAAAAATCCAACCCGGGGACCCAGGCATGGGACATGACATGACCCGACCTGGGTCCGGGGTCCCGACCTGACCCGCTGACCTGGGGCCGGTGTCCCCACGTGACCCGGGGTCCTGGTGCCGGGGTCCCCACGTGACCCGGGGACCCGAGCCGGGGTCCCCACGTGACCCGGTGACCTGGGGCCGGGGTCCCCACGTGACCCGGGGTCCTGGTGCCGGGGTCCCCACGTGACCCGGGGACCCGGGCCGGGGACCCCACGTGACCCGGTGACCTGGGGCCGGGGTCCCCACGTGACCCGGGGACCCGGGCCGGGGACATCACGTGACCCGGTCACCTGGGGCCGGGGTCCCCACGTGACCCGGTCACCTGGGGCCGGGGTCCCCACGTGACCCGGGGTCCTGGTGCCGGGGTCCCCACGTGACCCGGTGACCTGAGGCCGGGGTCCCCACGTGACCCGGTGACCTGGGGCCGGGGTCCCCACGTGACCCGGGGTCCTGGTGCCTGGGTTCCCACGTGACCCGGGGACCCGGGCCGGGGTCCCCACGTGACCCGGGGTCCTGTTGCCGGTGTCCCCACGTGACCCGGGGACCCGGGCCGGGGACCCCACGTGACCCGGTGACCTGGGGCCGGGGTCCCCACGTGACCCGGGGACCCGGGCCGGGGACATCACGTGACCCGGTGACCTGGGGCCGGGGTCCCCACGTGACCCGGGGTCCTGGTGCCGGGGTCCCCACGTGACCCGGGGACCCGGGCCGGGGTCCCCACGTGACCCGGGGTCCTGGTGCCGGTGTCCCCACGTGACCCGGTGACCTGGGGCCGGGGTCCCCACGTGACCCGGTGACCTGGGGCCGGTGTCCCCACGTGACCCGGTGACCTGGGGCCGGGGTCCCCACGTGACCCAGGGTCCTGGTGCCGGTGTCCCCACGTGACCCGGTGACCTGGGGCCGGGGTCCCCACGTGACCCGGGGTCCTGGGGCCGGGGTCCCCACGTGACCCGGGGACCCGGGCCGGGGACATCACGTGACCCGGTGACCTGGGGCCGGGGTCCCCACGTGACCCGGGGACCCGGGCCGGGGACATCACGTGACCCGGTCACCTGGGGCCGGGGTCCCCACGTGACCCGGTGACCTGGGGCCGGTGTCCCCACGTGACCCGGGGTCCTGGTGCCGGGGTCCCCACGTGACCCGGGGACCCGAGCCGGGGTCCCCACGTGACCCGGTGACCTGAGGCCGGGGTCCCCACGTGACCCGGGGTCCTGGTGCCGGGGTCCCCACGTGACCCGGGGACCCGGGCCGGGGACCCCACGTGACCCGGTGACCTGGGGCCGGGGTCCCCACGTGACCCGGGGACCCGGGCCGGGGACATCACGTGACCCGGTCACCTGGGGCCGGGGTCCCCACGTGACCCGGTCACCTGGGGCCGGGGTCCCCACGTGACCCGGGGTCCTGGTGCCGGGGTCCCCACGTGACCCGGTGACCTGAGGCCGGGGTCCCCACGTGACCCGGTGACCTGGGGCCGGGGTCTCCACGTGACCCGGGGTCCTGGTGCCTGGGTTCCCACGTGACCCAGGGACCCGGGCCGGGGTCCCCACGTGACCCGGGGTCCTGTTGCCGGTGTCCCCACGTGACCCGGGGACCCGGGCCAGGGGACCCCACGTGACCCGGTGACCTGGGGCCGGGGTCCCCACGTGACCCGGGGTCCTGGTGCCGGGGTCCCCACGTGACCCGGTCACCTGGGGCGAGGGTCCCCACGTGACCCGGGGTCCTGGTGCCGGTGTACCCACGTGACCCGGTGAACTGGGGCCGGGGTCCCCACGTGACCCGGTGACCTGGGGCCGGTGTCCCCACGTGACCCGGTGACCTGAGGCCAGGGTCCCCACGTGACCCGGGGTCCTGGTGCCAGTGTCCCCACGTGACCCGGGGACCCGGGCCGGGGACATCACGTGACCCGGTAACCTGGGCCGGGGTCCCCACGTGACCCGGGGTCCTGGTGCCGGGGTCCCCACGTGACCCGGGGACCCGGGCCGGGGACATCACGTGACCCGGTCACCTGGGGCCGGGGTCCCCACGTGACCTGGTCACCTGGGGCCAGGGTCCCCACGTGACCCGGTGACCTAGGGCCGGGGTCCCCACGTGACCCGGGGACCCGGGCCGGGGACATCACGTGACCCGGTCACCTGGGGCCGGGGTCCCCACGTGACCCGGAGTCCTGGTGCCGGTGTCCCCACGTGACCCGGGGACCTGGGCCGGGGACCCCACGTGACCCGGTGACCTGGGGCCGGGGTCCCCACGTGACCCGGGGACCCGGGCCGGGGACATCACGTGACCCGGTAACCTGGGCCGGGGTCCCCACGTGACCCGGGGTCCTGGTGCCGGGGTCCCCACGTGACCCGGGGACCCGGGCCGGGGACATCACGTGACCCGGTCACCTGGGGCCGGGGTCCCCACGTGACGTGGTCACCTGGGGCCAGGGTCCCCACGTGACCCGGGGTCCTGGTGCCGGGGTCCCCACATGACCCGGGGACCCGAGCCGGGGTCCCCACGTGACCCGGTGACCTGGGGCCGGGGTCCCCACGTGACCCGGGGTCCTGGTGCCGGGGTCCCCACGTGACCCGGGGACCCGGGCCGGGGACCCCACGTGACCCGGTGATCTGGGGCCGGGGTCCCCACGTGACCCGGGGACCCGGGCCGGGGACATCACGTGACCCGGTCACCTGGGGCCGGGGTCCCCACGTGACCCGGTCACCTGGGGCCGGGGTCCCCACGTGACCCGGGGTCCTGGTGCCGGGGTCCCCACGTGACCCGGGGTCCTGGTGTCGGGGTCCCCACGTGACCCGGTGACCTGGGGCCGGGGTCCCCACGTGACCCGGGGTCCTGGTGCCTCGGTTCCCACATGACCCGGGGACCCGGGCCGGGGTCCCCACGTGACCCGGGGTCCTGGTGCCGGTGTCCCCACGTGACCCGGGGACCCGGGCCGGGGACCCCACGTGACCCGGTGACCTAGGGCCGGGGTCCCCACGTGACCCGGGGACCCGGGCCGGGGACATCACGTGACCCGGTCACCTGGGGCCGGGGTCCCCACGTGACCCGGAGTCCTGGTGCCGGTGTCCCCACGTGACCCGGGGACCTGGGCCGGGGACCCCACGTGACCCGGTGACCTGGGGCCGGGGTCCCCACGTGACCCGGGGACCCGGGCCGGGGACATCACGTGACCCGGTAACCTGGGCCGGGGTCCCCACGTGACCCGGGGTCCTGGTGCCGGGGTCCCCACGTGACCCGGGGACCCGGGCCTGGGACATCACGTGACCCGGTCACCTGGGGCCGGGGTCCCCACGTGACCTGGTCACCTGGGGCCAGGGTCCCCACGTGACCCGGGGTCCTGGTGCAGGTGTCCCCACGTGACCCAGTCACCTGGGGCCCGGGTCCCCACGTGACCCGGTCACCTGGGGCCGGGGTCCCCACGTGACCTGGGGACCCGGGCCGGGGACCCCACGTGACCCGGGGACCTGGGGCCGGGGATGTCACCCGACACTGGTACCCGGGGCAGCGACCCGATACGACCCGGGGACCTGGGTCCGGGGTCCCGACCTGACCCGGTGACCTGGGGCCAGGGTAACCACCTGACCCGGGGACCCGGGCCGGGGACTCGGTATGACTCCGTCTCCCGGGGCCGGGGTGGTCACCTGACACTGCTTCCCGGGACAGCGACCCGACATGACCCGGTGACCCGGGGCCGGGGTAACGACCTGTCCAGGGGACCTGGGCCGGGGACCCGACAGGACCCGGGGACCTGGTTCCGGGGTGCCGACCTGACCCGGTGACCTGGGGCTGTGGTGTCGACCGGACTCGGGGACCTGGTCCGGTGTCCCGTCATGACCCGGGGACCTGGGGTAGGGGTGGTCACCAGACCGTTGTACCCAGGCCGTTGACCCGACATGACCCTGTGACCCGGGGCCTGGGTAAAAATCCAACCCGGGGACCCGGGCATGGGACGTGACATGACCCGACCTGGGTCCGGGGTCCCGACCTGACCCGGTGACCTTGGGCCAGGGTAACCACCTGACCCGGGGACTCGGGCCGGGGACCCGGTATGACTCCGTCTCCCGGGGCCGGGGTGGTCACCTGACACTGGTACCCGGGACAGCGACCCGACATGACCCGGTGACCCGGGGCCGGGGTAAACGACCTGTCCAGGGGACCTGGGCCGGGGACCCGACAGGACCCGGTGACCTGGTTCCGGGGTGCCGACCTGACCCGGTGATCTGGGGCTGTGGTGTCGACCGGACTCCGGGACCTGGTCCGGTGTCCCGTCATGACCCGGGGACCTGGGGTCGGGGTGGTCACCAGACCGTTGTACCCAGGCCGTTGACCCGACATGACCCTGTGACCCGGGGCCTGGGTAAAAATCCAACCCGGGGACCCGGGCATGGGACATGACATGACCCGACCTGGGTCCGGGGTCCCGACCTGACCCGGTGACCTGGGGCCGGTGTCCCCACGTGACCCGGGGTCCTGGTGCCGGGGTCCCCACGTGACCCGGGGACCCGAGCCGGGGTCCCCACGTGACCCGGTGACCTGAGGCCGGGGTCCCCACGTGACCCGGTGACCTGGGGCCGGGGTCCCCACGTGACCCGGGGACCCGGGCCGGGGACATCACGTGACCCGGTGACCTAGGGCCGGGGTCCCCACGTGACCCGGGGTCCTGGTGCCGGGGTCCCCACGTGACCCGGTGACCTGGGGCCGGGGTCCCCACGTGACCCGGGGTCCTGGTGCCGGTGTCCCCACGTGACCCGGTGACCTGGGGCCGGGGTCCCCACGTGACCCGGTGACCTGGGGCCGGTGTCCCCACGTGACCCGGTGACCTAGGGCCGGGGTCCCCACGTGACCCAGGGTCCTGGTGCCGGTGTCCCCACGTGACCCGGTGACCTGGGGCCGGGGTCCCCACGTGACCCGGGGTCCTGAGGCCGGTGTCCCCACGTGACCCGGGGTCCTGGTGCCGGGGTCCCCACGTGACCCGGTGATCTGAGGCCGGGGTCCCCACGTGACCCGGTGACCTGGGGCCGGGGTCCCCACGTGACCCGGGGACCCGGGCCGGGGACATCACGTGACCCGGTCACCTGGGGCCGGGGTCCCCACGTGACCCGGTCACCTGGGGCCGGGGTCCCCACGTGACCCGGGGTCCTGGTGCCGGTGTCTCTACGTGACCCGGTTACCTGGGGCCCGGGTTCCCACGTGACCCGGTCACCTGGGGCCGGGGTCCCCACGTGACCTGGGGACCCGGGCCGGGGACCCCACGTGACCCGGGGACCTGGGGCCGGGGATGTCACCCGACACTGGTACCCGGGGCAGCGACCCGATACGACCCGGGGACCTGGGTCCGGGGTCCCGACCTGACCCGGTGACCTCGGGCCAGGGTAACCACCTGACCCGGGGACCCTGGCCGGGGACTCGGTATGACTCCGTCTCCCGAGGCCGGGGTGGTCACCTGACACTGCTACCCGGGACAGCGACCCGACATGACCCGGTGACCCGGGGCCGGGGTAACGACCTGTCCAGGGGACCTGGGCCGGGGACCCGACAGGACCCGGTGACCTGGTTCCGGGGTGCCGACCTGACCCGGTGACCTGGGGCTTTGGTGTCGACCGGACTCGGGGACCTGGTCCGGTGTCCCGTCATGACCCGGGGACCTGGGGTAGGGGTGGTCACCAGACCGTTGTACCCAGGCCGTTGACCCGACATGACCCTGTGACCCGGAGCCTGGGTAAAAATCCAACCCGGGGACCCGGGCATGGGACGTGACATGACCCGACCTGGGTCCGGGGTCCCGACCTGACCCGGTGACCTGGGCCGGGGACCCCACGTGACCCGGGGACCTGGGGCCGGGGATGTCACCCGACACTGGTACCCGGGGCAGCGACCCGATACGACCCGGGGACCTGGGTCCGGGGTCCCGACCTGACCCGGTGACCTGGGGCCAGGGTAACCACTTGACCCGGGGACCCGGGCCGGGGACCCGGTATGACTCCGTCTCCCGGGGCCGGGGTGGTCACCTGACACTGCTACCCGGGACAGCGACCCAACATGACCCGGTGACCCGGGGCCGGGGTAACGACCTGTCCAGGGGACCTGGGCCGGGGACCCGACAGGACCCGGTGACCTGGTTCCGGGGTGCCGACCTGACCCGGTGACCTGGGGCCTTGGTGTCGACCGGACTCGGGGACCTGGTCCGGTGTCCCGTCATGACCCAGGGACCTGGGGTCGGGGTGGTCACCAGACTGTTGTACCCAGGCCGTTGACCCGACATGACCCTGTGACCCGGGGCCTGGGTAAAAATCCAACCCGGGGACCCGGGCATGGGACATGACATGACCCGACCTGGGTCCGGGGTCCCGACCTGACCCGCTGACCTGGGGCCGGTGTCCCCACGTGACCCGGGGTCCTGGTGCCGGGGTCCCCACGTGACCCGGGGACCCGAGCCGGGGTCCCCACGTGACCCGGTGACCTGAGGCCGGGGTCCCCACGTGACCCGGGGACCCGGGCCGGGGACATCACGTGACCCGGTCACCTGGGGCCGGGGTCCCCACGTGACCCGGGGTCCTGGTGCCGGGGACCCCACGTGACCCGGGGACCCGGGCCGGGGTCCCCACGTGACCCGGGGTCCTGGTGCCGGGGTCCCCACGTGACCCGCTGACTTGGGGCCGGGGTCCCCACTTGACCCGGGGTCCTGGTGCCGGGGTCCCCACGTGACCCGAGGACCCGGGCCGGGGTCCCCACGTGACCCGGTGACCTGGGGCGAGGGTCCCCACATGACCCGGGGTCCTGGTGCCGGGGTCCCCAAGTGACCCGGGGACCCGGGCCGGGGACCCCACGTGACCCGGTGACCTGGGGCCGGGGTCCCCACGTGACCCGGGGACCCGGGCCGGGGACATCACGTGACCCGGTGACCTGGGGCCGGGGTCCCCACGTGACCCGGGGACCCGGGCCGGGGACATCACGTGACCCGGTCACCTGGGGCCGGGGTCCCCACGTGACCCGGTGACCTGGGGCCGGTGTCCCCACGTGACCCGGGGTCCTGGTGCCGGGGTCCCCACGTGACCCGGGGACCCGAGCCGGGGTCCCCACGTGACCCGGTGACCTGGGGCCGGGGTCCCCACGTGACCCGGGGTCCTGGTGCCGGGGTCCCCACGTGACCCGGGGACCCGGGCCGGGGACCCCACGTGACCCGGTGACCTGGGGCCGGGGTCCCCACGTGACCCGGGGACCCGGGCCGGGGACATCACGTGACCCGGTCACCTGGGGCCGGGGTCCCCACGTGACCCGGTCACCTGGGGCCGGGGTCCCCACGTGACCCGGGGTCCTGGTGCCGGGGTCCCCACGTGACCCGGTGACCTGAGGCCGGGGTCCCCACGTGACCCGGTGACCTGGGGCCGGGGTCTCCACGTGACCCGGGGTCCTGGTGCCTGGGTTCCCACGTGACCCGGGGACCCGGGCCGGGGTCCCCACGTGACCCGGAGTCCTGTTGCCGGTGTCCCCACGTGACCCGGGGACCCGGGCCAGGGGACCCCACGTGACCCGGTGACCTGGGGCCGGGGTCCCCACGTGACCCGGGGTCCTGGTGCCGGGGTCCCCACGTGACCCGGTCACCTGGGGCGAGGGTCCCCACGTGACCCGGGGTCCTGGTGCCGGTGTCCCCACGTGACCCGGTGAACTGGGGCCGGGGTCCCCACGTGACCCGGTGACCTGGGGCCGGTGTCCCCACGTGACCCGGTGACCTGAGGCCAGGGTCCCCACGTGACCCGGGGTCCTGGTGCCAGTGTCCCCACGTGACCCGGTGACCTGGGGCCGGGGTCCCCACGTGACCCGGGGTCCTGGTGCCGGGGTCCCCACGTGACCCGGGGACCCGGGCCGGGGACATCACGTGACCCGGTCACCTGGGGCCGGGATCCCCACGTGACCCGGTCACCTGGGGCCGGGGTCCCCACGTGACCCGGGGTCCTGGTGTCGGGGTCCCCACGTGACCCGGTGACCTGAGGCCGGGGTCCCCACGTGACCCGGTGACCTGGGGCCGGGGTCCCCACGTGACCCGGTGACCTGGTGTCGGGGTCCCCACGTGACCCGGAGTCCTGGTGTCGGGGTCCCCACGTGACCCGGTGACCTGAGGCCGGGGTCCCCACGTGACCCGGTGACCTGGGGCCGGGGTCCCCACGTGACCCGGGGTCCTGGTGCCGGGGTCCCCACGTGACCTGGGGACCCGGGCCGGGGACCCCACGTGACCCGGGGACCTGGGGCCGGGGATGTCACCCGACACTGGTACCCGGGGCAGCGACCCGATACGACCCGGGGACCTGGGTCCGGGGTCCCGACCTGACCCGGTGACCTGGGGCCAGGGTAACCACCTGACCCGGGGACCCGGGCCGGGGACTCGGTATGACTCCGTCTCCCGGGGCCGGGGTGGTCACCTGACACTGCTACCCGGGACAGCGACCCGACATGACCCGGTGACCCGGGGCCGGGGTAACGACCTGTCCAGGGGACCTGGGCCGGGGACCCGACAGGACCCGGGGACCTGGTTCCGGGGTGCCGACCTGACCCGGTGACCTGGGGCTGTGGTGTCGACCGGACTCGGGGACCTGGTCCGGTGTCCCGTCATGACCCGGGGACCTGGGGTCGGGGTGGTCACCAGACCGTTGTACCCAGGCCGTTGACCCGACATGACCCTGTGACCCGGGGCCTGGGTAAAAATCCAACCCGGGGACCCGGGCATGGGACGTGACATGACCCGACCTGGGTCCGGGGTCCCGACCTGACCCGGTGACCTGGGGCCGGTGTCCCCACGTGACCCGGGGTCCTGGTGCCGGGGTCCCCACGTGTCCCGGGGACCCGAGCCGGGGTCCCCACGTGACCCGGTGACCTGAGGCCGGGGTCCCCACGTGACCCGGTGACCTGGGGCCGGGGTCCCCACGTGACCCGGTGACCTGGGGCCGGGGTCCCCACGTGACCCGGGGATCCGGGCCGGGGTCCCCACGTGACCCGGGGTCCTGGTGCCGGTGTCCCCACGTGACCCGGAGACCTGGTGCCGGGGTCCCCACGTGACCCGGTGACCTGGGGCCGGTGTCCCCACGTGACCCGGTGACCTGGGGCCGGGGTCCCCACGTGACCCAGGGTCCTGGTGCCGGTGTCCCCACGTGACCCGGTGACCTGGGGCCGGGGTCCCCACGTGACCCGGTGACCTGAGGCCGGTGTCCCCACGTGACCCGGGGTCCTGGTGCCGGGGTCCCCACGTGACCCGGTGATCTGAGGCCGGGGTCCCCACGTGACCCGGTGACCTGGGGCCGGGGTCCCCACGTGACCCGGGGACCCGGGCCGGGGACATCACGTGACCCGGTCACCTGGGGCCGGGGTCCCCACGTGACCCGGGGTCCTGGTGCCGGTGTCCCCACGTGACCCAGTGACCTGGGGCCGGGGTCCCCACGTGACCCGGGGACCCGGGCCGGGGTCCCCACGTGACCCAGGGTCCTGGTGCCAGTGTCCCCACGTGACCCGGTGACCTGGGGCCGGGGTCCCCACGTGACCCGGTGACCTGGGGCCGGGGTCCCCACGTGACCCGGGGACCTCGGGCCGGGGACATCACGTGACCCGGTCACCTGGGGCCGGGGTCCCCACGTGACCCGGTCACCTGTGCCCGGGGTCCCCACGTGACCCGGGGTCCTGGTGCCGGTGTCTCTACGTGACCCGGTTACCTGGGGCCCGGGTTCCCACGTGACCCGGTCACCTGGGGCCGGGGTCCCCACGTGACCTGGGGACCCGGGCCGGGGACCCCACGTGACCCGGGGACCTGGGGCCGGGGATGTCACCCGACACTGGTACCCGGGGCAGCGACCCGATATGACACGGGGACCTGGGTCCGGGGTCCCGACCTGACCCGGTGACCTCGGGCCAGGGTAACCACCTGACCCGGGGACCCTGGCCGGGGACTCGGTATGACTCCGTCTCCCGAGGCCGGGGTGGTCACCTGACACTGCTACCCGGGACAGCGACCCGACATGACCCGGTGACCCGGGGCCGGGGTAACGACCTGTCCAGGGGACCTGGGCCGGGGACCCGACAGGACCCGGGGACCTGGTTCCGGGGTGCCGACCTGACCCGGTGACCTGGGGCTGTGGTGTCGACCGGACTCGGGGACCTGGTCCGGTGTCCCGTCATGACCCGGGGACCTGGGGTAGGGGTGGTCACCAGACCGTTGTACCCAGGCCGTTGACCCGACATGACCCTGTGACCCGGAGCCTGGGTAAAAATCCAACCCGGGGACCCGGGCATGGGACGTGACATGACCCGACCTGGGTCCGGGGTCCCGACCTGACCCGGTGACCTGGGCCGGGGACCCCACGTGACCCGGGGACCTGGGGCCGGGGATGTCACCCGACACTGGTACCCGGGGCAGCGACCCGATACGACCCGGGGACCTGGGTCCGGGGTCCCGACCTGACCCGGTGACCTGGGGCCAGGGTAACCACTTGACCCGGGGACCCGGGCCGGGGACCCGGTATGACTCCGTCTCCCGGGGCCGGGGTGGTCACCTGACACTGCTACCCGGGACAGCGACCCAACATGACCCGGTGACCCGGGGCCGGGGTAACGACCTGTCCAGGGGACCTGGGCCGGGGACCCGACAGGACCCGGTGACCTGGTTCCGGGGTGCCGACCTGACCCGGTGACCTGGGGCCTTGGTGTCGACCGGACTCGGGGACCTGGTCCGGTGTCCCGTCATGACCCGGGGACCTGGGGTCGGGGTGGTCACCAGACTGTTGTACCCAGGCCGTTGACCCGACATGACCCTGAGACCCGGGGCCTGGGTAAAAATCCAACCCGGGGACCCGGGCATGGGACATGACATGACCCGACCTGGGTCCGGGGTCCCGACCTGACCCGCTGACCTGGGGCCGGTGTCCCCACGTGACCCGGGGTCCTGGTGCCGGGGTCCCCACGTGACCCGGGGACCCGAGCCGGGGTCCCCACGTGACCCGGTGACCTGAGGCCGGGGTCCCCACGTGACCCGGGGACCCGGGCCGGGGACATCACGTGACCCGGTCACCTGGGGCCGGGGTCCCCACGTGACCCGGGGTCCTGGTGCCGGGGACCCCACGTGACCCGGGGACCCGAGCCGGGGTCCCCACGTGACCCGGGGTCCTGGTGCCGGTGTCCCCACGTGACCCGCTGACTTGGGGCCGGGGTCCCCACTTGACCCGGGGTCCTGGTGCCGTGGTCCCCACGTGACCCGAGGACCCGGGCCGGGGTCCCCACGTGACCCGGTGACCTGGGGCGAGGGTCCCCACGTGACCCGGGGTCCTGGTGCCGGGGTCCCCAAGTGACCCGGGGACCCGGGCCGGGGACCCCACGTGACCCGGTGACCTGGGGCCGGGGTCCCCACGTGACCCGGGGACCCGGGCCGGGGACATCACGTGACCCGGTGACCTGGGGCCGGGGTCCCCACGTGACCCGGGGACCCGGGCCGGGGACATCACGTGACCCGGTCACCTGGGGCCGGGGTCCCCACGTGACCCGGTGACCTGGGGCCGGGGTCCCCACGTGACCCGGGGTCCTGGTGCCGGGGTCCCCACGTGACCCGGGGACCCGAGCCGGGGTCCCCACGTGACCCGGTGACCTGGGGCCGGGGTCCCCACGTGACCCGGGGTCCTGGTGCCGGGGTCCCCACGTGACCCGGGGACCCGGGCCGGGGACATCACGTGACCCGGTCACCTGGGGCCGGGGTCCCCACGTGACCCGGTCACCTGGGGCCGGGGTCCCCACGTGACCCGGGGTCCTGGTGCCGGGGTCCCCACGTGACCCGGTGACCTGAGGCCGGGGTCCCCACGTGACCCGGTGACCTGGGGCCGGGGTCTCCACGTGACCCGGGGTCCTGGTGCCTGGGTTCCCACGTGACCCGGGGACCCGGGCCGGGGTCCCCACGTGACCCGGGGTCCTGTTGCCGGTGTCCCCACGTGACCCGGGGACCCGGGCCAGGGGACCCCACGTGACCCGGTGACCTGGGGCCGGGGTCCCCACGTGACCCGGTGACCTGAGGCCGGGGTCCCCACGTGACCCGGTGACCTGGGGCCGGGGTCCCCACGTGACCCGGGGTCCTGGTGCCGGGGTCCCCACGTGACCTGGGGACCCGGGCCGGGGACCCCACGTGACCCGGGGACCTGGGGCCGGGGATGTCACCCGACACTGGTACCCGGGGCAGCGACCCGATACGACCCGGGGACCTGGGTCCGGGGTCCCGACCTGACCCGGTGACCTGGGGCCAGGGTAACCACCTGACCCGGGGACCCGGGCCGGGGACTCGGTATGACTCCGTCTCCCGGGGCCGGGGTGGTCACCTGACACTGCTACCCGGGACAGCGACCCGACATGACCCGGTGACCCGGGGCCGGGGTAACGACCTGTCCAGGGGACCTGGGCCGGGGACCCGACAGGACCCGGGGACCTGGTTCCGGGGTGCCGACCTGACCCGGTGACCTGTGGCTGTGGTGTCGACCGGACTCGGGGACCTGGTCCGGTGTCCCGTCATGACCCGGGGACCTGGGGTCGGGGTGGTCACCAGACCGTTGTACCCAGGCCGTTGACCCGACATGACCCTGTGACCCGGGGCCTGGGTAAAAATCCAACCCGGGGACCCGGGCATGGGACATGACATGACCCGACCTGGGTCCGGGGTCCCGACCTGACCCGGTGACCTGGGGCCGGTGTCCCCACGTGACCCGGGGTCCTGGTGCCGGGGTCCCCACGTGTCCCGGGGACCCGAGCCGGGGTCCCCACGTGACCCGGTGACCTGAGGCCGGGGTCCCCACGTGACCCGGTGACCTGGGGCCGGGGTCCCCACGTGACCCGGGGACCCGGGCCGGGGACATCACGTGACCCGGTGACCTGGGGCCGGGGTCCCCACGTGACCCGGGGTCCTGGTGCCGGGGTCCCCACGTGACCCGGGGATCCGGGCCGGGGTCCCCACGTGACCCGGGGTCCTGGTGCCGGTGTCCCCACGTGACCCGGTGACCTGGTGCCGGGGTCCCCACGTGACCCGGTGACCTGGGGCCGGTGTCCCCACGTGACCCGGTGACCTGGGGCCGGGGTCCCCACGTGACCCAGGGTCCTGGTGCCGGTGTCCCCACGTGACCCGGTGACCTGGGGCCGGGGTCCCCACGTGACCCGGGGTCCTGAGGCCGGTGTCCCCACGTGACCCGGGGTCCTGGTGCCGGGGTCCCCACGTGACCCGGTGATCTGAGGCCGGGGTCCCCACGTGACCCGGTGACCTGGGGCCGGGGTCCCCACGTGACCCGGGGACCCGGGCCGGGGACATCACGTGACCCGGTCACCTGGGGCCGGGGTCCCCACGTGACCCGGGGTCCTGGTGCCGGTGTCCCCACGTGACCCAGTGACCTGGGGCCGGGGTCCCCACGTGACCCGGGGACCCGGGCCGGGGTCCCCACGTGACCCAGGGTCCTGGTGCCAGTGTCCCCACGTGACCCGGTCACCTGGGGCCGGGGTCCCCACGTGACCCGGTGACCTGGGGCCGGGGTCCCCACGTGACCCGGGGACCCGGGCCGGGGACATCACGTGACCCGGTCACCTGGGGCCGGGGTCCCCACGTGACCCGGTCACCTGGGGCCGGGGTCCCCACGTGACCCGGGGTCCTGGTGCCGGTGTCTCTACGTGACCCGGTTACCTGGGGCCCGGGTTCCCACGTGACCCGGTCACCTGGGGCCGGGGTCCCCACGTGACCTGGGGACCCGGGCCGGGGACCCCACGTGACCCGGGGACCTGGGGCCGGGGATGTCACCCGACACTGGTACCCGGGGCAGCGACCCGATACGACCCGGGGACCTGGGTCCGGGGTCCCGACCTGACCCGGTGACCTCGGGCCAGGGTAACCACCTGACCCGGGGACCCTGGCCGGGGACTCGGTATGACTCCGTCTCCCGAGGCCGGGGTGGTCACCTGACACTGCTACCCGGGACAGCGACCCGACATGACCCGGTGACCCGGGGCCGGGGTAACGACCTGTCCAGGGGACCTGGGCCGGGGACCCGACAGGACCCGGGGACCTGGTTCCGGGGTGCCGACCTGACCCGGTGACCTGGGGCTGTGGTGTCGACCGGACTCGGGGACCTGGTCCGGTGTCCCGTCATGACCCGGGGACCTGGGGTAGGGGTGGTCACCAGACCGTTGTACCCAGGCCGTTGACCCGACATGACCCTGTGACCCGGAGCCTGGGTAAAAATCCAACCCGGGGACCCGGGCATGGGACGTGACATGACCCGACCTGGGTCCGGGGTCCCGACCTGACCCGGTGACCTGGGCCGGGGACCCCACGTGACCCGGGGACCTGGGGCCGGGGATGTCACCCGACACTGGTACCCGGGGCAGCGACCCGATACGACCCGGGGACCTGGGTCCGGGGTCCCGACCTGACCCGGTGACCTGGGGCCAGGGTAACCACTTGACCCGGGGACCCGGGCCGGGGACCCGGTATGACTCCGTCTCCCGGGGCCGGGGTGGTCACCTGACACTGCTACCCGGGACAGCGACCCAACATGACCCGGTGACCCGGGGCCGGGGTAACGACCTGTCCAGGGGACCTGGGCCGGGGACCCGACAGGACCCGGTGACCTGGTTCCGGGGTGCCGACCTGACCCGGTGACCTGGGGCTGTGGTGTCGACCGGACTCGGGGACCTGGTCCGGTGTCCCGTCATGACCCGGGGACCTGGGGTCGGGGTGGTCACCAGACTGTTGTACCCAGGCCGTTGACCCGACATGACCCTGTGACCCGGGGCCTGGGTAAAAATCCAACCCGGGGACCCGGGCATGGGACATGACATGACCCGACCTGGGTCCGGGGTCCCGACCTGACCCGCTGACCTGGGGCCGGTGTCCCCACGTGACCCGGGGTCCTGGTGCCGGGGTCCCCACGTGACCCGGGGACCCGAGCCGGGGTCCCCACGTGACCCGGTGACCTGAGGCCGGGGTCCCCACGTGACCCGGGGTCCTGGTGCCGGGGTCCCCACGTGACCCGGGGTCCTGGTGCCGGGGTCCCCACGTGACCCGGGGAACCGGGCCGGGGACCCCACGTGACCCGGTGACCTGGGGCCGGGGTCCCCACGTGACCCGGGGACCCGGGCCGGGGACATCACGTGACCCGGTCACCTGGGGCCGGGGTCCCCACGTGACCCGGGGTCCTGGTGCCGGGGACCCCACGTGACCCGGGGACCCGGGCCGGGGTCCCCACGTGACCCGGGGTCCTGGTGCCGGGGTCCCCACGTGACCCGCTGACTTGGGGCCGGGGTCCCCACTTGACCCGGGGTCCTGGTGCCGGGGTCCCCACGTGACCCGAGGACCCGGGCCGGGGTCCCCACGTGACCCGGTGACCTGGGGCGAGGGTCCCCACGTGACCCGGGGTCCTGGTGCCGGGGTCCCTAAGTGACCCGGGGACCCGGGCCGGGGACCCCACGTGACCCGGTGACCTGGGGCCGGGGTCCCCACGTGACCCGGGGACCCGGGCCGGGGACATCACGTGACCCGGTCACCTGGGGCCGGGGTCCCCACGTGACCCGGGGTCCTGGTGCTGGGGTCCCCACGTGACCCGGGGACCCGGGCCGGGGACATCACGTGACCCGGTCACCTGGGGCCGGGATCCCCACGTGACCCGGTCACCAGGGGCCGGGGTCCCCACGTGACCCGGGGTCCTGGTGTCGGGGTCCCCACGTGACCCGGAGTCCTGGTGCCGGTGTCCCCACGTGACCCGGGGACCCGTGCTGGGGACCCCACGTGACCCGGTGACCTACGGTCGGGGTCCCCACGTGACCTGGGGACCCGGGCCGGGGACATCACGTGACGCGGTCACCCGGGCCGGGGTCCCCACGTGACCCAGGGTCCTGGTGCCGGTGTCCCCACGTGACCCGGTGACATGGGGCCGGGGTCCCCACGTGACCCGGTGACCTGGGGCCGGGGTCCCCACGTGACCCGGGGTCCTGGTGCCGGTGTCCCCACGTGACCCGGGGACCCGGGCCGGGGACCCCACGTGACCCGGTGACCTACGGTCGGGGTCCCCACGTGACCTGGGGACCCGGGCCGGGGACATCACGTGACCCGGTCACCCGGGCCGGGGTCCCCACGTGACCCAGGGTCCTGGTGCCGGTGTCCCCACGTGACCCGGTGACCTGGGGCCGGGGTCCCCACGTGACCCGGTGACCTGAGGCCGGGGTCCCCACGTGACCCGGTGACCTGGGGCCGGGGTCCCCACGTGACCCGGGGTCCTGGTGCCGGGGTCCCCACGTGACCCGGGGACCCGGGCCGGGGACCCCACGTGACCCGGTGACCTGGGGCCGGGGTCCCCACGTGACCCGGGGAACCGGGCCGGGGACATCACGTGACCCGGTCACCTGGGGCCGGGGTCCCCACGTGACCCGGGGTCCTGGTGCCGGGGACCCCACGTGACCCGGGGACCCGGGCCGGGGTCCCCACGTGACCCGGGGTCCTGGTGCCGGGGTCCCCACGTGACCCGCTGACTTGGGGCCGGGGTCCCCACTTGACCCGGGGTCCTGGTGCCGGGGTCCCCACGTGACCCGAGGACCCGGGCCGGGGTCCCCACGTGACCCGGTGACCTGGGGCGAGGGTCCCCACGTGACCCGGGGTCCTGGTGCCGGGGTCCCCAAGTGACCCGGGGACCCGGGCCGGGGACCCCACGTGACCCGGTGACCTGGGGCCGGGGTCCCCACGTGACCCGGGGACCCGGGCCGGGGACATCACGTGACCCGGTCACCTGGGGCCGGGGTCCCCACGTGACCCGGGGTCCTGGTGCTGGGGTCCCCACGTGACCCGGGGACCCGGGCCGGGGACATCACGTGACCCGGTCACCTGGGGCCGGGATCCCCACGTGACCCGGTCACCTGGGGCCGGGGTCCCCACGTGACCCGGGGTCCTGGTGTCGGGGTCCCCACGTGACCCGGTGACCTGGGGCCGGGGTCCCCACGTGACCCGGGGTCCTGGTGCCTGGGTTCCCACGTGACCCGGGGACCCGGGCCGGGGTCCCCACGTGACCCGGGGTCCTGGTGCCGGTGTCCCCACGTGACCCGGGGACCCGGGCCGGGGACCCCACGTGACCCGGTGACCTGGGGCCGGGGTCCCCACGTGACCCGGGGACCCGGGCCGGGGACATCACGTGACCCGGTCACCTGGGGCCGGGGTCCCCACGTGACCCGGAGTCCTGGTGCCGGTGTCCCCACGTGACCCGGGGACCCGGGCCAGGGACCCCACGTGACCCGGTGACCTACGGCCGGGGTCCCCACGTGACCCGGGGACCCGGGCCGGGGACATCACGTGACCCGGTCACCTGGGCCGGGGTCTCCACGTGACCCGGGGTCCTGGTGCCGGGGTCCCCACGTGACCCGGGGACCCGGGCCGGGGTCCCCACGTGACCCGGGGTCCTGGTGCCGGTGTCCCCACGTGACCCGTAGACCTGGGGCCGGGGTCCCCACGTGACCCGGTGACCTGGGGCCGGGGTCCCCACGTGACCCGGGGACCCGGGCCGGGGTCCCCACGTGACCCAGGGTCCTGGTGCCGGTGTCCCCACGTGACCCGGTCACCTGGGGCCGGGGTCCCTTCGTGACCTGGTCACCTGGGGCCAGGGTCCCCACGTGACCCGGGGTCCTGGTGCCGGTGTCCCCACGTGACCCAGTCACCTGGGGCCCGGGTCCCCACGTGACCCGGTCACCTGGGGCCGGGGTCCCCACGTGACCTGGGGACCCGGGCCGGGGACCCCACGTGACCCGGGGACCTGGGGCCGGGGATGTCACCCGACACTGGTACCCGGGGCAGCGACCCGATACGACCCGGGGACCTGGGTCCGGGGTCCCGACCTGACCCGGTGACCTGGGGCCAGGGTAACCACCTGACCCGGGGACCCGGGCCGGGGACTCGGTATGACTCCGTCTCCCGGGGCCGGGGTGGTCACCTGACACTGCTTCCCGGGACAGCGACCCGACATGACCCGGTGACCCGGGGCCGGGGTAACGACCTGTCCAGGGGACCTGGGCCGGGGACCCGACAGGACCCGGGGACCTGGTTCCGGGGTGCCGACCTGACCCGGTGACCTGGGGCTGTGGTGTCGACCGGACTCGGGGACCTGGTCCGGTGTCCCGTCATGACCCGGGGACCTGGGGTAGGGGTGGTCACCAGACCGTTGTACCCAGGCCGTTGACCCGACATGACCCTGTGACCCGGGGCCTGGGTAAAAATCCAACCCGGGGACCCGGGCATGGGACGTGACATGACCCGACCTGGGTCCGGGGTCCCGACCTGACCCGGTGACCTTGGGCCAGGGTAACCACCTGACCCGGGGACTCGGGCCGGGGACCCGGTATGACTCCGTCTCCCGGGGCCGGGGTGGTCACCTGACACTGCTACCCGGGACAGCGACCCGACATGACCCGGTGACCCGGGGCCGGGGTAAACGACCTGTCCAGGGGACCTGGGCCGGGGACCCGACAGGACCCGGTGACCTGGTTCCGGGGTGCCGACCTGACCCGGTGATCTGGGGCTGTGGTGTCGACCGGACTCCGGGACCTGGTCCGGTGTCCCGTCATGACCCGGGGACCTGGGGTCGGGGTGGTCACCAGACCGTTGTACCCAGGCCGTTGACCCGACATGACCCTGTGACCCGGGGCCTGGGTAAAAATCCAACCCGGGGACCCGGGCATGGGACATGACATGACCCGACCTGGGTCCGGGGTCCCGACCTGACCCGGTGACCTGGGGCCGGTGTCCCCACGTGACCCGGGGTCCTGGTGCCGGGGTCCCCACGTGACCCGGGGACCCGAGCCGGGGTCCCCACGTGACCCGGTGACCTGAGGCCGGGGTCCCCACGTGACCCGGTGACCTGGGGCCGGGGTCCCCACGTGACCCGGGGACCCGGGCCGGGGACATCACGTGACCCGGTGACCTAGGGCCGGGGTCCCCACGTGACCCGGGGTCCTGGTGCCGGGGTCCCCACGTGACCCGGTGACCTGGGGCCGGGGTCCCCACGTGACCCGGGGTCCTGGTGCCGGTGTCCCCACGTGACCCGGTGACCTGGGGCCGGGGTCCCCACGTGACCCGGTGACCTGGGGCCGGTGTCCCCACGTGACCCGGTGACCTAGGGCCGGGGTCCCCACGTGACCCAGGGTCCTGGTGCCGGTGTCCCCACGTGACCCGGTGACCTGGGGCCGGGGTCCCCACGTGACCCGGGGTCCTGAGGCCGGTGTCCCCACGTGACCCGGGGTCCTGGTGCCGGGGTCCCCACGTGACCCGGTGATCTGAGGCCGGGGTCCCCACGTGACCCGGTGACCTGGGGCCGGGGTCCCCACGTGACCCGGGGACCCGGGCCGGGGACATCACGTGACCCGGTCACCTGGGGCCGGGGTCCCCACGTGACCCGGTCACCTGGGGCCGGGGTCCCCACGTGACCCGGGGTCCTGGTGCCGGTGTCTCTACGTGACCCGGTTACCTGGGGCCCGGGTTCCCACGTGACCCGGTCACCTGGGGCCGGGGTCCCCACGTGACCTGGGGACCCGGGCCGGGGACCCCACGTGACCCGGGGACCTGGGGCCGGGGATGTCACCCGACACTGGTACCCGGGGCAGCGACCCGATACGACCCGGGGACCTGGGTCCGGGGTCCCGACCTGACCCGGTGACCTCGGGCCAGGGTAACCACCTGACCCGGGGACCCTGGCCGGGGACTCGGTATGACTCCGTCTCCCGAGGCCGGGGTGGTCACCTGACACTGCTACCCGGGACAGCGACCCGACATGACCCGGTGACCCGGGGCCGGGGTAACGACCTGTCCAGGGGACCTGGGCCGGGGACCCGACAGGACCCGGTGACCTGGTTCCGGGGTGCCGACCTGACCCGGTGACCTGGGGCTTTGGTGTCGACCGGACTCGGGGACCTGGTCCGGTGTCCCGTCATGACCCGGGGACCTGGGGTAGGGGTGGTCACCAGACCGTTGTACCCAGGCCGTTGACCCGACATGACCCTGTGACCCGGAGCCTGGGTAAAAATCCAACCCGGGGACCCGGGCATGGGACGTGACATGACCCGACCTGGGTCCGGGGTCCCGACCTGACCCGGTGACCTGGGCCGGGGACCCCACGTGACCCGGGGACCTGGGGCCGGGGATGTCACCCGACACTGGTACCCGGGGCAGCGACCCGATACGACCCGGGGACCTGGGTCCGGGGTCCCGACCTGACCCGGTGACCTGGGGCCAGGGTAACCACTTGACCCGGGGACCCGGGCCGGGGACCCGGTATGACTCCGTCTCCCGGGGCCGGGGTGGTCACCTGACACTGCTACCCGGGACAGCGACCCAACATGACCCGGTGACCCGGGGCCGGGGTAACGACCTGTCCAGGGGACCTGGGCCGGGGACCCGACAGGACCCGGTGACCTGGTTCCGGGGTGCCGACCTGACCCGGTGACCTGGGGCCTTGGTGTCGACCGGACTCGGGGACCTGGTCCGGTGTCCCGTCATGACCCAGGGACCTGGGGTCGGGGTGGTCACCAGACTGTTGTACCCAGGCCGTTGACCCGACATGACCCTGTGACCCGGGGCCTGGGTAAAAATCCAACCCGGGGACCCGGGCATGGGACATGACATGACCCGACCTGGGTCCGGGGTCCCGACCTGACCCGCTGACCTGGGGCCGGTGTCCCCACGTGACCCGGGGTCCTGGTGCCGGGGTCCCCACGTGACCCGGGGACCCGAGCCGGGGTCCCCACGTGACCCGGTGACCTGAGGCCGGGGTCCCCACGTGACCCGGGGACCCGGGCCGGGGACATCACGTGACCCGGTCACCTGGGGCCGGGGTCCCCACGTGACCCGGGGTCCTGGTGCCGGGGACCCCACGTGACCCGGGGACCCGGGCCGGGGTCCCCACGTGACCCGGGGTCCTGGTGCCGGGGTCCCCACGTGACCCGCTGACTTGGGGCCGGGGTCCCCACTTGACCCGGGGTCCTGGTGCCGGGGTCCCCACGTGACCCGAGGACCCGGGCCGGGGTCCCCACGTGACCCGGTGACCTGGGGCGAGGGTCCCCACATGACCCGGGGTCCTGGTGCCGGGGTCCCCAAGTGACCCGGGGACCCGGGCCGGGGACCCCACGTGACCCGGTGACCTGGGGCCGGGGTCCCCACGTGACCCGGGGACCCGGGCCGGGGACATCACGTGACCCGGTGACCTGGGGCCGGGGTCCCCACGTGACCCGGGGACCCGGGCCGGGGACATCACGTGACCCGGTCACCTGGGGCCGGGGTCCCCACGTGACCCGGTGACCTGGGGCCGGTGTCCCCACGTGACCCGGGGTCCTGGTGCCGGGGTCCCCACGTGACCCGGGGACCCGAGCCGGGGTCCCCACGTGACCCGGTGACCTGGGGCCGGGGTCCCCACGTGACCCGGGGTCCTGGTGCCGGGGTCCCCACGTGACCCGGGGACCCGGGCCGGGGACCCCACGTGACCCGGTGACCTGGGGCCGGGGTCCCCACGTGACCCGGGGACCCGGGCCGGGGACATCACGTGACCCGGTCACCTGGGGCCGGGGTCCCCACGTGACCCGGTCACCTGGGGCCGGGGTCCCCACGTGACCCGGGGTCCTGGTGCCGGGGTCCCCACGTGACCCGGTGACCTGAGGCCGGGGTCCCCACGTGACCCGGTGACCTGGGGCCGGGGTCTCCACGTGACCCGGGGTCCTGGTGCCTGGGTTCCCACGTGACCCGGGGACCCGGGCCGGGGTCCCCACGTGACCCGGAGTCCTGTTGCCGGTGTCCCCACGTGACCCGGGGACCCGGGCCAGGGGACCCCACGTGACCCGGTGACCTGGGGCCGGGGTCCCCACGTGACCCGGGGTCCTGGTGCCGGGGTCCCCACGTGACCCGGTCACCTGGGGCGAGGGTCCCCACGTGACCCGGGGTCCTGGTGCCGGTGTCCCCACGTGACCCGGTGAACTGGGGCCGGGGTCCCCACGTGACCCGGTGACCTGGGGCCGGTGTCCCCACGTGACCCGGTGACCTGAGGCCAGGGTCCCCACGTGACCCGGGGTCCTGGTGCCAGTGTCCCCACGTGACCCGGTGACCTGGGGCCGGGGTCCCCACGTGACCCGGGGTCCTGGTGCCGGGGTCCCCACGTGACCCGGGGACCCGGGCCGGGGACATCACGTGACCCGGTCACCTGGGGCCGGGATCCCCACGTGACCCGGTCACCTGGGGCCGGGGTCCCCACGTGACCCGGGGTCCTGGTGTCGGGGTCCCCACGTGACCCGGTGACCTGAGGCCGGGGTCCCCACGTGACCCGGTGACCTGGGGCCGGGGTCCCCACGTGACCCGGTGACCTGGTGTCGGGGTCCCCACGTGACCCGGAGTCCTGGTGTCGGGGTCCCCACGTGACCCGGTGACCTGAGGCCGGGGTCCCCACGTGACCCGGTGACCTGGGGCCGGGGTCCCCACGTGACCCGGGGTCCTGGTGCCGGGGTCCCCACGTGACCTGGGGACCCGGGCCGGGGACCCCACGTGACCCGGGGACCTGGGGCCGGGGATGTCACCCGACACTGGTACCCGGGGCAGCGACCCGATACGACCCGGGGACCTGGGTCCGGGGTCCCGACCTGACCCGGTGACCTGGGGCCAGGGTAACCACCTGACCCGGGGACCCGGGCCGGGGACTCGGTATGACTCCGTCTCCCGGGGCCGGGGTGGTCACCTGACACTGCTACCCGGGACAGCGACCCGACATGACCCGGTGACCCGGGGCCGGGGTAACGACCTGTCCAGGGGACCTGGGCCGGGGACCCGACAGGACCCGGGGACCTGGTTCCGGGGTGCCGACCTGACCCGGTGACCTGGGGCTGTGGTGTCGACCGGACTCGGGGACCTGGTCCGGTGTCCCGTCATGACCCGGGGACCTGGGGTCGGGGTGGTCACCAGACCGTTGTACCCAGGCCGTTGACCCGACATGACCCTGTGACCCGGGGCCTGGGTAAAAATCCAACCCGGGGACCCGGGCATGGGACGTGACATGACCCGACCTGGGTCCGGGGTCCCGACCTGACCCGGTGACCTGGGGCCGGTGTCCCCACGTGACCCGGGGTCCTGGTGCCGGGGTCCCCACGTGTCCCGGGGACCCGAGCCGGGGTCCCCACGTGACCCGGTGACCTGAGGCCGGGGTCCCCACGTGACCCGGTGACCTGGGGCCGGGGTCCCCACGTGACCCGGTGACCTGGGGCCGGGGTCCCCACGTGACCCGGGGATCCGGGCCGGGGTCCCCACGTGACCCGGGGTCCTGGTGCCGGTGTCCCCACGTGACCCGGAGACCTGGTGCCGGGGTCCCCACGTGACCCGGTGACCTGGGGCCGGTGTCCCCACGTGACCCGGTGACCTGGGGCCGGGGTCCCCACGTGACCCAGGGTCCTGGTGCCGGTGTCCCCACGTGACCCGGTGACCTGGGGCCGGGGTCCCCACGTGACCCGGTGACCTGAGGCCGGTGTCCCCACGTGACCCGGGGTCCTGGTGCCGGGGTCCCCACGTGACCCGGTGATCTGAGGCCGGGGTCCCCACGTGACCCGGTGACCTGGGGCCGGGGTCCCCACGTGACCCGGGGACCCGGGCCGGGGACATCACGTGACCCGGTCACCTGGGGCCGGGGTCCCCACGTGACCCGGGGTCCTGGTGCCGGTGTCCCCACGTGACCCAGTGACCTGGGGCCGGGGTCCCCACGTGACCCGGGGACCCGGGCCGGGGTCCCCACGTGACCCAGGGTCCTGGTGCCAGTGTCCCCACGTGACCCGGTGACCTGGGGCCGGGGTCCCCACGTGACCCGGTGACCTGGGGCCGGGGTCCCCACGTGACCCGGGGACCTCGGGCCGGGGACATCACGTGACCCGGTCACCTGGGGCCGGGGTCCCCACGTGACCCGGTCACCTGTGCCCGGGGTCCCCACGTGACCCGGGGTCCTGGTGCCGGTGTCTCTACGTGACCCGGTTACCTGGGGCCCGGGTTCCCACGTGACCCGGTCACCTGGGGCCGGGGTCCCCACGTGACCTGGGGACCCGGGCCGGGGACCCCACGTGACCCGGGGACCTGGGGCCGGGGATGTCACCCGACACTGGTACCCGGGGCAGCGACCCGATATGACACGGGGACCTGGGTCCGGGGTCCCGACCTGACCCGGTGACCTCGGGCCAGGGTAACCACCTGACCCGGGGACCCTGGCCGGGGACTCGGTATGACTCCGTCTCCCGAGGCCGGGGTGGTCACCTGACACTGCTACCCGGGACAGCGACCCGACATGACCCGGTGACCCGGGGCCGGGGTAACGACCTGTCCAGGGGACCTGGGCCGGGGACCCGACAGGACCCGGGGACCTGGTTCCGGGGTGCCGACCTGACCCGGTGACCTGGGGCTGTGGTGTCGACCGGACTCGGGGACCTGGTCCGGTGTCCCGTCATGACCCGGGGACCTGGGGTAGGGGTGGTCACCAGACCGTTGTACCCAGGCCGTTGACCCGACATGACCCTGTGACCCGGAGCCTGGGTAAAAATCCAACCCGGGGACCCGGGCATGGGACGTGACATGACCCGACCTGGGTCCGGGGTCCCGACCTGACCCGGTGACCTGGGCCGGGGACCCCACGTGACCCGGGGACCTGGGGCCGGGGATGTCACCCGACACTGGTACCCGGGGCAGCGACCCGATACGACCCGGGGACCTGGGTCCGGGGTCCCGACCTGACCCGGTGACCTGGGGCCAGGGTAACCACTTGACCCGGGGACCCGGGCCGGGGACCCGGTATGACTCCGTCTCCCGGGGCCGGGGTGGTCACCTGACACTGCTACCCGGGACAGCGACCCAACATGACCCGGTGACCCGGGGCCGGGGTAACGACCTGTCCAGGGGACCTGGGCCGGGGACCCGACAGGACCCGGTGACCTGGTTCCGGGGTGCCGACCTGACCCGGTGACCTGGGGCCTTGGTGTCGACCGGACTCGGGGACCTGGTCCGGTGTCCCGTCATGACCCGGGGACCTGGGGTCGGGGTGGTCACCAGACTGTTGTACCCAGGCCGTTGACCCGACATGACCCTGAGACCCGGGGCCTGGGTAAAAATCCAACCCGGGGACCCGGGCATGGGACATGACATGACCCGACCTGGGTCCGGGGTCCCGACCTGACCCGCTGACCTGGGGCCGGTGTCCCCACGTGACCCGGGGTCCTGGTGCCGGGGTCCCCACGTGACCCGGGGACCCGAGCCGGGGTCCCCACGTGACCCGGTGACCTGAGGCCGGGGTCCCCACGTGACCCGGGGACCCGGGCCGGGGACATCACGTGACCCGGTCACCTGGGGCCGGGGTCCCCACGTGACCCGGGGTCCTGGTGCCGGGGACCCCACGTGACCCGGGGACCCGAGCCGGGGTCCCCACGTGACCCGGGGTCCTGGTGCCGGTGTCCCCACGTGACCCGCTGACTTGGGGCCGGGGTCCCCACTTGACCCGGGGTCCTGGTGCCGTGGTCCCCACGTGACCCGAGGACCCGGGCCGGGGTCCCCACGTGACCCGGTGACCTGGGGCGAGGGTCCCCACGTGACCCGGGGTCCTGGTGCCGGGGTCCCCAAGTGACCCGGGGACCCGGGCCGGGGACCCCACGTGACCCGGTGACCTGGGGCCGGGGTCCCCACGTGACCCGGGGACCCGGGCCGGGGACATCACGTGACCCGGTGACCTGGGGCCGGGGTCCCCACGTGACCCGGGGACCCGGGCCGGGGACATCACGTGACCCGGTCACCTGGGGCCGGGGTCCCCACGTGACCCGGTGACCTGGGGCCGGGGTCCCCACGTGACCCGGGGTCCTGGTGCCGGGGTCCCCACGTGACCCGGGGACCCGAGCCGGGGTCCCCACGTGACCCGGTGACCTGGGGCCGGGGTCCCCACGTGACCCGGGGTCCTGGTGCCGGGGTCCCCACGTGACCCGGGGACCCGGGCCGGGGACATCACGTGACCCGGTCACCTGGGGCCGGGGTCCCCACGTGACCCGGTCACCTGGGGCCGGGGTCCCCACGTGACCCGGGGTCCTGGTGCCGGGGTCCCCACGTGACCCGGTGACCTGAGGCCGGGGTCCCCACGTGACCCGGTGACCTGGGGCCGGGGTCTCCACGTGACCCGGGGTCCTGGTGCCTGGGTTCCCACGTGACCCGGGGACCCGGGCCGGGGTCCCCACGTGACCCGGGGTCCTGTTGCCGGTGTCCCCACGTGACCCGGGGACCCGGGCCAGGGGACCCCACGTGACCCGGTGACCTGGGGCCGGGGTCCCCACGTGACCCGGTGACCTGAGGCCGGGGTCCCCACGTGACCCGGTGACCTGGGGCCGGGGTCCCCACGTGACCCGGGGTCCTGGTGCCGGGGTCCCCACGTGACCTGGGGACCCGGGCCGGGGACCCCACGTGACCCGGGGACCTGGGGCCGGGGATGTCACCCGACACTGGTACCCGGGGCAGCGACCCGATACGACCCGGGGACCTGGGTCCGGGGTCCCGACCTGACCCGGTGACCTGGGGCCAGGGTAACCACCTGACCCGGGGACCCGGGCCGGGGACTCGGTATGACTCCGTCTCCCGGGGCCGGGGTGGTCACCTGACACTGCTACCCGGGACAGCGACCCGACATGACCCGGTGACCCGGGGCCGGGGTAACGACCTGTCCAGGGGACCTGGGCCGGGGACCCGACAGGACCCGGGGACCTGGTTCCGGGGTGCCGACCTGACCCGGTGACCTGTGGCTGTGGTGTCGACCGGACTCGGGGACCTGGTCCGGTGTCCCGTCATGACCCGGGGACCTGGGGTCGGGGTGGTCACCAGACCGTTGTACCCAGGCCGTTGACCCGACATGACCCTGTGACCCGGGGCCTGGGTAAAAATCCAACCCGGGGACCCGGGCATGGGACATGACATGACCCGACCTGGGTCCGGGGTCCCGACCTGACCCGGTGACCTGGGGCCGGTGTCCCCACGTGACCCGGGGTCCTGGTGCCGGGGTCCCCACGTGTCCCGGGGACCCGAGCCGGGGTCCCCACGTGACCCGGTGACCTGAGGCCGGGGTCCCCACGTGACCCGGTGACCTGGGGCCGGGGTCCCCACGTGACCCGGGGACCCGGGCCGGGGACATCACGTGACCCGGTGACCTGGGGCCGGGGTCCCCACGTGACCCGGGGTCCTGGTGCCGGGGTCCCCACGTGACCCGGGGATCCGGGCCGGGGTCCCCACGTGACCCGGGGTCCTGGTGCCGGTGTCCCCACGTGACCCGGTGACCTGGTGCCGGGGTCCCCACGTGACCCGGTGACCTGGGGCCGGTGTCCCCACGTGACCCGGTGACCTGGGGCCGGGGTCCCCACGTGACCCAGGGTCCTGGTGCCGGTGTCCCCACGTGACCCGGTGACCTGGGGCCGGGGTCCCCACGTGACCCGGGGTCCTGAGGCCGGTGTCCCCACGTGACCCGGGGTCCTGGTGCCGGGGTCCCCACGTGACCCGGTGACCTGAGGCCGGGGTCCCCACGTGACCCGGTGACCTGGGGCCGGGGTCCCCACGTGACCCGGGGACCCGGGCCGGGGACATCACGTGACCCGGTCACCTGGGGCCGGGGTCCCCACGTGACCCGGGGTCCTGGTGCCGGTGTCCCCACGTGACCCAGTGACCTGGGGCCGGGGTCCCCACGTGACCCGGGGACCCGGGCCGGGGTCCCCACGTGACCCAGGGTCCTGGTGCCAGTGTCCCCACGTGACCCGGTCACCTGGGGCCGGGGTCCCCACGTGACCCGGTGACCTGGGGCCGGGGTCCCCACGTGACCCGGGGACCCGGGCCGGGGACATCACGTGACCCGGTCACCTGGGGCCGGGGTCCCCACGTGACCCGGTCACCTGGGGCCGGGGTCCCCACGTGACCCGGGGTCCTGGTGCCGGTGTCTCTACGTGACCCGGTTACCTGGGGCCCGGGTTCCCACGTGACCCGGTCACCTGGGGCCGGGGTCCCCACGTGACCTGGGGACCCGGGCCGGGGACCCCACGTGACCCGGGGACCTGGGGCCGGGGATGTCACCCGACACTGGTACCCGGGGCAGCGACCCGATACGACCCGGGGACCTGGGTCCGGGGTCCCGACCTGACCCGGTGACCTCGGGCCAGGGTAACCACCTGACCCGGGGACCCTGGCCGGGGACTCGGTATGACTCCGTCTCCCGAGGCCGGGGTGGTCACCTGACACTGCTACCCGGGACAGCGACCCGACATGACCCGGTGACCCGGGGCCGGGGTAACGACCTGTCCAGGGGACCTGGGCCGGGGACCCGACAGGACCCGGGGACCTGGTTCCGGGGTGCCGACCTGACCCGGTGACCTGGGGCTGTGGTGTCGACCGGACTCGGGGACCTGGTCCGGTGTCCCGTCATGACCCGGGGACCTGGGGTAGGGGTGGTCACCAGACCGTTGTACCCAGGCCGTTGACCCGACATGACCCTGTGACCCGGAGCCTGGGTAAAAATCCAACCCGGGGACCCGGGCATGGGACGTGACATGACCCGACCTGGGTCCGGGGTCCCGACCTGACCCGGTGACCTGGGCCGGGGACCCCACGTGACCCGGGGACCTGGGGCCGGGGATGTCACCCGACACTGGTACCCGGGGCAGCGACCCGATACGACCCGGGGACCTGGGTCCGGGGTCCCGACCTGACCCGGTGACCTGGGGCCAGGGTAACCACTTGACCCGGGGACCCGGGCCGGGGACCCGGTATGACTCCGTCTCCCGGGGCCGGGGTGGTCACCTGACACTGCTACCCGGGACAGCGACCCAACATGACCCGGTGACCCGGGGCCGGGGTAACGACCTGTCCAGGGGACCTGGGCCGGGGACCCGACAGGACCCGGTGACCTGGTTCCGGGGTGCCGACCTGACCCGGTGACCTGGGGCTGTGGTGTCGACCGGACTCGGGGACCTGGTCCGGTGTCCCGTCATGACCCGGGGACCTGGGGTCGGGGTGGTCACCAGACTGTTGTACCCAGGCCGTTGACCCGACATGACCCTGTGACCCGGGGCCTGGGTAAAAATCCAACCCGGGGACCCGGGCATGGGACATGACATGACCCGACCTGGGTCCGGGGTCCCGACCTGACCCGCTGACCTGGGGCCGGTGTCCCCACGTGACCCGGGGTCCTGGTGCCGGGGTCCCCACGTGACCCGGGGACCCGAGCCGGGGTCCCCACGTGACCCGGTGACCTGAGGCCGGGGTCCCCACGTGACCCGGGGTCCTGGTGCCGGGGTCCCCACGTGACCCGGGGTCCTGGTGCCGGGGTCCCCACGTGACCCGGGGAACCGGGCCGGGGACCCCACGTGACCCGGTGACCTGGGGCCGGGGTCCCCACGTGACCCGGGGACCCGGGCCGGGGACATCACGTGACCCGGTCACCTGGGGCCGGGGTCCCCACGTGACCCGGGGTCCTGGTGCCGGGGACCCCACGTGACCCGGGGACCCGGGCCGGGGTCCCCACGTGACCCGGGGTCCTGGTGCCGGGGTCCCCACGTGACCCGCTGACTTGGGGCCGGGGTCCCCACTTGACCCGGGGTCCTGGTGCCGGGGTCCCCACGTGACCCGAGGACCCGGGCCGGGGTCCCCACGTGACCCGGTGACCTGGGGCGAGGGTCCCCACGTGACCCGGGGTCCTGGTGCCGGGGTCCCTAAGTGACCCGGGGACCCGGGCCGGGGACCCCACGTGACCCGGTGACCTGGGGCCGGGGTCCCCACGTGACCCGGGGACCCGGGCCGGGGACATCACGTGACCCGGTCACCTGGGGCCGGGGTCCCCACGTGACCCGGGGTCCTGGTGCTGGGGTCCCCACGTGACCCGGGGACCCGGGCCGGGGACATCACGTGACCCGGTCACCTGGGGCCGGGATCCCCACGTGACCCGGTCACCAGGGGCCGGGGTCCCCACGTGACCCGGGGTCCTGGTGTCGGGGTCCCCACGTGACCCGGAGTCCTGGTGCCGGTGTCCCCACGTGACCCGGGGACCCGTGCTGGGGACCCCACGTGACCCGGTGACCTACGGTCGGGGTCCCCACGTGACCTGGGGACCCGGGCCGGGGACATCACGTGACGCGGTCACCCGGGCCGGGGTCCCCACGTGACCCAGGGTCCTGGTGCCGGTGTCCCCACGTGACCCGGTGACATGGGGCCGGGGTCCCCACGTGACCCGGTGACCTGGGGCCGGGGTCCCCACGTGACCCGGGGTCCTGGTGCCGGTGTCCCCACGTGACCCGGGGACCCGGGCCGGGGACCCCACGTGACCCGGTGACCTACGGTCGGGGTCCCCACGTGACCTGGGGACCCGGGCCGGGGACATCACGTGACCCGGTCACCCGGGCCGGGGTCCCCACGTGACCCAGGGTCCTGGTGCCGGTGTCCCCACGTGACCCGGTGACCTGGGGCCGGGGTCCCCACGTGACCCGGTGACCTGAGGCCGGGGTCCCCACGTGACCCGGTGACCTGGGGCCGGGGTCCCCACGTGACCCGGGGTCCTGGTGCCGGGGTCCCCACGTGACCCGGGGACCCGGGCCGGGGACCCCACGTGACCCGGTGACCTGGGGCCGGGGTCCCCACGTGACCCGGGGAACCGGGCCGGGGACATCACGTGACCCGGTCACCTGGGGCCGGGGTCCCCACGTGACCCGGGGTCCTGGTGCCGGGGACCCCACGTGACCCGGGGACCCGGGCCGGGGTCCCCACGTGACCCGGGGTCCTGGTGCCGGGGTCCCCACGTGACCCGCTGACTTGGGGCCGGGGTCCCCACTTGACCCGGGGTCCTGGTGCCGGGGTCCCCACGTGACCCGAGGACCCGGGCCGGGGTCCCCACGTGACCCGGTGACCTGGGGCGAGGGTCCCCACGTGACCCGGGGTCCTGGTGCCGGGGTCCCCAAGTGACCCGGGGACCCGGGCCGGGGACCCCACGTGACCCGGTGACCTGGGGCCGGGGTCCCCACGTGACCCGGGGACCCGGGCCGGGGACATCACGTGACCCGGTCACCTGGGGCCGGGGTCCCCACGTGACCCGGGGTCCTGGTGCTGGGGTCCCCACGTGACCCGGGGACCCGGGCCGGGGACATCACGTGACCCGGTCACCTGGGGCCGGGATCCCCACGTGACCCGGTCACCTGGGGCCGGGGTCCCCACGTGACCCGGGGTCCTGGTGTCGGGGTCCCCACGTGACCCGGTGACCTGGGGCCGGGGTCCCCACGTGACCCGGGGTCCTGGTGCCTGGGTTCCCACGTGACCCGGGGACCCGGGCCGGGGTCCCCACGTGACCCGGGGTCCTGGTGCCGGTGTCCCCACGTGACCCGGGGACCCGGGCCGGGGACCCCACGTGACCCGGTGACCTGGGGCCGGGGTCCCCACGTGACCCGGGGACCCGGGCCGGGGACATCACGTGACCCGGTCACCTGGGGCCGGGGTCCCCACGTGACCCGGAGTCCTGGTGCCGGTGTCCCCACGTGACCCGGGGACCCGGGCCAGGGACCCCACGTGACCCGGTGACCTACGGCCGGGGTCCCCACGTGACCCGGGGACCCGGGCCGGGGACATCACGTGACCCGGTCACCTGGGCCGGGGTCTCCACGTGACCCGGGGTCCTGGTGCCGGGGTCCCCACGTGACCCGGGGACCCGGGCCGGGGTCCCCACGTGACCCGGGGTCCTGGTGCCGGTGTCCCCACGTGACCCGTAGACCTGGGGCCGGGGTCCCCACGTGACCCGGTGACCTGGGGCCGGGGTCCCCACGTGACCCGGGGACCCGGGCCGGGGTCCCCACGTGACCCAGGGTCCTGGTGCCGGTGTCCCCACGTGACCCGGTCACCTGGGGCCGGGGTCCCTTCGTGACCTGGTCACCTGGGGCCAGGGTCCCCACGTGACCCGGGGTCCTGGTGCCGGTGTCCCCACGTGACCCAGTCACCTGGGGCCCGGGTCCCCACGTGACCCGGTCACCTGGGGCCGGGGTCCCCACGTGACCTGGGGACCCGGGCCGGGGACCCCACGTGACCCGGGGACCTGGGGCCGGGGATGTCACCCGACACTGGTACCCGGGGCAGCGACCCGATACGACCCGGGGACCTGGGTCCGGGGTCCCGACCTGACCCGGTGACCTGGGGCCAGGGTAACCACCTGACCCGGGGACCCGGGCCGGGGACTCGGTATGACTCTGTCGCCCGGGGCCGGGGTGGTCACCTGACACTGGTACCCGGGACAGCGACCCGACATGACCCGGTGACCCGGGGCCGGGGTAACGACCTGTCCAGGGGACCTGGGCCGGGGACCCGACAGGACCCGGTGACCTGGTTCCGGGGTGCCGACCTGACCCGGTGACCTGGGGCTGTGGTGTCGACCGGACTCGGGGACCTGGTCCGGTGTCCCGTCATGACCCGGGGACCTGGGGTCGGGGTGGTCACCAGACCGTTGTACCCAGGCCGTTGACCCGACATGACCCTGTGACCCGGGGCCTGGGTAAAAATCCAACCCGGGGACCCGGGCATGGGACATGACATGACCCGACCTGGGTCCGGGGTCCCGACCTGACCCGGTGACCTTGGGCCAGGGTAACCACCTGACCCGGGGACTCGGGCCGGGGACCCGGTATGACTCCGTCTCCCGGGGCCGGGGTGGTCACCTGACACTGCTACCCGGGACAGCGACCCGACATGACCCGGTGACCCGGGGCCGGGGTAACGACCTGTCCAGGGGACCTGGGCCGGGGACCCGACAGGACCCGGTGACCTGGTTCCGGGGTGCCGACCTGACCCGGTGACCTGGGGCTGTGGTGTCGACCGGACTCGGGGACCTGGTCCGGTGTCCCGTCATGACCCGGGGACCTGGGGTCGGAGTGGTCACCAGACCGTTGTACCCAGGCCGTTGAGCCGACATGACCCTGTGACCCGGGGCCTGAGTAAAAATCCGACCCGGGGCCTGGGTAAAAATCCAACCCGGGGACCCGGGCATGGGACGTGACATGACCCGACCTGGGGCCGGGATCCCCACGTGACCCGGTCACCTGGGGCCGGGGTCCCCACGTGACCCGGGGTCCTGGTGTCGGGGTCCCCACGTGACCCGGTGACCTGGGGCCGGGGTCCCCACGTGACCCGGGGTCCTGGTGCCTGGGTTCCCACGTGACCCGGGGACCCGGGCCGGGGTCCCCACGTGACCCCGGGTCCTGGTGCCGGGGTCCCCACGTGACCCGGGGACCCGAGCCGGGGTCCCCACGTGACCCGGTGACCTGAGGCCAGTGTCCCCACGTGACCCGGTGACCTGGGGCCGGGGTCCCCACGTGACCCGGGGTCCTGGTGCCGGGGTCCCCACGTGACCCGGGGACCCGGGCCGGGGACCCCACGTGACCCGGTGACCTGGGGCCGGGGTCCCCACGTGACCCGGTGACCCGGGCCGGGGACATCACGTGACCCGGTGACCTGGGGCCGGGGTCCCCACGTGACCCGGTGTCCTGGTGCCGGGGTCCCCACGTGTCCCGGGGATCCGGGCCGGGGTCCCCACGTGACCCGGGGTCCTGGTGCCGGTGTCCCCACGTGAGCCGGTGACCTGGGGCCGGGGTCCCCACGTGACCCGGTGACCTGGGGCCGGGGTCCCCACGTGACCCGGTGACCTGGGGCCGGGGTCCCCACGTGACCCAGGGTCCTGGTGCCTGTGTCCCCACGTGACCCGGTGACCTGGGGCCGGGGTCCCCACGTGACCCGGGGTCCTGAGGCCGGTGTCCCCACGTGACCCGGGGTCCTGGTGCCGGGGTCCCCACGTGACCCGGTGACCTGAGGCCGGGGTCCCCACGTGACCCGGTGACCTGGGGCCGGGGTCCCCACGTGACCCGGGGTCCTGGTGCCGGGGTCCCCACGTGACCCGGTGACCTGAGGCCGGGGTCCCCACGTGACCCGGTGACCTGGGGCCGGTGTCCCCACGTGACCCGGGGTCCTGGTGCCGGGGTCCCCACGTGACCCGGTGACCTGAGGCCGGGGTCCCGACCTGACCCGGTGACCTGGGCCGGGGACCCCACGTGACCCGGGGACCTGGGGCCGGGGATGTCACCCGACACTGGTACCCGGGGCAGCGACCCGATACGACCCGGGGACCTGGGTCCGGGGTCCCGACCTGACCCGGTGACCTGGGGCCAGGGTAACCACTTGACCCGGGGACCCGGGCCGGGGACCCGGTATGACTCCGTCTCCCGGGGCCGGGGTGGTCACCTGACACTGCTACCCGGGACAGCGACCCGACATGACCCGGTGACCCGGGGCCGGGGTAACGACCTGTCCAGGGGACCTGGGCCGGGGACCCGACAGGACCCGGTGACCTGGTTCCGGGGTGCCGACCTGACCCGGTGACCTGGGGCTGTGGTGGCGACCGGACTCGGGGACCTGGTCCGGTGTCCCGTCATGACCCGGGGACCTGGGGTCGGGGTGGTCACCAGACTGTTGTACCCAGGCCGTTGACCCGACATGACCCTGTGACCCGGGGCCTGGGTAAAAATCCAACCCGGGGACCCGGGCATGGGACATGACATGACCCGACCTGGGTCCGGGGTCCCGACCTGACCCGCTGACCTGGGGCCGGTGTCCCCACGTGACCCGGGGTCCTGGTGCCGGGGTCCCCACGTGACCCGGGGACCCGAGCCGGGGTCCCCACGTGACCCGGTGACCTGAGGCCGGGGTCCCCACGTGACCCGGGGTCCTGGTGCCGGGGTCCCCACGTGACCCGCTGACTTGGGGCCGGGGTCCCCATTTGACCCGGGGTCCTGGTGCCGGGGTCCCCACGTGACCCGAGGACCCGGGCCGGGGTCCCCACGTGACCCGGTGACCTGGGGCGAGGGTCCCCACGTGACCCGGGGTCCTGGTGCCGGGGTCCCCAAGTGACCCGGGGACCCGGGCCGGGGACCCCACGTGACCCGGTGACCTGGGGCCGGGGTCCCCACGTGACCCGGGGACCCGGGCCGGGGACATCACGTGACCCGGTCACCTGGGGCCGGGGTCCCCACGTGACCCGAGGTCCTGGTGCTGGGGTCCCCACGTGACCCGGGGACCCGGGCCGGGGACATCACGTGACCCGGTCACCTGGGGCCGGGATCCCCACGTGACCCGGTCACTAGGGGCCGGGGTCCCCACGTGACCCGGGGTCCTGGTGTCGGGGTCCCCACGTGACCCGGTGACCTGGGGCCGGGGTCCCCACGTGACCCGGGGTCCTGGTGCCGGTGTCCCCACGTGACCCGGGGACCCGGGCCGGGGACCCCACGTGACCCGGTGACCTGGGGCCGGGGTCCCCACGTGACCCGGGGACCCGGGCCGGGGACATCACGTGACCCGGTCACCTGGGGCCGGGGTCCCCACGTGACCCAGGGTCCTGGTGCCGGTGTCCCCACGTGACCCGGTGACCTGGGGCCGGGGTCCCCACGTGACCCGGTGACCTGGGGCCGGGGTCCCCACGTGACCCGGTCACCTGGGGCCGGGGTCCCCACGTGACCCGGTGACCTGAGGCCGGGGTCCCCACGTGACCCAGGGTCCTGGGGCCGGGGTCCCCACGTGACCCGGGGTCCTGGTGCCGGGGTCCCCACGTGACCCGGGGAACCGGGCCGGGGACCCCACGTGACCCGGTGACCTGGGGCCGGGGTCCCCACGTGACCCGGGGACCCGGGCCGGGGACATCACGTGACCCGGTCACCTGGGGCCGGGGTCCCCACGTGACCCGGGGTCCTGGTGCCGGGGACCCCACGTGACCCGGGGACCCGGGCCGGGGTCCCCACGTGACCCGGGGTCCTGGTGCCGGGGTCCCCACGTGACCCGCTGACTTGGGGCCGGGGTCCCCACTTGACCCGGGGTCCTGGTGCCGGGGTCCCCACGTGACCCGAGGACCCGGGCCGGGGTCCCCACGTGACCCGGTGACCTCGGGCGAGGGTCCCCACGTGACCCGGGGTCCTGGTGCCGGGGTCCCCAAGTGACCCGGGGACCCGGGCCGGGGACCCCACGTGACCCGGTGACCTGGGGCCGGGGTCCCCACGTGACCCGGGGACCCGGGCCGGGGACATCACGTGACCCGGTCACCTGGGGCCGGGGTCCCCACGTGACCCGGGGTCCTGGTGCTGGGGTCCCCACGTGACCCGGGGACCCGGGCCGGGGACATCACGTGACCCGGTCACCTGGGGCCGGGATCCCCACGTGACCCGGTCACCTGGGGCCGGGGTCCCCACGTGACCCGGGGTCCTGGTGTCGGGGTCCCCACGTGACCCGGTGACCTGGGGCCGGGGTCCCCACGTGACCCGGGGTCCTGGTGCCTGGGTTCCCACGTGACCCGGGGACCCGGGCCGTGGTCCCCACGTGACCCGGGGTCCTGGTGCCGGTGTCCCCACGTGACCCGGGGACCCGGGCCGGGGACATCACGTGACCCGGTCACCTGGGGCCGGGGTCCCCACGTGACCCGGAGTCCTGGTGCCGGTGTCCCCACGTGACCCGGGGACCCGGGCCAGGGACCCCACGTGACCCGGTGACCTACGGCCGGGGTCCCCACGTGACCCGGGGACCCGGGCCGGGGACATCACGTGACCCGGTCACCTGGGCCGGGGTCTCCACGTGACCCGGGGTCCTGGTGCCGGGGTCCCCACGTGACCCGGGGACCCGGGCCGGGGTCCCCACGTGACCCGGGGTCCTGGTGCCGGTGTCCCCACGTGACCCGTAGACCTGGGGCCGGGGTCCCCACGTGACCCGGTGACCTGGGGCCGGGGTCCCCACGTGACCCGGGGACCCGGGCCGGGGTCCCCACGTGACCCAGGGTCCTGGTGCCGGTGTCCCCACGTGACCCGGTCACCTGGGGCCGGGGTCCCTTCGTGACCTGGTCACCTGGGGCCAGGGTCCCCACGTGACCTGGGGACCCGGGCCGGGGACCCCACGTGACCCGGGGACCTGGGGCCGGGGATGTCACCCGACACTGGTACCCGGGGCAGCGACCCGATACGACCCGGGGACCTGGGTCCGGGGTCCCGACCTGACCCGGTGACCTGGGGCCAGGGTAACCACCTGACCCGGGGACCCGGGCCGGGGACTCGGTATGACTCTGTCGCCCGGGGCCGGGGTGGTCACCTGACACTGGTACCCGGGACAGCGACCCGACATGACCCGGTGACCCGGGGCCGGGGTAACGACCTGTCCAGGGGACCTGGGCCGGGGACCCGACAGGACCCGGTGACCTGGTTCCGGGGTGCAGACCTGACCCGGTGACCTGGGGCTGTGGTGTCGACCGGACTCGGGGACCTGGTCCGGTGTCCCGTCATGACCCGGGGACCTGGGGTCGGGGTGGTCACCAGACCGTTGTACCCAGGCCGTTGACCCGACATGACCCTGTGACCCGGGGCCTGGGTAAAAATCCAACCCGGGGACCCGGGCATGGGACATGACATGACCCGACCTGGGTCCGGGGTCCCGACCTGACCCGGTGACCTTGGGCCAGGGTAACCACCTGACCCGGGGACCCGGGCCGGGGACCCGGTATGACTCCGTCTCCCGGGGCCGGGGTGGTCACCTGACACTGCTACCCGGGACAGCGACCCGACATGACCCGGTGACCCGGGGCCGGGGTAACGACCTGTCCAGGGGACCTGGGCCGGGGACCCGACAGGACCCGGGGACCTGGTTCCGGGGTGCCGACCTGACCCGGTGACCTGGGGCTGTGGTGTCGACCGGACTCGGGGACCTGGTCCGGTGTCCCGTCATGACCCGGGGACCTGGGGTCGGGGTGGTCACCAGACCGTTGTACCCAGGCCGTTGAGCTGACATGACCCTGTGACCCGGGGCCTGGGTAAAAATCCAACCCGGGGACCCGGGCATGGGACGTGACATGACCCGACCTGGGGCCGGGATCCCCACGTGACCCGGTCACCTGGGGCCGGGGTCCCCACGTGACCCGGGGTCCTGGTGTCGGGGTCCCCACGTGACCCGGTGACCTGGGGCCGGGGTCCCCACGTGACCCGGGGTCCTGGTGCCTGGGTTCCCACGTGACCCGGGGACCCGGGCCGGGGTCCCCACGTGACCCAGGGTCCTGGTGCCGGGGTCCCCACGTGACCCGGTGACCTGGGGCCGGGGTCCCCACGTGACCCGGTGACCTGAGGCCGGTGTCCCCACGTGACCCGGTGACCTGGGGCCGGGGTCCCCACGTGACCCGGTGACCTGGGGCCGGGGTCCCCACGTGACCCGGGGACCTGGGGCCGGGGACCCCACGTGACCCGGGGACCTGGGGCCGGGGATGTCACCCGACACTGGTACCCGGGGCAGCGACCCGATACGACCCGGGGACCTGGGTCCGGGGTCCCGACCTGACCCGGTGACCTGGGGCCAGGGTAACCACCTGACCCGGGGACCCGGGCCGGGGACTCGGTATGACTCCGTCTCCCGGGGCCGGGGTGGTCACCTGACACTGCTACCCGGGACAGCGACCCGACATGACCCGGTGACCCGGGGCCGGGGTAACGACCTGTCCAGGGGACCTGGGCCGGGGACCCGACAGGACCCGGGGACCTGGTTCCGGGGTGCCGACCTGACCCGGTGACCTGTGGCTGTGGTGTCGACCGGACTCGGGGACCTGGTCCGGTGTCCCGTCATGACCCGGGGACCTGGGGTCGGGGTGGTCACCAGACCGTTGTACCCAGGCCGTTGACCCGACATGACCCTGTGACCCGGGGCCTGGGTAAAAATCCAACCCGGGGACCCGGGCATGGGACATGACATGACCCGACCTGGGTCCGGGGTCCCGACCTGACCCGGTGACCTGGGGCCGGTGTCCCCACGTGACCCGGGGTCCTGGTGCCGGGGTCCCCACGTGACCCGGGGACCCGAGCCGGGGTCCCCACGTGACCCGGTGACCTGAGGCCGGGGTCCCCACGTGACCCGGTGACCTGGGGCCGGGGTCCCCACGTGACCCGGGGACCCGGGCCGGGGACATCACGTGACCCGGTGACCTGGGGCCGGGGTCCCCACGTGACCCGGGGTCCTGGTGCCGGGGTCCCCACGTGACCCGGGGATCCGGGCCGGGGTCCCCACGTGACCCGGGGTCCTGGTGCCGGTGTCCCCACGTGACCCGGTGACCTGGTGCCGGGGTCCCCACGTGACCCGGTGACCTGGGGCCGGTGTCCCCACGTGACCCGGTGACCTGGGGCCGGGGTCCCCACGTGACCCAGGGTCCTGGTGCCGGTACCCCACGTGACCCGGTGACCTGGGGCCGGGGTCCCCACGTGACCCGGGGTCCTGAGGCCGGTGTCCCCACGTGACCCGGGGTCCTGGTGCCGGGGTCCCCACGTGACCCGGTGATCTGAGGCCGGGGTCCCCACGTGACCCGGTGACCTGGGGCCGGGGTCCCCACGTGACCCGGGGACCCGGGCCGGGGACATCACGTGACCCGGTCACCTGGGGCCGGGGTCCCCACGTGACCCGGGGTCCTGGTGCCGGTGTCCCCACGTGACCCAGTGACCTGGGGCCGGGGTCCCCACGTGACCCGGGGACCCGGGCCGGGGTCCCCACGTGACCCAGGGTCCTGGTGCCAGTGTCCCCACGTGACCCGGTGACCTGGGGCCGGGGTCCCCACGTGACCCGGTGACCTGGGGCCGGGGTCCCCACGTGACCCGGGGACCCGGGCCGGGGACATCACGTGACCCGGTCACCTGGGGCCGGGGTCCCCACGTGACCCGGTCACCTGGGGCCGGGGTCCCCACGTGACCCGGGGTCCTGGTGCCGGTGTCTCTACGTGACCCGGTTACCTGGGGCCCGGGTTCCCACGTGACCCGGTCACCTGGGGCCGGGGTCCCCACGTGACCTGGGGACCCGGGCCGGGGACCCCACGTGACCCGGGGACCTGGGGCCGGGGATGTCACCCGACACTGGTACCCGGGGCAGCGACCCGATACGACCCGGGGACCTGGGTCCGGGGTCCCGACCTGACCCGGTGACCTCGGGCCAGGGTAACCACCTGACCCGGGGACCCTGGCCGGGGACTCGGTATGACTCCGTCTCCCGAGGCCGGGGTGGTCACCTGACACTGCTACCCGGGACAGCGACCCGACATGACCCGGTGACCCGGGGCCGGGGTAACGACCTGTCCAGGGGACCTGGGCCGGGGACCCGACAGGACCCGGTGACCTGGTTCCGGGGTGCCGACCTGACCCGGTGACCTGGGGCTGTGGTGTCGACCGGACTCGGGGACCTGGTCCGGTGTCCCGTCATGACCCGGGGACCTGGGGTAGGGGTGGTCACCAGACCGTTGTACCCAGGCCGTTGACCCGACATGACCCTGTGACCCGGAGCCTGGGTAAAAATCCAACCCGGGGACCCGGGCATGGGACGTGACATGACCCGACCTGGGTCCGGGGTCCCGACCTGACCCGGTGACCTGGGCCGGGGACCCCACGTGACCCGGGGACCTGGGGCCGGGGATGTCACCCGACACTGGTACCCGGGGCAGCGACCCGATACGACCCGGGGACCTGGGTCCGGGGTCCCGACCTGACCCGGTGACCTGGGGCCAGGGTAACCACTTGACCCGGGGACCCGGGCCGGGGACCCGGTATGACTCCGTCTCCCGGGGCCGGGGTGGTCACCTGACACTGCTACCCGGGACAGCGACCCAACATGACCCGGTGACCCGGGGCCGGGGTAACGACCTGTCCAGGGGACCTGGGCCGGGGACCCGACAGGACCCGGTGACCTGGTTCCGGGGTGCCGACCTGACCCGGTGACCTGGGGCTGTGGTGTCGACCGGACTCGGGGACCTGGTCCGGTGTCCCGTCATGACCCGGGGACCTGGGGTCGGGGTGGTCACCAGACTGTTGTACCCAGGCCGTTGACCCGACATGACCCTGTGACCCGGGGCCTGGGTAAAAATCCAACCCGGGGACCCGGGCATGGGACATGACATGACCCGACCTGGGTCCGGGGTCCCGACCTGACCCGCTGACCTGGGGCCGGTGTCCCCACGTGACCCGGGGTCCTGGTGCCGGGGTCCCCACGTGACCCGGGGACCCGAGTCGGGGTCCCCACGTGACCCGGTGACCTGAGGCCGGGGTCCCCACGTGACCCGGGGACCCGGGCCGGGGACATCACGTGACCCGGTCACCTGGGGCCGGGGTCCCCACGTGACCCGGGGTCCTGGTGCCGGGGACCCCACGTGACCCGGGGACCCGAGCCGGGGTCCCCACGTGACCCGGGGTCCTGGTGCCGGGGTCCCCACGTGACCCGCTGACTTGGGGCCGGGGTCCCCACTTGACCCGGGGTCCTGGTGCCGTGGTCCCCACGTGACCCGAGGACCCGGGCCGGGGTCCCCACGTGACCCGGTGACCTGGGGCGAGGGTCCCCACGTGACCCGGGGTCCTGGTGCCGGGGTCCCCAAGTGACCCGGGGACCCGGGCCGGGGACCCCACGTGACCCGGTGACCTGGGGCCGGGGTCCCCACGTGACCCGGGGACCCGGGCCGGGGACATCACGTGACCCGGTGACCTGGGGCCGGGGTCCCCACGTGACCCGGGGACCCGGGCCGGGGACATCACGTGACCCGGTCACCTGGGGCCGGGGTCCCCACGTGACCCGGTGACCTGGGGCCGGTGTCCCCACGTGACCCGGGGTCCTGGTGCCGGGGTCCCCACGTGACCCGGTGACCTGGGGCCGGGATCCCCACGTGACCCGGTCACCTGGGGCCGGGGTCCCCACGTGACCCGGGGTCCTGGTGTCGGGGTCCCCACGTGACCCGGTGACCTGAGGCCGGGGTCCCCACGTGACCCGGTGACCTGGGGCCGGGGTCCCCACGTGACCCGGTGACCTGGTGTCGGGGTCCCCACGTGACCCGGAGTCCTGGTGTCGGGGTCCCCACGTGACCCGGTGACCTGAGGCCGGGGTCCCCACGTGACCCGGTGACCTGGGGCCGGGGTCCCCACGTGACCCGGGGTCCTGGTGCCGGGGTCCCCACGTGACCTGGGGACCCGGGCCGGGGACCCCACGTGACCCGGGGACCTGGGGCCGGGGATGTCACCCGACACTGGTACCCGGGGCAGCGACCCGATACGACCCGGGGACCTGGGTCCGGGGTCCCGACCTGACCCGGTGACCTGGGGCCAGGGTAACCACCTGACCCGGGGACCCGGGCCGGGGACTCGGTATGACTCCGTCTCCCGGGGCCGGGGTGGTCACCTGACACTGCTACCCGGGACAGCGACCCGACATGACCCGGTGACCCGGGGCCGGGGTAACGACCTGTCCAGGGGACCTGGGCCGGGGACCCGACAGGACCCGGGGACCTGGTTCCGGGGTGCCGACCTGACCCGGTGACCTGTGGCTGTGGTGTCGACCGGACTCGGGGACCTGGTCCGGTGTCCCGTCATGACCCGGGGACCTGGGGTCGGGGTGGTCACCAGACCGTTGTACCCAGGCCGTTGACCCGACATGACCCTGTGACCCGGGGCCTGGGTAAAAATCCAACCCGGGGACCCGGGCATGGGACATGACATGACCCGACCTGGGTCCGGGGTCCCGACCTGACCCGCTGACCTGGGGCCGGTGTCCCCACGTGACCCGGGGTCCTGGTGCCGGGGTCCCCACGTGTCCCGGGGACCCGAGCCGGGGTCCCCACGTGACCCGGTGACCTGAGGCCGGGGTCCCCACGTGACCCGGTGACCTGGGGCCGGGGTCCCCACGTGACCCGGGGACCCGGGCCGGGGACATCACGTGACCCGGTGACCTGGGGCCGGGGTCCCCACGTGACCCGGGGTCCTGGTGCCGGGGTCCCCACGTGACCCGGGGATCCGGGCCGGGGTCCCCACGTGACCCGGGGTCCTGGTGCCGGTGTCCCCACGTGACCCGGTGACCTGGTGCCGGGGTCCCCACGTGACCCGGTGACCTGGGGCCGGTGTCCCCACGTGACCCGGTGACCTGGGGCCGGGGTCCCCACGTGACCCAGGGTCCTGGTGCCGGTGTCCCCACGTGACCCGGTGACCTGGGGCCGGGGTCCCCACGTGACCCGGGGTCCTGAGGCCAGTGTCCCCACGTGACCCGGGGTCCTGGTGCCGGGGTCCCCACGTGACCCGGTGATCTGAGGCCGGGGTCCCCACGTGACCCGGTGACCTGGGGCCGGGGTCCCCACGTGACCCGGGGACCCGGGCCGGGGACATCACGTGACCCGGTCACCTGGGGCCGGGGTCCCCACGTGACCCGGGGTCCTGGTGCCGGTGTCCCCACGTGACCCAGTGACCTGGGGCCGGGGTCCCCACGTGACCCGGGGACCCGGGCCGGGGTCCCCACGTGACCCAGGGTCCTGGTGCCAGTGTCCCCACGTGACCCGGTCACCTGGGGCCGGGGTCCCCACGTGACCCGGTGACCTGGGGCCGGGGTCCCCACGTGACCCGGGGACCCGGGCCGGGGACATCACGTGACCCGGTCACCTGGGGCCGGGGTCCCCACGTGACCCGGTCACCTGGGGCCGGGGTCCCCACGTGACCCGGGGTCCTGGTGCCGGTGTCTCTACGTGACCCGGTTACCTGGGGCCCGGGTTCCCACGTGACCCGGTCACCTGGGGCCGGGGTCCCCACGTGACCTGGGGACCCGGGCCGGGGACCCCACGTGACCCGGGGACCTGGGGCCGGGGATGTCACCCGACACTGGTACCCGGGGCAGCGACCCGATACGACCCGGGGACCTGGGTCCGGGGTCCCGACCTGACCCGGTGACCTCGGGCCAGGGTAACCACCTGACCCGGGGACCCTGGCCGGGGACTCGGTATGACTCCGTCTCCCGAGGCCGGGGTGGTCACCTGACACTGCTACCCGGGACAGCGACCCGACATGACCCGGTGACCCGGGGCCGGGGTAACGACCTGTCCAGGGGACCTGGGCCGGGGACCCGACAGGACCCGGGGACCTGGTTCCGGGGTGCCGACCTGACCCGGTGACCTGGGGCTGTGGTGTCGACCGGACTCGGGGACCTGGTCCGGTGTCCCGTCATGACCCGGGGACCTGGGGTAGGGGTGGTCACCAGACCGTTGTACCCAGGCCGTTGACCCGACATGACCCTGTGACCCGGAGCCTGGGTAAAAATCCAACCCGGGGACCCGGGCATGGGACGTGACATGACCCGACCTGGGTCCGGGGTCCCGACCTGACCCGGTGACCTGGGCCGGGGACCCCACGTGACCCGGGGACCTGGGGCCGGGGATGTCACCCGACACTGGTACCCGGGGCAGCGACCCGATACGACCCGGGGACCTGGGTCCGGGGTCCCGACCTGACCCGGTGACCTGGGGCCAGGGTAACCACTTGACCCGGGGACCCGGGCCGGGGACCCGGTATGACTCCGTCTCCCGGGGCCGGGGTGGTCACCTGACACTGCTACCCGGGACAGCGACCCAACATGACCCGGTGACCCGGGGCCGGGGTAACGACCTGTCCAGGGGACCTGGGCCGGGGACCCGACAGGACCCGGTGACCTGGTTCCGGGGTGCCGACCTGACCCGGTGACCTGGGGCTGTGGTGTCGACCGGACTCGGGGACCTGGTCCGGTGTCCCGTCATGACCCGGGGACCTGGGGTCGGGGTGGTCACCAGACTGTTGTACCCAGGCCGTTGACCCGACATGACCCTGTGACCCGGGGCCTGGGTAAAAATCCAACCCGGGGACCCGGGCATGGGACATGACATGACCCGACCTGGGTCCGGGGTCCCGACCTGACCCGCTGACCTGGGGCCGGTGTCCCCACGTGACCCGGGGTCCTGGTGCCGGGGTCCCCACGTGACCCGGGGACCCGAGCCGGGGTCCCCACGTGACCCGGTGACCTGAGGCCGGGGTCCCCACGTGACCCGGGGTCCTGGTGCCGGGGTCCCCACGTGACCCGGGGTCCTGGTGCCGGGGTCCCCACGTGACCCGGGGAACCGGGCCGGGGACCCCACGTGACCCGGTGACCTGGGGCCGGGGTCCCCACGTGACCCGGGGACCTGGGCCGGGGACATCACGTGACCCGGTCACCTGGGGCCGGGGTCCCCACGTGACCCGGGGTCCTGGTGCCGGGGACCCCACGTGACCCGGGGACCCGGGCCGGGGTCCCCACGTGACCCAGGGTCCTGGTGCCGGGGTCCCCACGTGACCCGCTGACTTGGGGCCGGGGTCCCCACTTGACCCGGGGTCCTGGTGCCGGGGTCCCCACGTGACCCGAGGACCCGGGCCGGGGTCCCCACGTGACCCGGTGACCTGGGGCGAGGGTCCCCACGTGACCCGGGGTCCTGGTGCCGGGGTCCCCAAGTGACCCGGGGACCCGGGCCGGGGACCCCACGTGACCCGGTGACCTGGGGCCGGGGTCCCCACGTGACCCGGGGACCCGGGCCGGGGACATCACGTGACCCGGTCACCTGGGGCCGGGGTCCCCACGTGACCCGGGGTCCTGGTGCTGGGGTCCCCACGTGACCCGGGGACCCGGGCCGGGGACATCACGTGACCCGGTCACCTGGGGCCGGGATCCCCACGTGACCCGGTCACCTGGGGCCGGGGTCCCCACGTGACCCGGGGTCCTGGTGTCGGGGTCCCCACGTGACCCGGTGACCTGGGGCCGGGGTCCCCACGTGACCCGGGGTCCTGGTGCCTGGGTTCCCACGTGACCCGGGGACCCGGGCCGTGGTCCCCACGTGACCCGGGGTCCTGGTGCCGGTGTCCCCACGTGACCCGGGGACCCGGGCCGGGGACCCCACGTGACCCGGTGACCTGAGGCCGGGGTCCCCACGTGACCCGGGGACCCGGGCCGGGGACATCACGTGACCCGGTCACCTGGGGCCGGGGTCCCCACGTGACCCGGAGTCCTGGTGCCGGTGTCCCCACGTGACCCGGGGACCCGGGCCAGGGACCCCACGTGACCCGGTGACCTACGGCCGGGGTCCCCACGTGACCCGGGGACCCGGGCCGGGGACATCACGTGACCCGGTCACCTGGGCCGGGGTCTCCACGTGACCCGGGGTCCTGGTGCCGGGGTCCCCACGTGACCCGGGGACCCGGGCCGGGGTCCCCACGTGACCCGGGGTCCTGGTGCCGGTGTCCCCACGTGACCCGTAGACCTGGGGCCGGGGTCCCCACGTGACCCGGTGACCTGGGGCCGGGGTCCCCACGTGACCCGGGGACCCGGGCCGGGGTCCCCACGTGACCCAGGGTCCTGGTGCCGGTGTCCCCACGTGACCCGGTCACCTGGGGCCGGGGTCCCTTCGTGACCTGGTCACCTGGGGCCAGGGTCCCCACGTGACCCGGGGTCCTGGTGCCGGTGTCCCCACGTGACCCAGTCACCTGGGGCCCGGGTCCCCACGTGACCCGGTCACCTGGGGCCGGGGTCCCCACGTGACCTGGGGACCCGGGCCGGGGACCCCACGTGACCCGGGGACCTGGGGCCGGGGATGTCACCCGACACTGGTACCCGGGGCAGCGACCCGATACGACCCGGGGACCTGGGTCCGGGGTCCCGACCTGACCCGGTGACCTGGGGCCAGGGTAACCACCTGACCCGGGGACCCGGGCCGGGGACTCGGTATGACTCTGTCGCCCGGGGCCGGGGTGGTCACCTGACACTGGTACCCGGGACAGCGACCCGACATGACCCGGTGACCCGGGGCCGGGGTAACGACCTGTCCAGGGGACCTGGGCCGGGGACCCGACAGGACCCGGTGACCTGGTTCCGGGGTGCCGACCTGACCCGGTGACCTGGGGCTGTGGTGTCGACCGGACTCGGGGACCTGGTCCGGTGTCCCGTCATGACCCGGGGACCTGGGGTCGGGGTGGTCACCAGACCGTTGTACCCAGGCCGTTGAGCCGACATGACCCTGTGACCCGGGGCCTGGGTAAAAATCCAACCCGGGGACCCGGGCATGGGACATGACATGACCCGACCTGGGTCCGGGGTCCCGACCTGACCCGGTGACCTTGGGCCAGGGTAACCACCTGACCCGGGGACCCGGGCCGGGGACCCGGTATGACTCCGTCTCCCGGGGCCGGGGTGGTCACCTGACACTGCTACCCGGGACAGCGACCCGACATGACCCGGTGACCCGGGGCCGGGGTAACGACCTGTCCAGGGGACCTGGGCCGGGGACCCGACAGGACCCGGGGACCTGGTTCCGGGGTGCCGACCTGACCCGGTGACCTGGGGCTGTGGTGTCGACCGGACTCGGGGACCTGGTCCGGTGTCCCGTCATGACCCGGGGACCTGGGGTCGGGGTGGTCACCAGACCGTTGTACCCAGGCCGTTGAGCTGACATGACCCTGTGACCCGGGGCCTGGGTAAAAATCCAACCCGGGGACCCGGGCATGGGACGTGACATGACCCGACCTGGGGCCGGGATCCCCACGTGACCCGGTCACCTGGGGCCGGGGTCCCCACGTGACCCGGGGTCCTGGTGTCGGGGTCCCCACGTGACCCGGTGACCTGGGGCCGGGGTCCCCACGTGACCCGGGGTCCTGGTGCCTGGGTTCCCACGTGACCCGGGGACCCGGGCCGGGGTCCCCACGTGACCCCCGGTCCTGGTGCCGGGGTCCCCACGTGACCCGGGGACCCGAGCCGGGGTCCCCACGTGACCCGGTGACCTGAGGCCGGTGTCCCCACGTGACCCGGTGACCTGGGGCCGGGGTCCCCACGTGACCCGGTGACCTGGGGCCGGGGTCCCCACGTGACCCGGGGACCCGGGCCGGGGACATCACGTGACCCGGTCACCTGGGGCCGGGGTCCCCACGTGACCTGGTCACCTGGGGCCAGGGTCCCCACGTGACCCGGGGTCCTGGTGCAGGTGTCCCCACGTGACCCAGTCACCTGGGGCCCGGGTCCCCACGTGACCCGGTCACCTGGGGCCGGGGTCCCCACGTGACCTGGGGACCCGGGCCGGGGACCCCACGTGACCCGGGGACCTGGGGCCGGGGATGTCACCCGACACTGGTACCCGGGGCAGCGACCCGATACGACCCGGGGACCTGGGTCCGGGGACTCGGTATGACTCCGTCTCCCGGGGCCGGGGTGGTCACCTGACACTGCTACCCGGGACAGCGACCCGACATGACCCGGTGACCCGGGGCCGGGGTAACGACCTGTCCAGGGGACCTGGGCCGGGGACCCGACAGGACCTGGGGACCTGGTTCCGGGGTGCCGACCTGACCCGGTGACCTGTGGCTGTGGTGTCGACCGGACTCGGGGACCTGGTCCGGTGTCCCGTCATGACCCGGGGACCTGGGGTCGGGGTGGACACCAGACCGTTGTACCCAGGCCGTTGACCCGACATGACCCTGTGACCCGGGGCCTGGGTAAAAATCCAACCCGGGGACCCGGGCATGGGACATGACATGACCCGACCTGGGTCCGGGGTCCCGACCTGACCCGGTGACCTGGGGCCGGTGTCCCCACGTGACCCGGGGTCCTGGTGCCGGGGTCCCCACGTGACCCGGGGACCCGAGCCGGGGTCCCCACGTGACCCGGTGACCTGAGGCCGGGGTCCCCACGTGACCCGGTGACCTGGGGCCGGGGTCCCCACGTGACCCGGGGACCCGGGCCGGGGACATCACGTGACCCGGTGACCTGGGGCCGGGGTCCCCACGTGACCCGGGGTCCTGGTGCCGGGGTCCCCACGTGACCCGGGGATCCGGGCCGGGGTCCCCACGTGACCCGGGGTCCTGGTGCCGGTGTCCCCACGTGACCCGGTGACCTGGTGCCGGGGTCCCCACGTGACCCGGTGACCTGGGGCCGGTGTCCCCACGTGACCCGGTGACCTGGGGCCGGGGTCCCCACGTGACCCAGGGTCCTGGTGCCGGTGTCCCCACGTGACCCGGTGACCTGGGGCCGGGGTCCCCACGTTACCCGGGGTCCTGAGGCCGGTGTCCCCACGTGACCCGGGGTCCTGGTGCCGGGGTCCCCACGTGACCCGGTGATCTGAGGCCGGGGTCCCCACGTGACCCGGTGACCTGGGGCCGGGGTCCCCACGTGACCCGGGGACCCGGGCCGGGGACATCACGTGACCCGGTCACCTGGGGCCGGGGTCCCCACGTGACCCGGGGTCCTGGTGCCGGTGTCCCCACGTGACCCAGTGACCTGGGGCCGGGGTCCCCACGTGACCCGGGGACCCGGGCCGGGGTCCCCACGTGACCCAGGGTCCTGGTGCCAGTGTCCCCACGTGACCCGGTGACCTGGGGCCGGGGTCCCCACGTGACCCGGTGACCTGGGGCCGGGGTCCCCACGTGACCCGGGGACCCGGGCCGGGGACATCACGTGACCCGGTCACCTGGGGCCGGGGTCCCCACGTGACCCGGTCACCTGGGGCCGGGGTCCCCACGTGACCCGGGGTCCTGGTGCCGGTGTCTCTACGTGACCCGGTTACCTGGGGCCCGGGTTCCCACGTGACCCGGTCACCTGGGGCCGGGGTCCCCACGTGACCTGGGGACCCGGGCCGGGGACCCCACGTGACCCGGGGACCTGGGGCCGGGGATGTCACCCGACACTGGTACCCGGGGCAGCGACCCGATACGACCCGGGGACCTGGGTCCGGGGGTCCCGACCTGACCCGGTGACCTCGGGCCAGGGTAACCACCTGACCCGGGGACCCTGGCCGGGGACTCGGTATGACTCCGTCTCCCGAGGCCGGGGTGGTCACCTGACACTGCTACCCGGGACAGCGACCCGACATGACCCGGTGACCCGGGGCCGGGGTAACGACCTGTCCAGGGGACCTGGGCCGGGGACCCGACAGGACCCGGTGACCTGGTTCCGGGGTGCCGACCTGACCCGGTGACCTGGGGCTGTGGTGTCGACCGGACTCGGGGACCTGGTCCGGTGTCCCGTCATGACCCGGGGACCTGGGGTAGGGGTGGTCACCAGACCGTTGTACCCAGGCCGTTGACCCGACATGACCCTGTGACCCGGAGCCTGGGTAAAAATCCAACCCGGGGACCCGGGCATGGGACGTGACATGACCCGACCTGGGTCCGGGGTCCCGACCTGACCCGGTGACCTGGGCCGGGGACCCCACGTGACCCGGGGACCTGGGGCCGGGGATGTCACCCGACACTGGTACCCGGGGCAGCGACCCGATACGACCCGGGGACCTGGGTCCGGGGTCCCGACCTGACCCGGTGACCTGGGGCCAGGGTAACCACTTGACCCGGGGACCCGGGCCGGGGACCCGGTATGACTCCGTCTCCCGGGGCCGGGGTGGTCACCTGACACTGCTACCCGGGACAGCGACCCAACATGACCCGGTGACCCGGGGCCGGGGTAACGACCTGTCCAGGGGACCTGGGCCGGGGACCCGACAGGACCCGGTGACCTGGTTCCGGGGTGCCGACCTGACCCGGTGACCTGGGGCTGTGGTGTCGACCGGACTCGGGGACCTGGTCCGGTGTCCCGTCATGACCCGGGGACCTGGGGTCGGGGTGGTCACCAGACTGTTGTACCCAGGCCGTTGACCCGACATGACCCTGTGACCCGGGGCCTGGGTAAAAATCCAACCCGGGGACCCGGGCATGGGACATGACATGACCCGACCTGGGTCCGGGGTCCCGACCTGACCCGCTGACCTGGGGCCGGTGTCCCCACGTGACCCGGGGTCCTGGTGCCGGGGTCCCCACGTGACCCGGGGACCCGAGCCGGGGTCCCCACGTGACCCGGTGACCTGAGGCCGGGGTCCCCACGTGACCCGGGGTCCTGGGGCCGGGGTCCCCACGTGACCCGGGGTCCTGGTGCCGGGGTCCCCACGTGACCCGGGGAACCGGGCCGGGGACCCCACGTGACCCGGTGACCTGGGGCCGGGGTCCCCACGTGACCCGGGGACCCGGGCCGGGGACATCACGTGACCCGGTCACCTGGGGCCGGGGTCCCCACGTGACCCGGGGTCCTGGTGCCGGGGACCCCACGTGACCCGGGGACCCGGGCCGGGGTCCCCACGTGACCCGGGGTCCTGGTGCCGGGGTCCCCACGTGACCCGCTGACTTGGGGCCGGGGTCCCCACTTGACCCGGGGTCCTGGTGCCGGGGTCCCCACGTGACCCGAGGACCCGGGCCGGGGTCCCCAAGTGACCCGGTGACCTGGGGCGAGGGTCCCCACGTGACCCGGGGTCCTGGTGCCGGGGTCCCTAAGTGACCCGGGGACCCGGGCTGGGGACCCCACGTGACCCGGTGACCTGGGGCCGGGGTCCCCACGTGACCCGGGGACCCGGGCCGGGGACATCACGTGACCCGGTCACCTGGGGCCGGGGTCCCCACGTGACCCGGGGTCCTGGTGCTGGGGTCCCCACGTGACCCGGGGACCCGGGCCGGGGACATCACGTGACCCGGTCACCTGGGGCCGGGATCCCCACGTGACCCGGTCACCAGGGGCCGGGGTCCCCACGTGACCCGGGGTCCTGGTGTCGGGGTCCCCACGTGACCCGGTGACCTGGGGCCGGGGTCCCCACGTGACCCGGGGTCCTGGTGCCTGGGTTCCCACGTGACCCGGGGACCCGGGCCGGGGTCCCCACGTGACCCGGGGTCCTGGTGCCGGTGTCCCCACGTGACCCGGGGACCCGGGCCGGGGACCCCACGTGACCCGGTGACCTGGGGCCGGGGTCCCCACGTGACCCGGGGACCCGGGCCGGGGACATCACGTGACCCGGTCACCTGGGGCCGGGGTCCCCACGTGACCCGGAGTCCTGGTGCCGGTGTCCCCACGTGACCCGGGGACCCGGGCCGGGGACCCCACGTGACCCGGTGACCTACGGCCGGGGTCCCCACGTGACCTGGGGACCCGGGCCGGGGACATCACGTGACCCGGTCACCCGGGCCGGGGTCCCCACGTGACCCAGGGTCCTGGTGCCGGTGTCCCCACGTGACCCGGTGACCTGGGGCCGGGGTCCCCACGTGACCCGGTGACCTGGGGCCGGGGATGTCACCCGACACTGGTACCCGGGGCAGCGACCCGATACGACCCGGGGACCTGGGTCCGGGGTCCCGACCTGACCCGGTGACCTCGGGCCAGGGTAACCACCTGACCCGGGGACCCTGGCCGGGGACTCGGTATGACTCCGTCTCCCGAGGCCGGGGTGGTCACCTGACACTGCTACCCGGGACAGCGACCCGACATGACCCGGTGACCCGGGGCCGGGGTAACGACCTGTCCAGGGGACCTGGGCCGGGGACCCGACAGGACCCGGTGACCTGGTTCCGGGGTGCCGACCTGACCCGGTGACCTGGGGCTGTGGTGTCGACCGGACTCGGGGACCTGGTCCGGTGTCCCGTCATGACCCGGGGACCTGGGGTAGGGGTGGTCACCAGACCGTTGTACCCAGGCCGTTGACCCGACATGACCCTGTGACCCGGAGCCTGGGTAAAAATCCAACCCGGGGACCCGGGCATGGGACGTGACATGACCCGACCTGGGTCCGGGGTCCCGACCTGACCCGGTGACCTGGGCCGGGGACCCCACGTGACCCGGGGACCTGGGGCCGGGGATGTCACCCGACACTGGTACCCGGGGCAGCGACCCGATACGACCCGGGGACCTGGGTCCGGGGTCCCGACCTGACCCGGTGACCTGGGGCCAGGGTAACCACTTGACCCGGGGACCCGGGCCGGGGACCCGGTATGACTCCGTCTCCCGGGGCCGGGGTGGTCACCTGACACTGCTACCCGGGACAGCGACCCAACATGACCCGGTGACCCGGGGCCGGGGTAACGACCTGTCCAGGGGACCTGGGCCGGGGACCCGACAGGACCCGGTGACCTGGTTCCGGGGTGCCGACCTGACCCGGTGACCTGGGGCTGTGGTGTCGACCGGACTCGGGGACCTGGTCCGGTGTCCCGTCATGACCCGGGGACCTGGGGTCGGGGTGGTCACCAGACTGTTGTACCCAGGCCGTTGACCCGACATGACCCTGTGACCCGGGGCCTGGGTAAAAATCCAACCCGGGGACCCGGGCATGGGACATGACATGACCCGACCTGGGTCCGGGGTCCCGACCTGACCCGCTGACCTGGGGCCGGTGTCCCCACGTGACCCGGGGTCCTGGTGCCGGGGTCCCCACGTGACCCGGGGACCCGAGCCGGGGTCCCCACGTGACCCGGTGACCTGAGGCCGGGGTCCCCACGTGACCCGGGGACCCGGGCCGGGGACATCACGTGACCCGGTCACCTGGGGCCGGGGTCCCCACGTGACCCGGGGTCCTGGTGCCGGGGACCCCACGTGACCCGGGGACCCGAGCCGGGGTCCCCACGTGACCCGGGGTCCTGGTGCCGGGGTCCCCACGTGACCCGCTGACTTGGGGCCGGGGTCCCCACTTGACCCGGGGTCCTGGTGCCGTGGTCCCCACGTGACCCGAGGACCCGGGCCGGGGTCCCCACGTGACCCGGTGACCTGGGGCGAGGGTCCCCACGTGACCCGGGGTCCTGGTGCCGGGGTCCCCAAGTGACCCGGGGACCCGGGCCGGGGACCCCACGTGACCCGGTGACCTGGGGCCGGGGTCCCCACGTGACCCGGGGACCCGGGCCGGGGACATCACGTGACCCGGTGACCTGGGGCCGGGGTCCCCACGTGACCCGGGGACCCGGGCCGGGGACATCACGTGACCCGGTCACCTGGGGCCGGGGTCCCCACGTGACCCGGTGACCTGGGGCCGGTGTCCCCACGTGACCCGGTCACCTGGTGCCGGGGTCCCCACGTGACCCGGTGACCTGGGGCCGGGATCCCCACGTGACCCGGTCACCTGGGGCCGGGGTCCCCACGTGACCCGGGGTCCTGGTGTCGGGGTCCCCACGTGACCCGGTGACCTGAGGCCGGGGTCCCCACGTGACCCGGTGACCTGGGGCCGGGGTCCCCACGTGACCCGGTGACCTGGTGTCGGGGTCCCCACGTGACCCGGAGTCCTGGTGTCGGGGTCCCCACGTGACCCGGTGACCTGAGGCCGGGGTCCCCACGTGACCCGGTGACCTGGGGCCGGGGTCCCCACGTGACCCGGGGTCCTGGTGCCGGGGTCCCCACGTGACCTGGGGACCCGGGCCGGGGACCCCACGTGACCCGGGGACCTGGGGCCGGGGATGTCACCCGACACTGGTACCCGGGGCAGCGACCCGATACGACCCGGGGACCTGGGTCCGGGGTCCCGACCTGACCCGGTGACCTGGGGCCAGGGTAACCACCTGACCCGGGGACCCGGGCCGGGGACTCGGTATGACTCCGTCTCCCGGGGCCGGGGTGGTCACCTGACACTGCTACCCGGGACAGCGACCCGACATGACCCGGTGACCCGGGGCCGGGGTAACGACCTGTCCAGGGGACCTGGGCCGGGGACCCGACAGGACCCGGGGACCTGGTTCCGGGGTGCCGACCTGACCCGGTGACCTGTGGCTGTGGTGTCGACCGGACTCGGGGACCTGGTCCGGTGTCCCGTCATGACCCGGGGACCTGGGGTCGGGGGTGGTCACCAGACCGTTGTACCCAGGCCGTTGACCCGACATGACCCTGTGACCCGGGGCCTGGGTAAAAATCCAACCCGGGGACCCGGGCATGGGACATGACATGACCCGACCTGGGTCCGGGGTCCCGACCTGACCCGCTGACCTGGGGCCGGTGTCCCCACGTGACCCGGGGTCCTGGTGCCGGGGTCCCCACGTGTCCCGGGGACCCGAGCCGGGGTCCCCACGTGACCCGGTGACCTGAGGCCGGGGTCCCCACGTGACCCGGTGACCTGGGGCCGGGGTCCCCACGTGACCCGGGGACCCGGGCCGGGGACATCACGTGACCCGGTGACCTGGGGCCGGGGTCCCCACGTGACCCGGGGTCCTGGTGCCGGGGTCCCCACGTGACCCGGGGATCCGGGCCGGGGTCCCCACGTGACCCGGGGTCCTGGTGCCGGTGTCCCCACGTGACCCGGTGACCTGGTGCCGGGGTCCCCACGTGACCCGGTGACCTGGGGCCGGTGTCCCCACGTGACCCGGTGACCTGGGGCCGGGGTCCCCACGTGACCCAGGGTCCTGGTGCCGGTGTCCCCACGTGACCCGGTGACCTGGGGCCGGGGTCCCCACGTGACCCGGGGTCCTGAGGCCAGTGTCCCCACGTGACCCGGGGTCCTGGTGCCGGGGTCCCCACGTGACCCGGTGATCTGAGGCCGGGGTCCCCACGTGACCCGGTGACCTGGGGCCGGGGTCCCCACGTGACCCGGGGACCCGGGCCGGGGACATCACGTGACCCGGTCACCTGGGGCCGGGGTCCCCACGTGACCCGGGGTCCTGGTGCCGGTGTCCCCACGTGACCCAGTGACCTGGGGCCGGGGTCCCCACGTGACCCGGGGACCCGGGCCGGGGTCCCCACGTGACCCAGGGTCCTGGTGCCAGTGTCCCCACGTGACCCGGTCACCTGGGGCCGGGGTCCCCACGTGACCCGGTGACCTGGGGCCGGGGTCCCCACGTGACCCGGGGACCCGGGCCGGGGACATCACGTGACCCGGTCACCTGGGGCCGGGGTCCCCACGTGACCCGGTCACCTGGGGCCGGGGTCCCCACGTGACCCGGGGTCCTGGTGCCGGTGTCTCTACGTGACCCGGTTACCTGGGGCCCGGGTTCCCACGTGACCCGGTCACCTGGGGCCGGGGTCCCCACGTGACCTGGGGACCCGGGCCGGGGACCCCACGTGACCCGGGGACCTGGGGCCGGGGATGTCACCCGACACTGGTACCCGGGGCAGCGACCCGATACGACCCGGGGACCTGGGTCCGGGGTCCCGACCTGACCCGGTGACCTCGGGCCAGGGTAACCACCTGACCCGGGGACCCTGGCCGGGGACTCGGTATGACTCCGTCTCCCGAGGCCGGGGTGGTCACCTGACACTGCTACCCGGGACAGCGACCCGACATGACCCGGTGACCCGGGGCCGGGGTAACGACCTGTCCAGGGGACCTGGGCCGGGGACCCGACAGGACCCGGGGACCTGGTTCCGGGGTGCCGACCTGACCCGGTGACCTGGGGCTGTGGTGTCGACCGGACTCGGGGACCTGGTCCGGTGTCCCGTCATGACCCGGGGACCTGGGGTAGGGGTGGTCACCAGACCGTTGTACCCAGGCCGTTGACCCGACATGACCCTGTGACCCGGAGCCTGGGTAAAAATCCAACCCGGGGACCCGGGCATGGGACGTGACATGACCCGACCTGGGTCCGGGGTCCCGACCTGACCCGGTGACCTGGGCCGGGGACCCCACGTGACCCGGGGACCTGGGGCCGGGGATGTCACCCGACACTGGTACCCGGGGCAGCGACCCGATACGACCCGGGGACCTGGGTCCGGGGTCCCGACCTGACCCGGTGACCTGGGGCCAGGGTAACCACTTGACCCGGGGACCCGGGCCGGGGACCCGGTATGACTCCGTCTCCCGGGGCCGGGGTGGTCACCTGACACTGCTACCCGGGACAGCGACCCAACATGACCCGGTGACCCGGGGCCGGGGTAACGACCTGTCCAGGGGACCTGGGCCGGGGACCCGACAGGACCCGGTGACCTGGTTCCGGGGTGCCGACCTGACCCGGTGACCTGGGGCTGTGGTGTCGACCGGACTCGGGGACCTGGTCCGGTGTCCCGTCATGACCCGGGGACCTGGGGTCGGGGTGGTCACCAGACTGTTGTACCCAGGCCGTTGACCCGACATGACCCTGTGACCCGGGGCCTGGGTAAAAATCCAACCCGGGGACCCGGGCATGGGACATGACATGACCCGACCTGGGTCCGGGGTCCCGACCTGACCCGCTGACCTGGGGCCGGTGTCCCCACGTGACCCGGGGTCCTGGTGCCGGGGTCCCCACGTGACCCGGGGACCCGAGCCGGGGTCCCCACGTGACCCGGTGACCTGAGGCCGGGGTCCCCACGTGACCCGGGGTCCTGGTGCCGGGGTCCCCACGTGACCCGGGGTCCTGGTGCCGGGGTCCCCACGTGACCCGGGGAACCGGGCCGGGGACCCCACGTGACCCGGTGACCTGGGGCCGGGGTCCCCACGTGACCCGGGGACCTGGGCCGGGGACATCACGTGACCCGGTCACCTGGGGCCGGGGTCCCCACGTGACCCGGGGTCCTGGTGCCGGGGACCCCACGTGACCCGGGGACCCGGGCCGGGGTCCCCACGTGACCCAGGGTCCTGGTGCCGGGGTCCCCACGTGACCCGCTGACTTGGGGCCGGGGTCCCCACTTGACCCGGGGTCCTGGTGCCGGGGTCCCCACGTGACCCGAGGACCCGGGCCGGGGTCCCCACGTGACCCGGTGACCTGGGGCGAGGGTCCCCACGTGACCCGGGGTCCTGGTGCCGGGGTCCCTAAGTGACCCGGGGACCCGGGCCGGGGACCCCACGTGACCCGGTGACCTGGGGCCGGGGTCCCCACGTGACCCGGGGACCCGGGCCGGGGACATCACGTGACCCGGTCACCTGGGGCCGGGGTCCCCACGTGACCCGGGGTCCTGGTGCTGGGGTCCCCACGTGACCCGGGGACCCGGGCCGGGGACATCACGTGACCCGGTCACCTGGGGCCGGGATCCCCACGTGACCCGGTCACCAGGGGCCGGGGTCCCCACGTGACCCGGGGTCCTGGTGCCGGTGTCCCCACGTGACCCGGAGTCCTGGTGCCGGTGTCCCCACGTGACCCGGGGACCCGGGCTGGGGACCCCACGTGACCCGGTGACCTACGGCCGGGGTCCCCACGTGACCTGGGGACCCGGGCCGGGGTCCCCACGTGACCCGGTGACCTGGGGCGAGGGTCCCCACGTGACCCGGGGTCCTGGTGCCGGGGTCCCCAAGTGACCCGGGGACCCGGGCCGGGGACCCCACGTGACCCGGTGACCTGGGGCCGGGGTCCCCACGTGACCCGGGGACCCGGGCCGGTGACATCACGTGACCCGGTCACCTGGGGCCGGGGTCCCCACGTGACCCGGGGTCCTGGTGCTGGGGTCCCCACGTGACCCGGGGACCCGGGCCGGGGACATCACGTGACCCGGTCACCTGGGGCCGGGATCCCCACGTGACCCGGTCACCTGGGGCCGGGGTCCCCACGTGACCCGGGGTCCTGGTGTCGGGGTCCCCACGTGACCCGGTGACCTGGGGCCGGGGTCCCCACGTGACCCGGGGTCCTGGTGCCTGGGTTCCCACGTGACCCGGGGACCCGGGCCGGGGTCCCCACGTGACCCGGGGTCCTGGTGCCGGTGTCCCCACGTGACCCGGGGACCCGGGCCGGGGACCCCACGTGACCCGGTGACCTGGGGCCGGGGTCCCCACGTGACCCGGGGACCCGGGCCGGGGACATCACGTGACCCGGTCACCTGGGGCCGGGTTCCCCACGTGACCCGGAGTCCTGGTGCCGGTGTCCCCACGTGACCCGGTCACCTGGGGCCGGGGTCCCTTCGTGACCTGGTCACCTGGGGCCAGGGTCCCCACGTGACCCGGGGTCCTGGTGCCGGTGTCCCCACGTGACCCAGTCACCTGGGGCCCGGGTCCCCACGTGACCCTGTCACCTGGGGCCGGGGTCCCCACGTGACCTGGGGACCCGGGCCGGGGACCCCACGTGACCCGGGGACCTGGGGCCGGGGATGTCACCCGACACTGGTACCCGGGGCAGCGACCCGATACGACCCGGGGACCTGGGTCCGGGGTCCCGACCTGACCCGGTGACCTGGGGCCAGGGTAACCACCTGACCCGGGGACCCGGGCCGGGGACTCGGTATGACTCTGTCGCCCGGGGCCGGGGTGGTCACCTGACACTGGTACCCGGGACAGCGACCCGACATGACCCGGTGACCCGGGGCCGGGGTAACGACCTGTCCAGGGGACCTGGGCCGGGGACCCGACAGGACCCGGTGACCTGGTTCCGGGGTGCCGACCTGACCCGGTGACCTGGGGCTGTGGTGTCGACCGGACTCGGGGACCTGGTCCGGTGTCCCGTCATGACCCGGGGACCTGGGGTCGGGGTGGTCACCAGACCGTTGTACCCAGGCCGTTGACCCGACATGACCCTGTGACCCGGGGCCTGGGTAAAAATCCAACCCGGGGACCCGGGCATGGGACATGACATGACCCGACCTGGGTCCGGGGTCCCGACCTGACCCGGTGACCTTGGGCCAGGGTAACCACCTGACCCGGGGACTCGGGCCGGGGACCCGGTATGACTCCGTCTCCCGGGGCCGGGGTGGTCACCTGACACTGCTACCCGGGACAGCGACCCGACATGACCCGGTGACCCGGGGCCGGGGTAACGACCTGTCCAGGGGACCTGGGCCGGGGACCCGACAGGACCCGGTGACCTGGTTCCGGGGTGCCGACCTGACCCGGTGACCTGGGGCTGTGGTGTCGACCGGACTCGGGGACCTGGTCCGGTGTCCCGTCATGACCCGGGGACCTGGGGTCGGAGTGGTCACCAGACCGTTGTACCCAGGCCGTTGAGCCGACATGACCCTGTGACCCGGGGCCTGAGTAAAAATCCGACCCGGGGCCTGGGTAAAAATCCAACCCGGGGACCCGGGCATGGGACGTGACATGACCCGACCTGGGGCCGGGATCCCCACGTGACCCGGTCACCTGGGGCCGGGGTCCCCACGTGACCCGGGGTCCTGGTGTCGGGGTCCCCACGTGACCCGGTGACCTGGGGCCGGGGTCCCCACGTGACCCGGGGTCCTGGTGCCTGGGTTCCCACGTGACCCGGGGACCCGGGCCGGGGTCCCCACGTGACCCCGGGTCCTGGTGCCGGGGTCCCCACGTGACCCGGGGACCCGAGCCGGGGTCCCCACGTGACCCGGTGACCTGAGGCCAGTGTCCCCACGTGACCCGGTGACCTGGGGCCGGGGTCCCTACGTGACCCGGGGTCCTGGTGCCGGGGTCCCCACGTGACCCGGGGACCCGGGCCGGGGACCCCACGTGACCCGGTGACCTGGGGCCGGGGTCCCCACGTGACCCGGTGACCCGGGCCGGGGACATCACGTGACCCGGTGACCTGGGGCCGGGGTCCCCACGTGACCCGGGGTCCTGGTGCCGGGGTCCCCACGTGTCCCGGGGATCCGGGCCGGGGTCCCCACGTGACCCGGGGTCCTGGTGCCGGTGTCCCCACGTGAGCCGGTGACCTGGGGCCGGGGTCCCCACGTGACCCGGTGACCTGGGGCCGGGGTCCCCACGTGACCCGGTGACCTGGGGCCGGGGTCCCCACGTGACCCAGGGTCCTGGTGCCTGTGTCCCCACGTGACCCGGTGACCTGGGGCCGGGGTCCCCACGTGACCCGGGGTCCTGAGGCCGGTGTCCCCACGTGACCCGGTGACCTGAGGCCGGGGTCCCCACGTGACCCGGTGACCTGAGGCCGGGGTCCCCACGTGACCCGGTGACCTGGGGCCGGTGTCCCCACGTGACCCGGGGTCCTGGTGCCGGGGTCCCCACGTGACCCGGTGACCTGAGGCCGGGGTCCCGACCTGACCCGGTGACCTGGGCCGGGGACCCCACGTGACCCGGGGACCTGGGGCCGGGGATGTCACCCGACACTGGTACCCGGGGCAGCGACCCGATACGACCCGGGGACCTGGGTCCGGGGTCCCGACCTGACCCGGTGACCTGGGGCCAGGGTAACCACTTGACCCGGGGACCCGGGCCGGGGACCCGGTATGACTCCGTCTCCCGGGGCCGGGGTGGTCACCTGACACTGCTACCCGGGACAGCGACCCAACATGACCCGGTGACCCGGGGCCGGGGTAACGACCTGTCCAGGGGACCTGGGCCGGGGACCCGACAGGACCCGGTGACCTGGTTCCGGGGTGCCGACCTGACCCGGTGACCTGGGGCTGTGGTGTCGACCGGACTCGGGGACCTGGTCCGGTGTCCCGTCATGACCCGGGGACCTGGGGTCGGGGTGGTCACCAGACTGTTGTACCCAGGCCGTTGACCCGACATGACCCTGTGACCCGGGGCCTGGGTAAAAATCCAACCCGGGGACCCGGGCATGGGACATGACATGACCCGACCTGGGTCCGGGGTCCCGACCTGACCCGCTGACCTGGGGCCGGTGTCCCCACGTGACCCGGGGTCCTGGTGCCGGGGTCCCCACGTGACCCGGGGACCCGAGCCGGGGTCCCCACGTGACCCGGTGACCTGAGGCCGGGGTCCCCACGTGACCCGGGGTCCTGGTGCCGGGGTCCCCACGTGACCCGCTGACTTGGGGCCGGGGTCCCCACTTGACCCGGGGTCCTGGTGCCGGGGTCCCCACGTGACCCGAGGACCCGGGCCGGGGTCCCCACGTGACCCGGTGACCTGGGGCGAGGGTCCCCACGTGACCCGGGGTCCTGGTGCCGGGGTCCCCAAGTGACCCGGGGACCCGGGCCGGGGACCCCACGTGACCCGGTGACCTGGGGCCGGGGTCCCCACGTGACCCGGGGACCCGGGCCGGGGACATCACGTGACCCGGTCACCTGGGGCCGGGGTCCCCACGTGACCCGAGGTCCTGGTGCTGGGGTCCCCACGTGACCCGGGGACCCGGGCCGGGGACATCACGTGACCCGGTCACCTGGGGCCGGGATCCCCACGTGACCCGGTCACCAGGGGCCGGGGTCCCCACGTGACCCGGGGTCCTGGTGTCGGGGTCCCCACGTGACCCGGTGACCTGGGGCCGGGGTCCCCACGTGACCCGGGGTCCTGGTGCCGGTGTCCCCACGTGACCCGGGGACCCGGGCCGGGGACCCCACGTGACCCGGTGACCTGGGGCCGGGGTCCCCACGTGACCCGGGGACCCGGGCCGGGGACATCACGTGACCCGGTCACCTGGGGCCGGGGTCCCCACGTGACCCGGAGTCCTGGTGCCGGTGTCCCCACGTGACCCGGGGACCCGGGCCGGGGACCCCACGTGACCCGGTGACCTACGGCCGGGGTCCCCACGTGACCTGGGGACCCGGGCCGGGGACATCACGTGACCCGGTCACCCGGGCCGGGGTCCCCACGTGACCCAGGGTCCTGGTGCCGGTGTCCCCACGTGACCCGGTGACCTGGGGCCGGGGTCCCCACGTGACCCGGTGACCTGGGGCCGGGGTCCCCACGTGACCCGGTCACCTGGGGCCGGGGTCCCCACGTGACCCGGTGACCTGAGGCCGGGGTCCCCACGTGACCCGGGGTCCTGGGGCCGGGGTCCCCACGTGACCCGGGGTCCTGGTGCCGGGGTCCCCACGTGACCCGGGGAACCGGGCCGGGGACCCCACGTGACCCGGTGACCTGGGGCCGGGGTCCCCACGTGACCCGGGGACCCGGGCCGGGGACATCACGTGACCCGGTCACCTGGGGCCGGGGTCCCCACGTGACCCGGGGTCCTGGTGCCGGGGACCCCACGTGACCCGGGGACCCGGGCCGGGGTCCCCACGTGACCCGGGGTCCTGGTGCCGGGGTCCCCACGTGACCCGCTGACTTGGGGCCGGGGTCCCCACTTGACCCGGGGTCCTGGTGCCGGGGTCCCCACGTGACCCGAGGACCCGGGCCGGGGTCCCCACGTGACCCGGTGACCTCGGGCGAGGGTCCCCACGTGACCCGGGGTCCTGGTGCCGGGGTCCCCAAGTGACCCGGGGACCCGGGCCGGGGACCCCACGTGACCCGGTGACCTGGGGCCGGGGTCCCCACGTGACCCGGGGACCCGGGCCGGGGACATCACGTGACCCGGTCACCTGGGGCCGGGGTCCCCACGTGACCCGGGGTCCTGGTGCTGGGGTCCCCACGTGACCCGGGGACCCGGGCCGGGGACATCACGTGACCCGGTCACCTGGGGCCGGGATCCCCACGTGACCCGGTCACCTGGGGCCGGGGTCCCCACGTGACCCGGGGTCCTGGTGTCGGGGTCCCCACGTGACCCGGTGACCTGGGGCCGGGGTCCCCACGTGACCCGGGGTCCTGGTGCCTGGGTTCCCACGTGACCCGGGGACCCGGGCCGTGGTCCCCACGTGACCCGGGGTCCTGGTGCCGGTGTCCCCACGTGACCCGGGGACCCGGGCCGGGGACCCCACGTGACCCGGTGACCTGAGGCCGGGGTCCCCACGTGACCCGGGGACCCGGGCCGGGGACATCACGTGACCCGGTCACCTGGGGCCGGGGTCCCCACGTGACCCGGAGTCCTGGTGCCGGTGTCCCCACGTGACCCGGGGACCCGGGCCAGGGACCCCACGTGACCCGGTGACCTACGGCCGGGGTCCCCACGTGACCCGGGGACCCGGGCCGGGGACATCACGTGACCCGGTCACCTGGGCCGGGGTCTCCACGTGACCCGGGGTCCTGGTGCCGGGGTCCCCACGTGACCCGGGGACCCGGGCCGGGGTCCCCACGTGACCCGGGGTCCTGGTGCCGGTGTCCCCACGTGACCCGTAGACCTGGGGCCGGGGTCCCCACGTGACCCGGTGACCTGGGGCCGGGGTCCCCACGTGACCCGGGGACCCGGGCCGGGGTCCCCACGTGACCCAGGGTCCTGGTGCCGGTGTCCCCACGTGACCCGGTCACCTGGGGCCGGGGTCCCTTCGTGACCTGGTCACCTGGGGCCAGGGTCCCCACGTGACCCGGGGTCCTGGTGCCGGTGTCCCCACGTGACCCAGTCACCTGGGGCCCGGGTCCCCACGTGACCCGGTCACCTGGGGCCGGGGTCCCCACGTGACCTGGGGACCCGGGCCGGGGACCCCACGTGACCCGGGGACCTGGGGCCGGGGATGTCACCCGACACTGGTACCCGGGGCAGCGACCCGATACGACCCGGGGACCTGGGTCCGGGGTCCCGACCTGACCCGGTGACCTGGGGCCAGGGTAACCACCTGACCCGGGGACCCGGGCCGGGGACTCGGTATGACTCTGTCGCCCGGGGCCGGGGTGGTCACCTGACACTGGTACCCGGGACAGCGACCCGACATGACCCGGTGACCCGGGGCCGGGGTAACGACCTGTCCAGGGGACCTGGGCCGGGGACCCGACAGGACCCGGTGACCTGGTTCCGGGGTGCCGACCTGACCCGGTGACCTGGGGCTGTGGTGTCGACCGGACTCGGGGACCTGGTCCGGTGTCCCGTCATGACCCGGGGACCTGGGGTCGGGGTGGTCACCAGACCGTTGTACCCAGGCCGTTGACCCGACATGACCCTGTGACCCGGGGCCTGGGTAAAAATCCAACCCGGGGACCCGGGCATGGGACATGACATGACCCGACCTGGGTCCGGGGTCCCGACCTGACCCGGTGACCTTGGGCCAGGGTAACCACCTGACCCGGGGACCCGGGCCGGGGACCCGGTATGACTCCGTCTCCCGGGGCCGGGGTGGTCACCTGACACTGCTACCCGGGACAGCGACCCGACATGACCCGGTGACCCGGGGCCGGGGTAACGACCTGTCCAGGGGACCTGGGCCGGGGACCCGACAGGACCCGGGGACCTGGTTCCGGGGTGCCGACCTGACCCGGTGACCTGGGGCTGTGGTGTCGACCGGACTCGGGGACCTGGTCCGGTGTCCCGTCATGACCCGGGGACCTGGGGTCGGGGTGGTCACCAGACCGTTGTACCCAGGCCGTTGAGCTGACATGACCCTGTGACCCGGGGCCTGGGTAAAAATCCAACCCGGGGACCCGGGCATGGGACGTGACATGACCCGACCTGGGGCCGGGATCCCCACGTGACCCGGTCACCTGGGGCCGGGGTCCCCACGTGACCCGGGGTCCTGGTGTCGGGGTCCCCACGTGACCCGGTGACCTGGGGCCGGGGTCCCCACGTGACCCGGGGTCCTGGTGCCTGGGTTCCCACGTGACCCGGGGACCCGGGCCGGGGTCCCCACGTGACCCCCGGTCCTGGTGCCGGGGTCCCCACGTGACCCGGGGACCCGAGCCGGGGTCCCCACGTGACCCGGTGACCTGAGGCCGGTGTCCCCACGTGACCCGGTGACCTGGGGCCGGGGTCCCCACGTGACCCGGTGACCTGGGGCCGGGGTCCCCACGTGACCCGGGGACCCGGGCCGGGGACATCACGTGACCCGGTCACCTGGGGCCGGGGTCCCCACGTGACCTGGTCACCTGGGGCCAGGGTCCCCACGTGACCCGGGGTCCTGGTGCAGGTGTCCCCACGTGACCCAGTCACCTGGGGCCCGGGTCCCCACGTGACCCGGTCACCTGGGGCCGGGGTCCCCACGTGACCTGGGGACCCGGGCCGGGGACCCCACGTGACCCGGGGACCTGGGGCCGGGGATGTCACCCGACACTGGTACCCGGGGCAGCGACCCGATACGACCCGGGGACCTGGGTCCGGGGACTCGGTATGACTCCGTCTCCCGGGGCCGGGGTGGTCACCTGACACTGCTACCCGGGACAGCGACCCGACATGACCCGGTGACCCGGGGCCGGGGTAACGACCTGTCCAGGGGACCTGGGCCGGGGACCCGACAGGACCTGGGGACCTGGTTCCGGGGTGCCGACCTGACCCGGTGACCTGTGGCTGTGGTGTCGACCGGACTCGGGGACCTGGTCCGGTGTCCCGTCATGACCCGGGGACCTGGGGTCGGGGTGGACACCAGACCGTTGTACCCAGGCCGTTGACCCGACATGACCCTGTGACCCGGGGCCTGGGTAAAAATCCAACCCGGGGACCCGGGCATGGGACATGACATGACCCGACCTGGGTCCGGGGTCCCGACCTGACCCGGTGACCTGGGGCCGGTGTCCCCACGTGACCCGGGGTCCTGGTGCCGGGGTCCCCACGTGACCCGGGGACCCGAGCCGGGGTCCCCACGTGACCCGGTGACCTGAGGCCGGGGTCCCCACGTGACCCGGTGACCTGGGGCCGGGGTCCCCACGTGACCCGGGGACCCGGGCCGGGGACATCACGTGACCCGGTGACCTGGGGCCGGGGTCCCCACGTGACCCGGGGTCCTGGTGCCGGGGTCCCCACGTGACCCGGGGATCCGGGCCGGGGTCCCCACGTGACCCGGGGTCCTGGTGCCGGTGTCCCCACGTGACCCGGTGACCTGGTGCCGGGGTCCCCACGTGACCCGGTGACCTGGGGCCGGTGTCCCCACGTGACCCGGTGACCTGGGGCCGGGGTCCCCACGTGACCCAGGGTCCTGGTGCCGGTGTCCCCACGTGACCCGGTGACCTGGGGCCGGGGTCCCCACGTTACCCGGGGTCCTGAGGCCGGTGTCCCCACGTGACCCGGGGTCCTGGTGCCGGGGTCCCCACGTGACCCGGTGATCTGAGGCCGGGGTCCCCACGTGACCCGGTGACCTGGGGCCGGGGTCCCCACGTGACCCGGGGACCCGGGCCGGGGACATCACGTGACCCGGTCACCTGGGGCCGGGGTCCCCACGTGACCCGGGGTCCTGGTGCCGGTGTCCCCACGTGACCCAGTGACCTGGGGCCGGGGTCCCCACGTGACCCGGGGACCCGGGCCGGGGTCCCCACGTGACCCAGGGTCCTGGTGCCAGTGTCCCCACGTGACCCGGTGACCTGGGGCCGGGGTCCCCACGTGACCCGGTGACCTGGGGCCGGGGTCCCCACGTGACCCGGGGACCCGGGCCGGGGACATCACGTGACCCGGTCACCTGGGGCCGGGGTCCCCACGTGACCCGGTCACCTGGGGCCGGGGTCCCCACGTGACCCGGGGTCCTGGTGCCGGTGTCTCTACGTGACCCGGTTACCTGGGGCCCGGGTTCCCACGTGACCCGGTCACCTGGGGCCGGGGTCCCCACGTGACCTGGGGACCCGGGCCGGGGACCCCACGTGACCCGGGGACCTGGGGCCGGGGATGTCACCCGACACTGGTACCCGGGGCAGCGACCCGATACGACCCGGGGACCTGGGTCCGGGGTCCCGACCTGACCCGGTGACCTCGGGCCAGGGTAACCACCTGACCCGGGGACCCTGGCCGGGGACTCGGTATGACTCCGTCTCCCGAGGCCGGGGTGGTCACCTGACACTGCTACCCGGGACAGCGACCCGACATGACCCGGTGACCCGGGGCCGGGGTAACGACCTGTCCAGGGGACCTGGGCCGGGGACCCGACAGGACCCGGTGACCTGGTTCCGGGGTGCCGACCTGACCCGGTGACCTGGGGCTGTGGTGTCGACCGGACTCGGGGACCTGGTCCGGTGTCCCGTCATGACCCGGGGACCTGGGGTAGGGGTGGTCACCAGACCGTTGTACCCAGGCCGTTGACCCGACATGACCCTGTGACCCGGAGCCTGGGTAAAAATCCAACCCGGGGACCCGGGCATGGGACGTGACATGACCCGACCTGGGTCCGGGGTCCCGACCTGACCCGGTGACCTGGGCCGGGGACCCCACGTGACCCGGGGACCTGGGGCCGGGGATGTCACCCGACACTGGTACCCGGGGCAGCGACCCGATACGACCCGGGGACCTGGGTCCGGGGTCCCGACCTGACCCGGTGACCTGGGGCCAGGGTAACCACTTGACCCGGGGACCCGGGCCGGGGACCCGGTATGACTCCGTCTCCCGGGGCCGGGGTGGTCACCTGACACTGCTACCCGGGACAGCGACCCAACATGACCCGGTGACCCGGGGCCGGGGTAACGACCTGTCCAGGGGACCTGGGCCGGGGACCCGACAGGACCCGGTGACCTGGTTCCGGGGTGCCGACCTGACCCGGTGACCTGGGGCTGTGGTGTCGACCGGACTCGGGGACCTGGTCCGGTGTCCCGTCATGACCCGGGGACCTGGGGTCGGGGTGGTCACCAGACTGTTGTACCCAGGCCGTTGACCCGACATGACCCTGTGACCCGGGGCCTGGGTAAAAATCCAACCCGGGGACCCGGGCATGGGACATGACATGACCCGACCTGGGTCCGGGGTCCCGACCTGACCCGCTGACCTGGGGCCGGTGTCCCCACGTGACCCGGGGTCCTGGTGCCGGGGTCCCCACGTGACCCGGGGACCCGAGCCGGGGTCCCCACGTGACCCGGTGACCTGAGGCCGGGGTCCCCACGTGACCCGGGGTCCTGGGGCCGGGGTCCCCACGTGACCCGGGGTCCTGGTGCCGGGGTCCCCACGTGACCCGGGGAACCGGGCCGGGGACCCCACGTGACCCGGTGACCTGGGGCCGGGGTCCCCACGTGACCCGGGGACCCGGGCCGGGGACATCACGTGACCCGGTCACCTGGGGCCGGGGTCCCCACGTGACCCGGGGTCCTGGTGCCGGGGACCCCACGTGACCCGGGGACCCGGGCCGGGGTCCCCACGTGACCCGGGGTCCTGGTGCCGGGGTCCCCACGTGACCCGCTGACTTGGGGCCGGGGTCCCCACTTGACCCGGGGTCCTGGTGCCGGGGTCCCCACGTGACCCGAGGACCCGGGCCGGGGTCCCCAAGTGACCCGGTGACCTGGGGCGAGGGTCCCCACGTGACCCGGGGTCCTGGTGCCGGGGTCCCTAAGTGACCCGGGGACCCGGGCTGGGGACCCCACGTGACCCGGTGACCTGGGGCCGGGGTCCCCACGTGACCCGGGGACCCGGGCCGGGGACATCACGTGACCCGGTCACCTGGGGCCGGGGTCCCCACGTGACCCGGGGTCCTGGTGCTGGGGTCCCCACGTGACCCGGGGACCCGGGCCGGGGACATCACGTGACCCGGTCACCTGGGGCCGGGATCCCCACGTGACCCGGTCACCAGGGGCCGGGGTCCCCACGTGACCCGGGGTCCTGGTGTCGGGGTCCCCACGTGACCCGGTGACCTGGGGCCGGGGTCCCCACGTGACCCGGGGTCCTGGTGCCTGGGTTCCCACGTGACCCGGGGACCCGGGCCGGGGTCCCCACGTGACCCGGGGTCCTGGTGCCGGTGTCCCCACGTGACCCGGGGACCCGGGCCGGGGACCCCACGTGACCCGGTGACCTGGGGCCGGGGTCCCCACGTGACCCGGGGACCCGGGCCGGGGACATCACGTGACCCGGTCACCTGGGGCCGGGGTCCCCACGTGACCCGGAGTCCTGGTGCCGGTGTCCCCACGTGACCCGGGGACCCGGGCCGGGGACCCCACGTGACCCGGTGACCTACGGCCGGGGTCCCCACGTGACCTGGGGACCCGGGCCGGGGACATCACGTGACCCGGTCACCCGGGCCGGGGTCCCCACGTGACCCAGGGTCCTGGTGCCGGTGTCCCCACGTGACCCGGTGACCTGGGGCCGGGGTCCCCACGTGACCCGGTGACCTGGGGCCGGGGTCCCCACGTGACCCGGTCACCTGGGGCCGGAGTCCCCACGTGACCCGGTGACCTGAGGCCGGGGTCCCCACGTGACCCGGTGACCTGGGGCCGGGGTCCCCACGTGACCCGGGGTCCTGGTGCCGGGGTCCCCACGTGACCCGGGGACCCGGGCCGGGGACCCCACGTGACCCGGTGACCTGGGGCCGGGGTCCCCACGTGACCCGGGGAACCGGGCCGGGGACATCACGTGACCCGGTCACCTGGGGCCGGGGTCCCCACGTGACCCGGGGTCCTGGTGCCGGGGACCCCACGTGACCCGGGGACCCGGGCCGGGGTCCCCACGTGACCCGGGGTCCTGGTGCCGGGGTCCCCACGTGACCCGCTGACTTGGGGCCGGGGTCCCCACTTGACCCGGGGTCCTGGTGCCGGGGTCCCCACGTGACCCGGGGACCCGGGCCGGGGTCCCCACGTGACCCGGGGTCCTGGTGCCGGGGTCCCCAAGTGACCCGGGGACCCGGGCCGGGGACCCCACGTGACCCGGTCACCTGGGGCCGGGGTCCCCACGTGACCCGGGGACCCGGGCCGGGGACATCACGTGACCCGGTCACCTGGGGCCGGGGTCCCCACGTGACCCGGGGTCCTGGTGCTGGGGTCCCCACGTGACCCGGGGACCCGGGCCGGGGACATCACGTGACCCGGTCACCTGGGGCCGGGATCCCCACGTGACCCGGTCACCTGGGGCCGGGGTCCCCACGTGACCCGGGGTCCTGGTGTCGGGGTCCCCACGTGACCCGGTGACCTGGGGCCGGGGTCCCCACGTGACCCGGGGTCCTGGTGCCTGGGTTCCCACGTGACCCGGGGACCCGGGCCGGGGTCCCCACGTGACCCGGGGTCCTGGTGCCGGTGTCCCCACGTGACCCGGGGACCCGGGCCGGGGACCCCACGTGACCCGGTGACCTGGGGCCGGGGTCCCCACGTGACCCGGGGACCCGGGCCGGGGACATCACGTGACCCGGTCACCTGGGGCCGGGGTCCCCACGTGACCCGGAGTCCTGGTGCCGGTGTCCCCACGTGACCCGGGGACCCGGGCCAGGGACCCCACGTGACCCGGTGACCTACGGCCGGGGTCCCCACGTGACCCGGGGACCCGGGCCGGGGACATCACGTGACCCGGTCACCTGGGCCGGGGTCTCCACGTGACCCGGGGTCCTGGTGCCGGGGTCCCCACGTGACCCGGGGACCCGGGCCGGGGTCCCCACGTGACCCGGGGTCCTGGTGCCGGTGTCCCCACGTGACCCGTAGACCTGGGGCCGGGGTCCCCACGTGACCCGGTGACCTGGGGCCGGGGTCCCCACGTGACCCGGGGACCCGGGCCGGGGTCCCCACGTGACCCAGGGTCCTGGTGCCGGTGTCCCCACGTGACCCGGTGACCTGGGGCCGGTGTCCCCACGTGACCCGGGGTCCTGAGGCCGGTGTCCCCACGTGACCCGGGGTCCTGGTGCCGGTGTCCCCACGTGACCCAGTCACCTGGGGCCCGGGTCCCCACGTGACCCGGTCACCTGGGGCCGGGGTCCCCACGTGACCTGGGGACCCGGGCCGGGGACCCCACGTGACCCGGGGACCTGGGGCCGGGGATGTCACCCGACACTGGTACCCGGGGCAGCGACCCGATACGACCCGGGGACCTGGGTCCGGGGTCCCGACCTGACCCGGTGACCTGGGGCCAGGGTAACCACCTGACCCGGGGACCTGGGCCGGGGACCCGACAGGACCCGGTGACCTGGTTCCGGGGTGCCGACCTGACCCGGTGACCTGGGGCTGTGGTGTCGACCGGACTCGGGGACCTGGTCCGGTGTCCCGTCATGACCCGGGGACCTGGGGTCGGGGTGGTCACCAGACCGTTGTACCCAGGCCGTTGACCCGACATGACCCTGTGACCCGGGGCCTGGGTAAAAATCCAACCCGGGGACCCGGGCATGGGACATGACATGACCCGACCTGGGTCCGGGGTCCCGACCTGACCCGGTGACCTTGGGCCAGGGTAACCACCTGACCCGGGGACTCGGGCCGGGGACCCGGTATGACTCCGTCTCCCGGGGCCGGGGTGGTCACCTGACACTGCTACCCGGGACAGCGACCCGACATGACCCGGTGACCCGGGGCCGGGGTAACGACCTGTCCAGGGGACCTGGGCCGGGGACCCGACAGGACCCGGTGACCTGGGGCTGTGGTGTCGACCGGACTCGGGGACCTGGTCCGGTGTCCCGTCATGACCCGGGGACCTGGGGTCGGAGTGGTCACCAGACCGTTGTACCCAGGCCGTTGACCCGACATGACCCTGTGACCCGGGGCCTGAGTAAAAATCCGACCCGGGGCCTGGGTAAAAATCCAACCCGGGGACCTGTGGCCGGGTTAACGACCTGTCCAGGGGACCCGGGCCGGGGACCCGACAGGACCCGGTGATCCTTCGCTGGTGTCCCGATGCAACCCGGCGACCCGGGCCGGGGACCCCACGTGACCCGGGGACCTGGGGCCGGGGATGTCACCCGACACTGGTACCCGGGGCAGCGACCCGATACGACCCGGGGACCTGGGTCCGGGGTCCCGACCTGACCCGGTGACCTTGGGCCAGGGTAACCACCTGACCCGGGGACCCGGGCCGGGGACCCGGTATGACTCCGTCTCCCGGGGCCGGGGTGGTCACCTGACACTGCTACCCGGGACAGCGACCCGACATGACCCGGTGACCCGGGGCCGGGGTAACGACCTGTCCAGGGGACCTGGGCCGGGGACCCGACAGGACCCGGTGACCTGGGGCTGTGGTGTCGACCGGACTCGGGGACCTGGTCCGGTGTCCCGTCATGACCCGGGGACCTGGGGTCGGGGTGGTCACCAGACCGTTGTACCCAGGCCGTTGAGCCGACATGACCCTGTGACCCGGGGCCTGGGTAAAAATCCAACCCGGGGACCCGGGCATGGGACGTGACATGACCCGACCTGGGGCCGGGATCCCCACGTGACCCGGTCACCTGGGGCCGGGGTCCCCACGTGACCCGGGGTCCTGGTGTCGGGGTCCCCACGTGACCCGGTGACCTGGGGCCGGGGTCCCCACGTGACCCGGGGTCCTGGTGCCTGGGTTCCCACGTGACCCGGGGACCCGGGCCGGGGTCCCCACGTGACCCAGGGTCCTGGTGCCGGGGTCCCCACGTGACCCGGGGACCCGAGCCGGGGTCCCCACGTGACCCGGTGACCTGAGGCCAGTGTCCCCACGTGACCCGGTGACCTGGGGCCGGGGTCCCCACGTGACCCGGGGTCCTGGTGCCGGGGTCCCCACGTGACCCGGGGACCCGGGCCGGGGACCCCACGTGACCCGGTGACCTGGGGCCGGGGTCCCCACGTGACCCGGTGACCCGGGCCGGGGACATCACGTGACCCGGTGACCTGGGGCCGGGGTCCCCACGTGACCCGGGGTCCTGGTGCCGGGGTCCCCACGTGACCCGGGGATCCGGGCCGGTGTCCCCACGTGACCCGGGGTCCTGGTGCCGGTGTCCCCACGTGACCCGGTGACCTGGGGCCGGGGTCCCCACGTGACCCGGTGACCTGGGGCCGGTGTCCCCACGTGACCCGGTGACCTGGGGCCGGTGTCCCCACGTGACCCGGGGTCCTGAGGCCGGTGTCCCCACGTGACCCGGGGTCCTGGTGCCGGGGTCCCCACGTGACCCGGTGACCTGAGGCCGGGGTCCCCACGTGACCCGGTGACCTGGGGCCGGGGTCCCCACGTGACCCGGGGACCCGGGCCGGGGACATCACGTGACCCGGGGTCCTGGTGCCGGTGTCTCTACGTGACCCGGTTACCTGGGGCCCGGGTTCCCACGTGACCCGGTCACCTGGGGCCGGGGTCCCCACGTGACCTGGGGACCCGGGCCGGGGACCCCACGTGACCCGGGGACCTGGGGCCGGGGATGTCACCCGACACTGGTACCCGGGGCAGCGACCCGATACGACCCGGGGACCTGGGTCCGGGGTCCCGACCTGACCCGGTGACCTCGGGCCAGGGTAACCACTTGACCCGGGGACCCTGGCCGGGGACTCGGTATGACTCCGTCTCCCGGGGCCGGGGTGGTCACCTGACACTGCTACCCGGGACAGCGACCCGACATGACCCGGTGACCCGGGGCCGGGGTAACGACCTGTCCAGGGGACCTGGGCCGGGGACCCGACAGGACCCGGGGACCTGGTTCCGGGGTGCCGACCTGACCCGGTGACCTGGGGCTGTGGTGTCGACCGGACTCGGGGACCTGGTCCGGTGTCCCGTCATGACCCGGGGACCTGGGGTAGGGGTGGTCACCAGACCGTTGTACCCAGGCCGTTGACCCGACATGACCCTGTGACCCGGAGCCTGGGTAAAAATCCAACCCGGGGACCCGGGCATGGGACGTGACATGACCCGACCTGGGTCCGGGGTCCCGACCTGACCCGGTGACCTGGGCCGGGGACCCCACGTGACCCGGGGACCTGGGGCCGGGGATGTCACCCGACACTGGTACCCGGGGCAGCGACCCGATACGACCCGGGGACCTGGGTCCGGGGTCCCGACCTGACCCGGTGACCTGGGGCCAGGGTAACCACTTGACCCGGGGACCCGGGCCGGGGACCCGGTATGACTCCGTCTCCCGGGGCCGGGGTGGTCACCTGACACTGCTACCCGGGACAGCGACCCAACATGACCCGGTGACCCGGGGCCGGGGTAACGACCTGTCCAGGGGACCTGGGCCGGGGACCCGACAGGACCCGGGGACCTGGTTCCGGGGTGCCGACCTGACCCGGTGACCTGGGGCTGTGGTGTCGACCGGACTCGGGGACCTGGTCCGGTGTCCCGTCATGACCCGGGGACCTGGGGTCGGGGTGGTCACCAGACTGTTGTACCCAGGCCGTTGACCCGACATGACCCTGTGACCCGGGGCCTGGGTAAAAATCCAACCCGGGGACCCGGGCATGGGACATGACATGACCCGACCTGGGTCCGGGGTCCCGACCTGACCCGCTGACCTGGGGCCGGTGTCCCCACGTGACCCGGGGTCCTGGTGCCGGGGTCCCCACGTGACCCGGGGACCCGAGCCGGGGTCCCCACGTGACCCGGTGACCTGAGGCCGGGGTCCCCACGTGACCCGGGGTCCTGGTGCCGGGGTCCCCACGTGACCCGGGGTCCTGGTGCCGGGGTCCCCACGTGACCCGGGGACCCGGGCCGGGGACCCCACGTGACCCGGTGACCTGGGGCCGGGGTCCCCACGTGACCCGGGGACCCGGGCCGGGGACATCACGTGACCCGGTCACCTGGGGCCGGGGTCCCCACGTGACCCGGGGTCCTGGTGCCGGGGACCCCACGTGACCCGGGGACCCGGGCCGGGGTCCCCACGTGACCCGGGGTCCTGGTGCCGGGGTCCCCACGTGACCCGCTGACTTGGGGCCGGGGTCCCCACTTGACCCGGGGTCCTGGTGCCGGGGTCCCCACGTGACCCGAGGACCCGGGCCGGGGTCCCCACGTGACCCGGTGACCTGGGGCGAGGGTCCCCACGTGACCCGGGGTCCTGGTGCCGGGGTCCCCAAGTGACCCGGGGACCCGGGCCGGGGACCCCACGTGACCCGGTGACCTGGGGCCGGGGTCCCCACGTGACCCGGGGACCCGGGCCGGGGACATCACGTGACCCGGTCACCTGGGGCCGGGGTCCCCACGTGACCCGGGGTCCTGGTGCTGGGGTCCCCACGTGACCCGGGGACCCGGGCCGGGGACATCACGTGACCCGGTCACCTGGGGCCGGGATCCCCACGTGACCCGGTCACCAGGGGCCGGGGTCCCCACGTGACCCGGGGTCCTGGTGTCGGGGTCCCCACGTGACCCGGTGACCTGGGGCCGGGGTCCCCACGTGACCCGGGGTCCTGGTGCCTGGGTTCCCACGTGACCCGGGGACCCGGGCCGGGGTCCCCACGTGACCCGGGGTCCTGGTGCCGGTGTCCCCACGTGACCCGGTGACCTGAGGCCGGGGACCCCACGTGACCCGGTGACCTGGGGCCGGGGTCCCCACGTGACCCGGGGACCCGGGCCGGGGTCCCCACGTGACCCGGTCACCTGGGGCCGGGGTCCCCACGTGACCCGGTGACCTGAGGCCGGGGACCCCACGTGACCCGGTGACCTGGGGCCGGGGTCCCCACGTGACCCGGGGACCCGGGCCGGGGTCCCCACGTGACCCGGGGTCCTGGTGCCGGTGTCCCCACGTGACCCGGGGACCCGGGCCGGGGACCCCACGTGACCCGGTGACCTGGGGCCGGGGTCCCCACGTGACCCGGTGACCTGGGGCCGGGGTCCCCACGTGACCCGGTCACCTGGGGCCGGGGTCCCCACGTGACCCGGTGACCTGAGGCCGGGGTCCCCACGTGACCCGGGGTCCTGGGGCCGGGGTCCCCACGTGACCCGGGGTCCTGGTGCCGGGGTCCCCACGTGACCCGGGGACCCGGGCCGGGGACCCCACGTGACCCGGTGACCTGGGGCCGGGGTCCCCACGTGACCCGGGGACCCGGGCCGGGGACATCACGTGACCCGGTCACCTGGGGCCGGGGTCCCCACGTGACCCGGGGTCCTGGTGCCGGGGACCCCACGTGACCCGGGGACCCGGGCCGGGGTCCCCACGTGACCCGGTGACCTGGTGCCGGGGTCCCCACGTGACCCGCTGACTTGGGGCCGGGGTCCCCACTTGACCCGGGGTCCTGGTGCCGGGGTCCCCACGTGACCCGAGGACCCGGGCCGGGGTCCCCACGTGACCCGGTGACCTCGGGCGAGGGTCCCCACGTGACCCGGGGTCCTGGTGCCGGGGTCCCCAAGTGACCCGGGGACCCGGGCCGGGGACCCCACGTGACCCGGTGACCTGGGGCCGGGGTCCCCACGTGACCCGGGGACCCGGGCCGGGGACATCACGTGACCCGGTCACCTGGGGCCGGGGTCCCCACGTGACCCACTGTCCTGGTGCTGGGGTCCCCACGTGACCCGGGGACCCGGGCCGGGGACATCACGTGACCCGGTCACCTGGGGCCGGGATCCCCACGTGACCCGGTCACCTGGGGCCGGGGTCCCCACGTGACCCGGGGTCCTGGTGTCGGGGTCCCCACGTGACCCGGTGACCTGGGGCCGGGGTCCCCACGTGACCCGGGGTCCTGGTGCCTGGGTTCCCACGTGACCCGGGGACCCGGGCCGGGGTCCCCACGTGACCCGGGGTCCTGGTGCCGGTGTCCCCACGTGACCTGGGGACCCGGGCCGGGGACCCCACGTGACCCGGTGACCTGGGGCCGGGGTCCCCACGTGACCCGGGGACCCGGGCCGGGGACATCACGTGACCCGGTCACCTGGGGCCGGGGTCCCCACGTGACCCGGAGTCCTGGTGCCGGTGTCCCCACGTGACCCGGGGACCCGGGCCAGGGACCCCACGTGACCCGGTGACCTACGGCCGGGGTCCCCACGTGACCCGGGGACCCGGGCCGGGGACATCACGTGACCCGGTCACCTGGGCCGGGGTCTCCACGTGACCCGGGGTCCTGGTGCCGGGGTCCCCACGTGACCCGGGGACCCGGGCCGGGGTCCCCACGTGACCCGGGGTCCTGGTGCCGGTGTCCCCACGTGACCCGTAGACCTGGGGCCGGGGTCCCCACGTGACCCGGTGACCTGGGGCCGGGGTCCCCACGTGACCCGGGGACCCGGGCCGGGGTCCCCACGTGACCCAGGGTCCTGGTGCCGGTGTCCCCACGTGACCCGGTCACCTGGGGCCGGGGTCCCTTCGTGACCTGGTCACCTGGGGCCAGGGTCCCCACGTGACCCGGGGTCCTGGTGCCGGTGTCCCCACGTGACCCAGTCACCTGGGGCCCGGGTCCCCACGTGACCCGGTCACCTGGGGCCGGGGTCCCCACGTGACCTGGGGACCCGGGCCGGGGACCCCACGTGACCCGGGGACCTGGGGCCGGGGATGTCACCCGACACTGGTACCCGGGGCAGCGACCCGATACGACCCGGGGACCTGGGTCCGGGGTCCCGACCTGACCCGGTGACCTTGGGCCAGGGTAACCACCTGACCCGGGGACCCGGGCCGGGGACCCGGTATGACTCCGTCTCCCGGGGCCGGGGTGGTCACCTGACACTGCTACCCGGGACAGCGACCCGACATGACCCGGTGACCCGGGGCCGGGGTAACGACCTGTCCAGGGGACCTGGGCCGGGGACCCGACAGGACCTGGGGACCTGGTTCCGGGGTGCCGACCTGACCCGGTGACCTGGGGCTGTGGTGTCGACCGGACTCGGGGACCTGGTCCGGTGTCCCGTCATGACCCGGGGACCTGGGGTCGGGGTGGTCACCAGACCGTTGTACCCAGGCCGTTGAGCTGACATGACCCTGTGACCCGGGGCCTGGGTAAAAATCCAACCCGGGGACCCGGGCATGGGACGTGACATGACCCGACCTGGGGCCGGGATCCCCACGTGACCCGGTGACCTGGGGCCGGGGTCCCCACGTGACCCGGGGTCCTGGTGCCTGGGTTCCCACGTGACCCGGGGACCCGGGCCGGGGTCCCCACGTGACCCCCGGTCCTGGTGCCGGGGTCCCCACGTGACCCGGGGACCCGAGCCGGGGTCCCCACGTGACCCGGTGACCTGAGGCCGGTGTCCCCACGTGACCCGGTGACCTGGGGCCGGGGTCCCCACGTGACCCGGGGTCCTGGTGCCGGGGTCCCCACGTGACCCGGGGACCCGGGCCGGGGACCCCACGTGACCCGGTGACCTGGGGCCGGGGTCCCCACGTGACCCGGTGACCCGGGCCGGGGTCCCCACGTGACCCGGGGTCCTGGTGCCGGGGTCCCCACGTGACCCGCTGACTTGGGGCCGGGGTCCCCACTTGACCCGGGGTCCTGGTGCCGGGGTCCCCACGTGACCCGAGGACCCGGGCCGGGGTCCCCACGTGACCCGGTGACCTGGGGCCGGGGTCCCCACGTGACCCGGGGTCCTGGTGCTGGGGTCCCCACGTGACCCGGGGACCCGGGCCGGGGACATCACGTGACCCGGTCACCTGGGGCCGGGATCCCCACGTGACCCGGTCACCAGGGGCCGGGGTCCCCACGTGACCCGGGGTCCTGGTGTCGGGGTCCCCACGTGACCCGGTGACCTGGGGCCGGGGTCCCCACGTGACCCGGGGTCCTGGTGCCTGGGTTCCCACGTGACCCGGGGACCCGGGCCGGGGTCCCCACGTGACCCGGGGTCCTGGTGCCGGTGTCCCCACGTGACCCGGGGACCCGGGCCGGGGACCCCACGTGACCCGGTGACCTGGGGCCGGGGTCCCCACGTGACCCGGGGACCCGGGCCGGGGACATCACGTGACCCGGTCACCTGGGGCCGGGGTCCCCACGTGACCCAGAGTCCTGGTGCCGGTGTCCCCACGTGACCCGGGGACCCGGGCCGGGGACCCCACGTGACCCGGTGACCTACGGCCGGGGTCCCCACGTGACCTGGGGACCCGGGCCGGGGACATCACGTGACCCGGTCACCCGGGCCGGGGTCCCCACGTGACCCAGGGTCCTGGTGCCGGTGTCCCCACGTGACCCGGTGACCTGGGGCCGGGGTCCCCACGTGACCCGGTGACCTGGGGCCGGGGTCCCCACGTGACCCGGTCACCTGGGGCCGGGGTCCCCACGTGACCCGGTGACCTGAGGCCGGGGTCCCCACGTGACCCGGGGTCCTGGGGCCGGGGTCCCCACGTGACCCGGAGTCCTGGTGCCGGGGTCCCCACGTGACCCGGGGACCCGGGCCGGGGACCCCACGTGACCCGGTGACCTGGGGCCGGGGTCCCCACGTGACCCGGGGACCCGGGCCGGGGACATCACGTGACCCGGTCACCTGGGGCCGGGGTCCCCACGTGACCCGGGGTCCTGGTGCCGGGGACCCCACGTGACCCGGGGACCCGGGCCGGGGTCCCCACGTGACCCGGGGTCCTGGTGCCGGGGTCCCCACGTGACCCGCTGACTTGGGGCCGGGGTCCCCACTTGACCCGGGGTCCTGGTGCCGGGGTCCCCACGTGACCCGAGGACCCGGGCCGGGGTCCCCACGTGACCCGGTGACCTCGGGCGAGGGTCCCCACGTGACCCGGGGTCCTGGTGCCGGGGTCCCCACGTGACCCGGGGACCCGGGCCGGGGACCCCACGTGACCCGGTGACCTGGGGCCGGGGTCCCCACGTGACCCGGGGACCCGGGCCGGGGACATCACGTGACCCGGTCACCTGGGGCCGGGGTCCCCACGTGACCCGGGGTCCTGGTGCTGGGGTCCCCACGTGACCCGGGGACCCGGGCCGGGGACATCACGTGACCCGGTCACCTGGGGCCAGGATCCCCATGTGACCCGGTCACCTGGGGCCGGGGTCCCCACGTGACCCGGGGTCCTGGTGTCGGGGTCCCCACGTGACCCGGTGACCTGGGGCCGGGGTCCCCACGTGACCCGGGGTCCTGGTGCCTGGGTTCCCACGTGACCCGGGGACCCGGGCCGGGGTCCCCACGTGACCCGGGGTCCTGGTGCCGGTGTCCCCACGTGACCCGGGGACCCGGGCCGGGGACCCCACGTGACCCGATGACCTGGGGCCGGGGTCCCCACGTGACCCGGGGACCCGGGCCGGGGACATCACGTGACCCGGTCACCTGGGGCCGGGGTCCCCACGTGACCCGGAGTCCTGGTGCCGGTGTCCCCACGTGACCCGGGGACCCGGGCCAGGGACCCCACGTGACCCGGTGACCTACGGCCGGGGTCCCCACGTGACCCGGGGACCCGGGCCGGGGACATCACGTGACCCGGTCACCTGGGCCGGGGTCTCCACGTGACCCGGGGTCCTGGTGCCGGGGTCCCCACGTGACCCGGGGACCCGGGCCGGGGTCCCCACGTGACCCGGGGTCCTGGTGCCGGTGTCCCCACGTGACCCGGTCACCTGGGGCCGGGGTCCCTTCGTGACCTGGTCACCTGGGGCCAGGGTCCCCACGTGACCCGGGGTCCTGGTGCCGGTGTCCCCACGTGACCCAGTCACCTGGGGCCCGGGTCCCCACGTGACCCGGTCACCTGGGGCCGGGGTCCCCACGTGACCTGGGGACCCGGGCCGGGGACCCCACGTGACCCGGGGACCTGGGGCCGGGGATGTCACCCGACACTGGTACCCGGGGCAGCGACCCGATACGACCCGGGGACCTGGGTCCGGGGTCCCGACCTGACCCGGTGACCTGGGGCCAGGGTAACCACCTGACCCGGGGACCCGGGCCGGGGACTCGGTATGACTCTGTCGCCCGGGGCCGGGGTGGTCACCTGACACTGGTACCCGGGACAGCGACCCGACATGACCCGGTGACCCGGGGCCGGGGTAACGACCTGTCCAGGGGACCTGGGCCGGGGACCCGACAGGACCCGGTGACCTGGTTCCGGGGTGCCGACCTGACCCGGTGACCTGGGGCTGTGGTGTCGACCGGACTCGGGGACCTGGTCCGGTGTCCCGTCATGACCCGGGGACCTGGGGTCGGGGTGGTCACCAGACCGTTGTACCCAGGCCGTTGACCCGACATGACCCTGTGACCCGGGGCCTGGGTAAAAATCCAACCCGGGGACCCGGGCATGGGACATGACATGACCCGACCTGGGTCCGGGGTCCCGACCTGACCCGGTGACCTTGGGCCAGGGTAACCACCTGACCCGGGGACCCGGGCCGGGGACCCGGTATGACTCCGTCTCCCGGGGCCGGGGTGGTCACCTGACACTGCTACCCGGGACAGCGACCCGACATGACCCGGTGACCCGGGGCCGGGGTAACGACCTGTCCAGGGGACCTGGGCCGGGGACCCGACAGGACCCGGGGACCTGGTTCCGGGGTGCCGACCTGACCCGGTGACCTGGGGCTGTGGTGTCGACCGGACTCGGGGACCTGGTCCGGTGTCCCGTCATGACCCGGGGACCTGGGGTCGGGGTGGTCACCAGACCGTTGTACCCAGGCCGTTGAGCTGACATGACCCTGTGACCCGGGGCCTGGGTAAAAATCCAACCCGGGGACCCGGGCATGGGACGTGACATGACCCGACCTGGGGCCGGGATCCCCACGTGACCCGGTCACCTGGGGCCGGGGTCCCCACGTGACCCGGGGTCCTGGTGTCGGGGTCCCCACGTGACCCGGTGACCTGGGGCCGGGGTCCCCACGTGACCCGGGGTCCTGGTGCCTGGGTTCCCACGTGACCCGGGGACCCGGGCCGGGGTCCCCACGTGACCCCCGGTCCTGGTGCCGGGGTCCCCACGTGACCCGGGGACCCGAGCCGGGGTCCCCACGTGACCCGGTGACCTGAGGCCGGTGTCCCCACGTGACCCGGTGACCTGGGGCCGGGGTCCCCACGTGACCCGGTGACCTGGGGCCGGGGTCCCCACGTGACCCGGGGACCCGGGCCGGGGACATCACGTGACCCGGTCACCTGGGGCCGGGGTCCCCACGTGACCTGGTCACCTGGGGCCAGGGTCCCCACGTGACCCGGGGTCCTGGTGCAGGTGTCCCCACGTGACCCAGTCACCTGGGGCCCGGGTCCCCACGTGACCCGGTCACCTGGGGCCGGGGTCCCCACGTGACCTGGGGACCCGGGCCGGGGACCCCACGTGACCCGGGGACCTGGGGCCGGGGATGTCACCCGACACTGGTACCCGGGGCAGCGACCCGATACGACCCGGGGACCTGGGTCCGGGGTCCCGACCTGACCCGGTGACCTGGGGCCAGGGTAACCACCTGACCCGGGGACCCGGGCCGGGGACTCGGTATGACTCCGTCTCCCGGGGCCGGGGTGGTCACCTGACACTGCTACCCGGGACAGCGACCCGACATGACCCGGTGACCCGGGGCCGGGGTAACGACCTGTCCAGGGGACCTGGGCCGGGGACCCGACAGGACCTGGGGACCTGGTTCCGGGGTGCCGACCTGACCCGGTGACCTGTGGCTGTGGTGTCGACCGGACTCGGGGACCTGGTCCGGTGTCCCGTCATGACCCGGGGACCTGGGGTCGGGGTGGTCACCAGACCGTTGTACCCAGGCCGTTGACCCGACATGACCCTGTGACCCGGGGCCTGGGTAAAAATCCAACCCGGGGACCCGGGCATGGGACATGACATGACCCGACCTGGGTCCGGGGTCCCGACCTGACCCGGTGACCTGGGGCCGGTGTCCCCACGTGACCCGGGGTCCTGGTGCCGGGGTCCCCACGTGACCCGGGGACCCGAGCCGGGGTCCCCACGTGACCCGGTGACCTGAGGCCGGGGTCCCCACGTGACCCGGTGACCTGGGGCCGGGGTCCCCACGTGACCCGGGGACCCGGGCCGGGGACATCACGTGACCCGGTGACCTGGGGCCGGGGTCCCCACGTGACCCGGGGTCCTGGTGCCGGGGTCCCCACGTGACCCGGGGATCCGGGCCGGGGTCCCCACGTGACCCGGGGTCCTGGTGCCGGTGTCCCCACGTGACCCGGTGACCTGGTGCCGGGGTCCCCACGTGACCCGGTGACCTGGGGCCGGTGTCCCCACGTGACCCGGTGACCTGGGGCCGGGGTCCCCACGTGACCCAGGGTCCTGGTGCCGGTGTCCCCACGTGACCCGGTGACCTGGGGCCGGGGTCCCCACGTGACCCGGGGTCCTGAGGCCGGTGTCCCCACGTGACCCGGGGTCCTGGTGCCGGGGTCCCCACGTGACCCGGTGATCTGAGGCCGGGGTCCCCACGTGACCCGGTGACCTGGGGCCGGGGTCCCCACGTGACCCGGGGACCCGGGCCGGGGACATCACGTGACCCGGTCACCTGGGGCCGGGGTCCCCACGTGACCCGGGGTCCTGGTGCCGGTGTCCCCACGTGACCCAGTGACCTGGGGCCGGGGTCCCCACGTGACCCGGGGACCCGGGCCGGGGTCCCCACGTGACCCGGGGTCCTGGTGCCAGTGTCCCCACGTGACCCGGTGACCTGGGGCCGGGGTCCCCACGTGACCCGGTGACCTGGGGCCGGGGTCCCCACGTGACCCGGGGACCCGGGCCGGGGACATCACGTGACCCGGTCACCTGGGGCCGGGGTCCCCACGTGACCTGGTCACCTGGGGCCGGGGTCCCCACGTGACCCGGGGTCCTGGTGCCGGTGTCTCTACGTGACCCGGTTACCTGGGGCCCGGGTTCCCACGTGACCCGGTCACCTGGGGCCGGGGTCCCCACGTGACCTGGGGACCCGGGCCGGGGACCCCACGTGACCCGGGGACCTGGGGCCTGGGATGTCACCCGACACTGGTACCCGGGGCAGCGACCCGATACGACCCGGGGACCTGGGTCCGGGGTCCCGACCTGACCCGGTGACCTCGGGCCAGGGTAACCACCTGACCCGGGGACCCTGGCCGGGGACTCGGTATGACTCCGTCTCCCGAGGCCGGGGTGGTCACCTGACACTGCTACCCGGGACAGCGACCCGACATGACCCGGTGACCCGGGGCCGGGGTAACGACCTGTCCAGGGGACCTGGGCCGGGGACCCGACAGGACCCGGTGACCTGGTTCCGGGGTGCCGACCTGACCCGGTGACCTGGGGCTGTGGTGTCGACCGGACTCGGGGACCTGGTCCGGTGTCCCGTCATGACCCGGGGACCTGGGGTAGGGGTGGTCACCAGACGGTTGTACCCAGGCCGTTGACCCGACATGACCCTGTGACCCGGAGCCTGGGTAAAAATCCAACCCGGGGACCCGGGCATGGGACGTGACATGACCCGACCTGGGTCCGGGGTCCCGACCTGACCCGGTGACCTGGGCCGGGGACCCCACGTGACCCGGGGACCTGGGGCCGGGGATGTCACCCGACACTGGTACCCGGGGCAGCGACCCGATACGACCCGGGGACCTGGGTCCGGGGTCCCGACCTGACCCGGTGACCTGGGGCCAGGGTAACCACTTGACCCGGGGACCCGGGCCGGGGACCCGGTATGACTCCGTCTCCCGGGGCCGGGGTGGTCACCTGACACTGCTACCCGGGACAGCGACCCAACATGACCCGGTGACCCGGGGCCGGGGTAACGACCTGTCCAGGGGACCTGGGCCGGGGACCCGACAGGACCCGGTGACCTGGTTCCGGGGTGCCGACCTGACCCGGTGACCTGGGGCTGTGGTGTCGACCGGACTCGGGGACCTGGTCCGGTGTCCCGTCATGACCCGGGGACCTGGGGTCGGGGTGGTCACCAGACTGTTGTACCCAGGCCGTTGACCCGACATGACCCTGTGACCCGGGGCCTGGGTAAAAATCCAACCCGGGGACCCGGGCATGGGACATGACATGACCCGACCTGGGTCCGGGGTCCCGACCTGACCCGCTGACCTGGGGCCGGTGTCCCCACGTGACCCGGGGTCCTGGTGCCGGGGTCCCCACGTGACCCGGGGACCCGAGCCGGGGTCCCCACGTGACCCGGTGACCTGAGGCCGGGGTCCCCACGTGACCCGGGGTCCTGGGGCCGGGGTCCCCACGTGACCCGGGGTCCTGGTGCCGGGGTCCCCACGTGACCCGGGGAACCGGGCCGGGGACCCCACGTGACCCGGTGACCTGGGGCCGGGGTCCCCACGTGACCCGGGGACCCGGGCCGGGGACATCACGTGACCCGGTCACCTGGGGCCGGGGTCCCCACGTGACCCGGGGTCCTGGTGCCGGGGACCCCACGTGACCCGGGGACCCGGGCCGGGGTCCCCACGTGACCCGGGGTCCTGGTGCCGGGGTCCCCACGTGACCCGCTGACTTGGGGCCGGGGTACCCACTTGACCCGGGGTCCTGGTGCCGGGGTCCCCACGTGACCCGAGGACCCGGGCCGGGGTCCCCAAGTGACCCGGTGACCTGGGGCGAGGGTCCCCACGTGACCCGGGGTCCTGGTGCCGGGGTCCCTAAGTGACCCGGGGACCCGGGCTGGGGACCCCACGTGACCCGGTGACCTGGGGCCGGGGTCCCCACGTGACCCGGGGACCCGGGCCGGGGACATCACGTGACCCGGTCACCTGGGGCCGGGGTCCCCACGTGACCCGGGGTCCTGGTGCTGGGGTCCCCACGTGACCCGGGGACCCGGGCCGGGGACATCACGTGACCCGGTCACCTGGGGCCGGGATCCCCACGTGACCCGGTCACCAGGGGCCGGGGTCCCCACGTGACCCGGGGTCCTGGTGTCGGGGTCCCCACGTGACCCGGTGACCTGGGGCCGGGGTCCCCACGTGACCCGGGGTCCTGGTGCCTGGGTTCCCACGTGACCCGGGGACCCGGGCCGGGGTCCCCACGTGACCCGGGGTCCTGGTGCCGGTGTCCCCACGTGACCCGGGGACCCGGGCCGGGGACCCCACGTGACCCGGTGACCTGGGGCCGGGGTCCCCACGTGACCCGGGGACCCGGGCCGGGGACATCACGTGACCCGGTCACCTGGGGCCGGGGTCCCCACGTGACCCGGAGTCCTGGTGCCGGTGTCCCCACGTGACCCGGGGACCCGGGCCGGGGACCCCACGTGACCCGGTGACCTACGGCCGGGGTCCCCACGTGACCTGGGGACCCGGGCCGGGGACATCACGTGACCCGGTCACCCGGGCCGGGGTCCCCACGTGACCCAGGGTCCTGGTGCCGGTGTCCCCACGTGACCCGGTGACCTGGGGCCGGGGTCCCCACGTGACCCGGTGACCTGGGGCCGGGGTCCCCACGTGACCCGGTCACCTGGGGCCGGGGTCCCCACGTGACCCGGTGACCTGAGGCCGGGGTCCCCACGTGACCCGGTGACCTGGGGCCGGGGTCCCCACGTGACCCGGGGTCCTGGTGCCGGGGTCCCCACGTGACCCGGGGACCCGGGCCGGGGACCCCACGTGACCCGGTGACCTGGGGCCGGGGTCCCCACGTGACCCGGGGAACCGGGCCGGGGACATCACGTGACCCGGTCACCTGGGGCCGGGGTCCCCACGTGACCCGGGGTCCTGGTGCCGGGGACCCCACGTGACCCGGGGACCCGGGCCGGGGTCCCCACGTGACCCGGGGTCCTGGTGCCGGGGTCCCCACGTGACCCGCTGACTTGGGGCCGGGGTCCCCACTTGACCCGGGGTCCTGGTGCCGGGGTCCCCACGTGACCCGGGGACCCGGGCCGGGGTCCCCACGTGACCCGGGGTCCTGGTGCCGGGGTCCCCAAGTGACCCGGGGACCCGGGCCGGGGACCCCACGTGACCCGGTCACCTGGGGCCGGGGTCCCCACGTGACCCGGGGACCCGGGCCGGGGACATCACGTGACCCGGTCACCTGGGGCCGGGGTCCCCACGTGACCCGGGGTCCTGGTGCTGGGGTCCCCACGTGACCCGGGGACCCGGGCCGGGGACATCACGTGACCCGGTCACCTGGGGCCGGGATCCCCACGTGACCCGGTCACCTGGGGCCGGGGTCCCCACGTGACCCGGGGTCCTGGTGTCGGGGTCCCCACGTGACCCGGTGACCTGGGGCCGGGGTCCCCACGTGACCCGGGGTCCTGGTGCCTGGGTTCCCACGTGACCCGGGGACCCGGGCCGGGGTCCCCACGTGACCCGGGGTCCTGGTGCCGGTGTCCCCACGTGACCCGGGGACCCGGGCCGGGGACCCCACGTGACCCGGTGACCTGGGGCCGGGGTCCCCACGTGACCCGGGGACCCGGGCCGGGGACATCACGTGACCCGGTCACCTGGGGCCGGGGTCCCCACGTGACCCGGAGTCCTGGTGCCGGTGTCCCCACGTGACCCGGGGACCCGGGCCAGGGACCCCACGTGACCCGGTGACCTACGGCCGGGGTCCCCACGTGACCCGGGGACCCGGGCCGGGGACATCACGTGACCCGGTCACCTGGGCCGGGGTCTCCACGTGACCCGGGGTCCTGGTGCCGGGGTCCCCACGTGACCCGGGGACCCGGGCCGGGGTCCCCACGTGACCCGGGGTCCTGGTGCCGGTGTCCCCACGTGACCCGTAGACCTGGGGCCGGGGTCCCCACGTGACCCGGTGACCTGGGGCCGGGGTCCCCACGTGACCCGGGGACCCGGGCCGGGGTCCCCACGTGACCCAGGGTCCTGGTGCCGGTGTCCCCACGTGACCCGGTCACCTGGGGCCGGGGTCCCTTCGTGACCTGGTCACCTGGGGCCAGGGTCCCCACGTGACCCGGGGTCCTGGTGCCGGTGTCCCCACGTGACCCAGTCACCTGGGGCCCGGGTCCCCACGTGACCCGGTCACCTGGGGCCGGGGTCCCCACGTGACCTGGGGACCCGGGCCGGGGACCCCACGTGACCCGGGGACCTGGGGCCGGGGATGTCACCCGACACTGGTACCCGGGGCAGCGACCCGATACGACCCGGGGACCTGGGTCCGGGGTCCCGACCTGACCCGGTGACCTGGGGCCAGGGTAACCACCTGACCCGGGGACCCGGGCCGGGGACTCGGTATGACTCTGTCGCCCGGGGCCGGGGTGGTCACCTGACACTGGTACCCGGGACAGCGACCCGACATGACCCGGTGACCCGGGGCCGGGGTAACGACCTGTCCAGGGGACCTGGGCCGGGGACCCGACAGGACCCGGTGACCTGGTTCCGGGGTGCCGACCTGACCCGGTGACCTGGGGCTGTGGTGTCGACCGGACTCGGGGACCTGGTCCGGTGTCCCGTCATGACCCGGGGACCTGGGGTCGGGGTGGTCACCAGACCGTTGTACCCAGGCCGTTGACCCGACATGACCCTGTGACCCGGGGCCTGGGTAAAAATCCAACCCGGGGACCCGGGCATGGGACATGACATGACCCGACCTGGGTCCGGGGTCCCGACCTGACCCGGTGACCTTGGGCCAGGGTAACCACCTGACCCGGGGACTCGGGCCGGGGACCCGGTATGACTCCGTCTCCCGGGGCCGGGGTGGTCACCTGACACTGCTACCCGGGACAGCGACCCGACATGACCCGGTGACCCGGGGCCGGGGTAACGACCTGTCCAGGGGACCTGGGCCGGGGACCCGACAGGACCCGGTGACCTGGGGCTGTGGTGTCGACCGGACTCGGGGACCTGGTCCGGTGTCCCGTCATGACCCGGGGACCTGGGGTCGGAGTGGTCACCAGACCGTTGTACCCAGGCCGTTGACCCGACATGACCCTGTGACCCGGGGCCTGAGTAAAAATCCGACCCGGGGCCTGGGTAAAAATCCAACCCGGGGACCTGTGGCCGGGTTAACGACCTGTCCAGGGGACCCGGGCCGGGGACCCGACAGGACCCGGTGATCCTTCGCTGGTGTCCCGATGCAACCCGGCGACCCGGGCCGGGGACCCCACGTGACCCGGGGACCTGGGGCAGGGGATGTCACCCGACACTGGTACCCGGGGCAGCGACCCGATACGACCCGGGGACCTGGGTCCGGGGTCCCGACCTGACCCGGTGACCTGGGGCCAGGGTAACCACCTGACCCGGGGACCCGGGCCGGGGACCCGGTATGACTCCGTCTCCCGGGGCCGGGGTGGTCACCTGACACTGCTACCCGGGACAGCGACCCGACATGACCCGGTGACCCGGGGCCGGGGTAACGACCTGTCCAGGGGACCTGGGCCGGGGACCCGACAGGACCCGGGGACCTGGTTCCGGGGTGCCGACCTGACCCGGTGACCTGGGGCTGTGGTGTCGACCGGACTCGGGGACCTGGTCCGGTGTCCCGTCATGACCCGGGGACCTGGGGTCGGGGTGGTCACCAGACCGTTGTACCCAGGCCGTTGAGCCGACATGACCCTGTGACCCGGGGCCTGGGTAAAAATCCAACCCGGGGACCCGGGCATGGGACGTGACATGACCCGACCTGGGGCCGGGATCCCCACGTGACCCGGTCACCTGGGGCCGGGGTCCCCACGTGACCCGGGGTCCTGGTGTCGGGGTCCCCACGTGACCCGGTGACCTGGGGCCGGGGTCCCCACGTGACCCGGGGTCCTGGTGCCTGGGTTCCCACGTGACCCGGGGACCCGGGCCGGGGTCCCCACGTGACCCCGGGTCCTGGTGCCGGGGTCCCCACGTGACCCGGTGACCTGAGGCCAGTGTCCCCACGTGACCCGGTGACCTGGGGCCGGGGTCCCCACGTGACCCGGGGTCCTGGTGCCGGGGTCCCCACGTGACCCGGGGACCCGGGCCGGGGACCCCACGTGACCCGGTGACCTGGGGCCGGGGTCCCCACGTGACCCGGTGACCCGGGCCGGGGACATCACGTGACCCGGTCACCTGGGGCCGGGGTCCCCACGTGACCCGGGGTCCTGGTGCCGGGGTCCCCACGTGACCCGGGGATCCGGGCCGGTGTCCCCACGTGACCCGGGGTCCTGGTGCCGGTGTCCCCACGTGACCCGGTGACCTGGGGCTGGGGTCCCCACGTGACCCGGTGACCTGGGGCCGGTGTCCCCACGTGACCCGGTGACCTGGGGCCGGTGTCCCCACGTGACCCGGGGTCCTGAGGCCGGTGTCCCCACGTGACCCGGGGTCCTGGTGCCGGGGTCCCCACGTGACCCGGTGACCTGAGGCCGGGGTCCCCACGTGACCCGGTGACCTGGGGCCGGGGTCCCCACGTGACCCGGGGACCCGGGCCGGGGACATCACGTGACCCGGGGTCCTGGTGCCGGTGTCTCTACGTGACCCGGTTACCTGGGGCCCGGGTTCCCACGTGACCCGGTCACCTGGGGCCGGGGTCCCCACGTGACCTGGGGACCCGGGCCGGGGACCCCACGTGACCCGGGGACCTGGGGCCGGGGATGTCACCCGACACTGGTACCCGGGGCAGCGACCCGATACGACCCGGGGACCTGGGTCCGGGGTCCCGACCTGACCCGGTGACCTCGGGCCAGGGTAACCACCTGACCCGGGGACCCTGGCCGGGGACTCGGTATGACTCCGTCTCCCGGGGCCGGGGTGGTCACCTGACACTGCTACCCGGGACAGCGACCCGACATGACCCGGTGACCCGGGGCCGGGGTAACGACCTGTCCAGGGGACCTGGGCCGGGGACCCGACAGGACCCGGGGACCTGGTTCCGGGGTGCCGACCTGACCCGGTGACCTGGGGCTGTGGTGTCGACCGGACTCGGGGACCTGGTCCGGTGTCCCGTCATGACCCGGGGACCTGGGGTAGGGGTGGTCACCAGACCGTTGTACCCAGGCCGTTGACCCGACATGACCCTGTGACCCGGAGCCTGGGTAAAAATCCAACCCGGGGACCCGGGCATGGGACGTGACATGACCCGACCTGGGTCCGGGGTCCCGACCTGACCCGGTGACCTGGGCCGGGGACCCCACGTGACCCGGGGACCTGGGGCCGGGGATGTCACCCGACACTGGTACCCGGGGCAGCGACCCGATACGACCCGGGGACCTGGGTCCGGGGTCCCGACCTGACCCGGTGACCTGGGGCCAGGGTAACCACTTGACCCGGGGACCCGGGCCGGGGACCCGGTATGACTCCGTCTCCCGGGGCCGGGGTGGTCACCTGACACTGGTACCCGGGACAGCGACCCAACATGACCCGGTGACCCGGGGCCGGGGTAACGACCTGTCCAGGGGACCTGGGCCGGGGACCCGACAGGACCCGGGGACCTGGTTCCGGGGTGCCGACCTGACCCGGTGACCTGGGGCTGTGGTGTCGACCGGACTCGGGGACCTGGTCCGGTGTCCCGTCATGACCCGGGGACCTGGGGTCGGGGTGGTCACCAGACTGTTGTACCCAGGCCGTTGACCCGACATGACCCTGTGACCCGGGGCCTGGGTAAAAATCCAACCCGGGGACCCGGGCATGGGACATGACATGACCCGACCTGGGTCCGGGGTCCCGACCTGACCCGCTGACCTGGGGCCGGTGTCCCCACGTGACCCGGGGTCCTGGTGCCGGGGTCCCCACGTGACCCGGGGACCCGAGCCGGGGTCCCCACGTGACCCGGTGACCTGAGGCCGGGGTCCCCACGTGACCCGGGGTCCTGGTGCCGGGGTCCCCACGTGACCCGGGGACCCGGGCCGGGGACCCCACGTGACCCGGTGACCTGGGGCCGGGGTCCCCACGTGACCCGGGGACCCGGGCCGGGGACATCACGTGACCCGGTCACCTGGGGCCGGGGTCCCCACGTGACCCGGGGTCCTGGTGCCGGGGACCCCACGTGACCCGGGGACCCGGGCCGGGGTCCCCACGTGACCCGGGGTCCTGGTGCCGGGGTCCCCACGTGACCCGCTGACTTGGGGCCGGGGTCCCCACTTGACCCGGGGTCCTGGTGCCGATTCCCCACGTGACCCGAGGACCCGGGCCGGGGTCCCCACGTGACCCGGTGACCTGGGGCGAGGGTCCCCACGTGACCCGGGGTCCTGGTGCCGGGGTCCCCAAGTGACCCGGGGACCCGGACCGGGGACCCCACGTGACCCGGTGACCTGGTGCCGGGGTCCCCACGTGACCCGGGGACCCGGGCCGGGGACATCACGTGACCCGGTCACCTGGGGCCGGGGTCCCCACGTGACCCGGGGTCCTGGTGCTGGGGTCCCCACGTGACCCGGGGACCCGGGCCGGGGACATCACGTGACCCGGTCACCTGGGGCCGGGATCCCCACGTGACCCGGTCACCAGGGGCCGGGGTCCCCACGTGACCCGGGGTCCTGGTGTCGGGGTCCCCACGTGACCCGGTGACCTGGGGCCGGGGTCCCCACGTGACCCGGGGTCCTGGTGCCTGGGTTCCCACGTGACCCGGGGACCCGGGCCGGGGTCCCCACGTGACCCGGGGTCCTGGTGCCGGTGTCCCCACGTGACCCGGGGACCCGGGCCGGGGACCCCACGTGACCCGGTGACCTGGGGCCGGGGTCCCCACGTGACCCGGGGACCCGGGCCGGGGACATCACGTGACCCGGTCACCTGGGGCCGGGGTCCCCACGTGACCCGGAGTCCTGGTGCCGGTGTCCCCACGTGACCCGGGGACCCGGGCCGGGGACCCCACGTGACCCGGTGACCTACGGCCGGGGTCCCCACGTGACCTGGGGACCCGGGCCGGGGACATCACGTGACCCGGTCACCCGGGCCGGGGTCCCCACGTGACCCAGGGTCCTGGTGCCGGTGTCCCCACGTGACCCGGTGACCTGGGGCCGGGGTCCCCACGTGACCCGGTGACCTGGGGCCGGGGTCCCCACGTGACCCGGTCACCTGGGGCCGGGGTCCCCACGTGACCCGGTGACCTGAGGCCGGGGTCCCCACGTGACCCGGGGTCCTGGGGCCGGGGTCCCCACGTGACCCGCGGTCCTGGTGCCGGGGTCCCCACGTGACCCGGGGACCCGGGCCGGGGACCCCACGTGACCCGGTGACCTGGGGCCGGGGTCCCCACGTGACCCGGGGACCCGGGCCGGGGACATCACGTGACCCGGTCACCTGGGGCCGGGGTCCCCACGTGACCCGGGGTCCTGGTGCCGGGGACCCCACGTGACCCGGGGACCCGGGCCGGGGTCCCCACGTGACCCGGTGACCTGGTGCCGGGGTCCCCACGTGACCCGCTGACTTGGGGCCGGGGTCCCCACTTGACCCGGGGTCCTGGTGCCGGGGTCCCCACGTGACCCGAGGACCCGGGCCGGGGTCCCCACGTGACCCGGTGACCTCGGGCGAGGGTCCCCACGTGACCCGGGGTCCTGGTGCCGGGGTCCCCAAGTGACCCGGGGACCCGGGCCGGGGACCCCACGTGACCCGGTCACCTGGGGCCGGGGTCCCCACGTGACCCGGGGACCCGGGCCGGGGACATCACGTGACCCGGTCACCTGGGGCCGGGGTCCCCACGTGACCCGGGGTCCTGGTGCTGGGGTCCCCACGTGACCCGGGGACCCGGGCCGGGGACATCACGTGACCCGGTCACCTGGGGCCGGGATCCCCACGTGACCCGGTCACCTGGGGCCGGGGTCCCCACGTGACCCGGGGTCCTGGTGTCGGGGTCCCCACGTGACCCGGTGACCTGGGGCCGGGGTCCCCACGTGACCCGGGGTCCTGGTGCCTGGGTTCCCACGTGACCCGGGGACCCGGGCCGGGGTCCCCACGTGACCCGGGGTCCTGGTGCCGGTGTCCCCACGTGACCCGGGGACCCGGGCCGGGGACCCCACGTGACCCGGTGACCTGGGGCCGGGGTCCCCACGTGACCCGGGGACCCGGGCCGGGGACATCACGTGACCCGGTCACCTGGGGCCGGGGTCCCCACGTGACCCGGAGTCCTGGTGCCGGTGTCCCCACGTGACCCGGGGACCCGGGCCAGGGACCCCACGTGACCCGGTGACCTACGGCCGGGGTCCCCACGTGACCCGGGGACCCGGGCCGGGGACATCACGTGACCCGGTCACCTGGGCCGGGGTCTCCACGTGACCCGGGGTCCTGGTGCCGGGGTCCCCACGTGACCCGGGGACCCGGGCCGGGGTCCCCACGTGACCCGGGGTCCTGGTGCCGGTGTCCCCACGTGACCCGTAGACCTGGGGCCGGGGTCCCCACGTGACCCGGTGACCTGGGGCCGGGGTCCCCACGTGACCCGGGGACCCGGGCCGGGGTCCCCACGTGACCCAGGGTCCTGGTGCCGGTGTCCCCACGTGACCCGGTCACCTGGGGCCGGGGTCCCTTCGTGACCTGGTCACCTGGGGCCAGGGTCCCCACGTGACCCGGGGTCCTGGTGCCGGTGTCCCCACGTGACCCAGTCACCTGGGGCCCGGGTCCCCACGTGACCCGGTCACCTGGGGCCGGGGTCCCCACGTGACCTGGGGACCCGGGCCGGGGACCCCACGTGACCCGGGGACCTGGGGCCGGGGATGTCACCCGACACTGGTACCCGGGGCAGCGACCCGATACGACCCGGGGACCTGGGTCCGGGGTCCCGACCTGACCCGGTGACCTGGGGCCAGGGTAACCACCTGACCCGGGGACCCGGGCCGGGGACTCGGTATGACTCTGTCGCCCGGGGCCGGGGTGGTCACCTGACACTGCTACCCGGGACAGCGACCCGACATGACCCGGTGACCCGGGGCCGGGGTAACGACCTGTCCAGGGGACCTGGGCCGGGGACCCGACAGGACCCGGTGACCTGGTTCCGGGGTGCCGACCTGACCCGGTGACCTGGGGCTGTGGTGTCGACCGGACTCGGGGACCTGGTCCGGTGTCCCGTCATGACCCGGGGACCTGGGGTCGGGGTGGTCACCAGACCGTTGTACCCAGGCCGTTGAGCTGACATGACCCTGAGACCCGGGGCCTGGGTAAAAATCCAACCCGGGTACCCGGGCATGGGACATGACATGACCCGACCTGGGTCCGGGGTCCCGACCTGACCCGGTGACCTTGGGCCAGGGTAACCACCTGACCCGGGGACCCGGGCCGGGGACCCGGTATGACTCCGTCTCCCGGGGCCGGGGTGGTCACCTGACACTGCTACCCGGGACAGCGACCCGACATGACCCGGTGACCCGGGGCCGGGGTAACAACCTGTCCAGGGGACCTGGGCCGGGGACCCGACAGGACCCGGGGACCTGGTTCCGGGGTGCCGACCTGACCCGGTGACCTGGGGCTGTGGTGTCGACCGGACTCGGGGACCTGGTCCGGTGTCCCGTCATGACCCGGGGACCTGGGGTCGGGGTGGTCACCAGACCGTTGTACCCAGGCCGTTGAGCTGACATGACCCTGTGACCCGGGGCCTGGGTAAAAATCCAACCCGGGGACCCGGGCATGGGACGTGACATGACCCGACCTGGGGCCGGGATCCCCACGTGACCCGGTGACCTGGGGCCGGGGTCCCCACGTGACCCGGGGTCCTGGTGCCTGGGTTCCCACGTGACCCGGGGACCCGGGCCGGGGTCCCCACGTGACCCCCGGTCCTGGTGCCGGGGTCCCCACGTGACCCGGGGACCCGAGCCGGGGTCCCCACGTGACCCGGTGACCTGAGGCCGGTGTCCCCACGTGACCCGGTGACCTGGGGCCGGGGTCCCCACGTGACCCGGGGTCCTGGTGCCGGGGTCCCCACGTGACCCGGGGACGCGGGCCGGGGACCCCACGTGACCCGGTGACCTGGGGCCGGGGTCCCCACGTGACCCGGTGACCCGGGCCGGGGTCCCCACGTGACCCGGGGTCCTGGTGCCGGGGTCCCCACGTGACCCGCTGACTTGGGGCCGGGGTCCCCACTTGACCCGGGGTCCTGGTGCCGGGGTCCCCACGTGACCCGAGGACCCGGGCCGGGGTCCCCACGTGACCCGGTGACCTGGGGCGAGGGTCCCCACGTGACCCGGGGTCCTGGTGCCGGGGTCCCCAAGTGACCCGGGGACCCGGGCCGGGGACCCCACGTGACCCGGTGACCTGGGGCCGGGGTCCCCACGTGACCCGGGGACCCGGGCCGGGGACATCACGTGACCCGGTCACCTGGGGCCGGGGTCCCCACGTGACCCGGGGTCCTGGTGCTGGGGTCCCCACGTGACCCGGGGACCCGGGCCGGGGACATCACGTGACCCGGTCACCTGGGGCCGGGATCCCCACGTGACCCGGTCACCAGGGGCCGGGGTCCCCACGTGACCCGGGGTCCTGGTGTCGGGGTCCCCACGTGACCCGGTGACCTGGGGCCGGGGTCCCCACGTGACCCGGGGTCCTGGTGCCTGGGTTCCCACGTGACCCGGGGACCCGGGCCGGGGTCCCCACGTGACCCGGGGTCCTGGTGCCGGTGTCCCCACGTGACCCGGGGACCCGGGCCGGGGACCCCACGTGACCCGGTGACCTGGGGCCGGGGTCCCCACGTGACCCGGGGACCCGGGCCGGGGACATCACGTGACCCGGTCACCTGGGGCCGGGGTCCCCACGTGACCCGGAGTCCTGGTGCCGGTGTCCCCACGTGACCCGGGGACCCGGGCCGGGGACCCCACGTGACCCGGTGACCTACGGCCGGGGTCCCCACGTGACCTGGGGACCCGGGCCGGGGACATCACGTGACCCGGTCACCCGGGCCGGGGTCCCCACGTGACCCAGGGTCCTGGTGCCGGTGTCCCCACGTGACCCGGTGACCTGGGGCCGGGGTCCCCACGTGACCCGGTGACCTGGGGCCGGGGTCCCCACGTGACCCGGTCACCTGGGGCCGGGGTCCCCACGTGACCCGGTGACCTGAGGCCGGGGTCCCCACGTGACCCGGGGTCCTGGGGCCGGGGTCACCACGTGACCCGGGGTCCTGGTGCCGGGGTCCCCACGTGACCCGGGGACCCGGGCCGGGGACCCCACGTGACCCGGTGACCTGGGGCCGGGGTCCCCACGTGACCCGGGGACCCGGGCCGGGGACATCACGTGACCCGGTCACCTGGGGCCGGGGTCCCCACGTGACCCGGGGTCCTGGTGCCGGGGACCCCACGTGACCCGGGGACCCGGGCCGGGGTCCCCACGTGACCCGGGGTCCTGGTGCCGGGGTCCCCACGTGACCCGCTGACTTGGGGCCGGGGTCCCCACTTGACCCGGGGTCCTGGTGCCGGGGTCCCCACGTGACCCGAGGACCCGGGCCGGGGTCCCCACGTGACCCGGTGACCTCGGGCGAGGGTCCCCACGTGACCCGGGGTCCTGGTGCCGGGGTCCCCAAGTGACCCGGGGACCCGGGCCGGGGACCCCACGTGACCCGGTGACCTGGGGCCGGGGTCCCCACGTGACCCGGGGACCCGGGCCGGGGACATCACGTGACCCGGTCACCTGGGGCCGGGGTCCCCACGTGACCCGGGGTCCTGGTGCTGGGGTCCCCACGTGACCCGGGGACCCGGGCCGGGGACATCACGTGACCCGGTCACCTGGGGCCAGGATCCCCATGTGACCCGGTCACCTGGGGCCGGGGTCCCCACGTGACCCGGGGTCCTGGTGTCGGGGTCCCCACGTGACCCGGTGACCTGGGGCCGGGGTCCCCACGTGACCCGGGGTCCTGGTGCCTGGGTTCCCACGTGACCCGGGGACCCGGGCCGGGGTCCCCACGTGACCCGGGGTCCTGGTGCCGGTGTCCCCACGTGACCCGGGGACCCGGGCCGGGGACCCCACGTGACCCGGTGACCTGGGGCCGGGGTCCCCACGTGACCCGGGGTCCTGGTGTCGGGGTCCCCACGTGACCCGGTGACCTGGGGCCGGGGTCCCCACGTGACCCGGGGTCCTGGTGCCTGGGTTCCCACGTGACCCGGGGACCCGGGCCGGGGTCCCCACGTGACCCCCGGTCCTGGTGCCGGGGTCCCCACGTGACCCGGGGACCCGAGCCGGGGTCCCCACGTGACCCGGTGACCTGAGGCCGGTGTCCCCACGTGACCCGGTGACCTGGGGCCGGGGTCCCCACGTGACCCGGTGACCTGGGGCCGGGGTCCCCACGTGACCCGGGGACCCGGGCCGGGGACATCACGTGACCCGGTCACCTGGGGCCGGGGTCCCCACGTGACCTGGTCACCTGGGGCCAGGGTCCCCACGTGACCCGGGGTCCTGGTGCAGGTGTCCCCACGTGACCCAGTCACCTGGGGCCCGGGTCCCCACGTGACCCGGTCACCTGGGGCCGGGGTCCCCACGTGACCTGGGGACCCGGGCCGGGGACCCCACGTGACCCGGGGACCTGGGGCCGGGGATGTCACCCGACACTGGTACCCGGGGCAGCGACCCGATACGACCCGGGGACCTGGGTCCGGGGTCCCGACCTGACCCGGTGACCTGGGGCCAGGGTAACCACCTGACCCGGGGACCCGGGCCGGGGACTCGGTATGACTCCGTCTCCCGGGGCCGGGGTGGTCACCTGACACTGCTACCCGGGACAGCGACCCGACATGACCCGGTGACCCGGGGCCGGGGTAACGACCTGTCCAGGGGACCTGGGCCGGGGACCCGACAGGACCTGGGGACCTGGTTCCGGGGTGCCGACCTGACCCGGTGACCTGTGGCTGTGGTGTCGACCGGACTCGGGGACCTGGTCCGGTGTCCCGTCATGACCCGGGGACCTGGGGTCGGGGTGGTCACCAGACCGTTGTACCCAGGCCGTTGACCCGACATGACCCTGTGACCCGGGGCCTGGGTAAAAATCCAACCCGGGGACCCGGGCATGGGACGTGACATGACCCGACCTGGGTCCGGGGTCCCGACCTGACCCGGTGACCTGGGGCCGGTGTCCCCACGTGACCCGGGGTCCTGGTGCCGGGGTCCCCACGTGACCCGGGGACCCGAGCCGGGGTCCCCACGTGACCCGGTGACCTGAGGCCGGGGTCCCCACGTGACCCGGTGACCTGGGGCCGGGGTCCCCACGTGACCCGGGGACCCGGGCCGGGGACATCACGTGACCCGGTGACCTGGGGCCGGGGTCCCCACGTGACCCGGGGTCCTGGTGCCGGGGTCCCCACGTGACCCGGGGATCCGGGCCGGGGTCCCCACGTGACCCGGGGTCCTGGTGCCGGTGTCCCCACGTGACCCGGTGACCTGGTGCCGGGGTCCCCACGTGACCCGGTGACCTGGGGCCGGTGTCCCCACGTGACCCGGTGACCTGGGGCCGGGGTCCCCACGTGACCCAGGGTCCTGGTGCCGGTGTCCCCACGTGACCCGGTGACCTGGGGCCGGGGTCCCCACGTGACCCGGGGTCCTGAGGCCGGTGTCCCCACGTGACCCGGGGTCCTGGTGCCGGGGTCCCCACGTGACCCGGTGATCTGAGGCCGGGGTCCCCACGTGACCCGGTGACCTGGGGCCGGGGTCCCCACGTGACCCGGGGACCCGGGCCGGGGACATCACGTGACCCGGTCACCTGGGGCCGGGGTCCCCACGTGACCCGGGGTCCTGGTGCCGGTGTCCCCACGTGACCCAGTGACCTGGGGCCGGGGTCCCCACGTGACCCGGGGACCCGGGCCGGGGTCCCCACGTGACCCAGGGTCCTGGTGCCAGTGTCCCCACGTGACCCGGTGACCTGGGGCCGGGGTCCCCACGTGACCCGGTGACCTGGGGCCGGGGTCCCCACGTGACCCGGGGACCCGGGCCGGGGACATCACGTGACCCGGTCACCTGGGGCCGGGGGTCCCCACGTGACCTGGTCACCTGGGGCCGGGGTCCCCACGTGACCCGGGGTCCTGGTGCCGGTGTCTCTACGTGACCCGGTTACCTGGGGCCCGGGTTCCCACGTGACCCGGTCACCTGGGGCCGGGGTCCCCACGTGACCTGGGGACCCGGGCCGGGGACCCCACGTGACCCGGGGACCTGGGGCCGGGGATGTCACCCGACACTGGTACCCGGGGCAGCGACCCGATACGACCCGGGGACCTGGGTCCGGGGTCCCGACCTGACCCGGTGACCTCGGGCCAGGGTAACCACCTGACCCGGGGACCCTGGCCGGGGACTCGGTATGACTCCGTCTCCCGAGGCCGGGGTGGTCACCTGACACTGCTACCCGGGACAGCGACCCGACATGACCCGGTGACCCGGGGCCGGGGTAACGACCTGTCCAGGGGACCTGGGCCGGGGACCCGACAGGACCCGGTGACCTGGTTCCGGGGTGCCGACCTGACCCGGTGACCTGGGGCTGTGGTGTCGACCGGACTCGGGGACCTGGTCCGGTGTCCCGTCATGACCCGGGGACCTGGGGTAGGGGTGGTCACCAGACCGTTGTACCCAGGCCGTTGACCCGACATGACCCTGTGACCCGGAGCCTGGGTAAAAATCCAACCCGGGGACCCGGGCATGGGACGTGACATGACCCGACCTGGGTCCGGGGTCCCGACCTGACCCGGTGACCTGGGCCGGGGACCCCACGTGACCCGGGGACCTGGGGCCGGGGATGTCACCCGACACTGGTACCCGGGGCAGCGACCCGATACGACCCGGGGACCTGGGTCCGGGGTCCCGACCTGACCCGGTGACCTGGGGCCAGGGTAACCACTTGACCCGGGGACCCGGGCCGGGGACCCGGTATGACTCCGTCTCCCGGGGCCGGGGTGGTCACCTGACACTGCTACCCGGGACAGCGACCCAACATGACCCGGTGACCCGGGGCCGGGGTAACGACCTGTCCAGGGGACCTGGGCCGGGGACCCGACAGGACCCGGTGACCTGGTTCCGGGGTGCCGACCTGACCCGGTGACCTGGGGCTGTGGTGTCGACCGGACTCGGGGACCTGGTCCGGTGTCCCGTCATGACCCGGGGACCTGGGGTCGGGGTGGTCACCAGACTGTTGTACCCAGGCCGTTGACCCGACATGACCCTGTGACCCGGGGCCTGGGTAAAAATCCAACCCGGGGACCCGGGCATGGGACATGACATGACCCGACCTGGGTCCGGGGTCCCGACCTGACCCGCTGACCTGGGGCCGGTGTCCCCACGTGACCCGGGGTCCTGGTGCCGGGGTCCCCACGTGACCCGGGGACCCGAGCCGGGGTCCCCACGTGACCCGGTGACCTGAGGCCGGGGTCCCCACGTGACCCGGGGTCCTGGGGCCGGGGTCCCCACGTGACCCGGGGTCCTGGTGCCGGGGTCCCCACGTGACCCGGGGAACCGGGCCGGGGACCCCACGTGACCCGGTGACCTGGGGCCGGGGTCCCCACGTGACCCGGGGACCCGGGCCGGGGACATCACGTGACCCGGTCACCTGGGGCCGGGGTCCCCACGTGACCCGGGGTCCTGGTGCCGGGGACCCCACGTGACCCGGGGACCCGGGCCGGGGTCCCCACGTGACCCGGGGTCCTGGTGCCGGGGTCCCCACGTGACCCGCTGACTTGGGGCCGGGGTCCCCACTTGACCCGGGGTCCTGGTGCCGGGGTCCCCACGTGACCCGAGGACCCGGGCCGGGGTCCCCAAGTGACCCGGTGACCTGGGGCGAGGGTCCCCACGTGACCCGGGGTCCTGGTGCCGGGGTCCCTAAGTGACCCGGGGACCCGGGCTGGGGACCCCACGTGACCCGGTGACCTGGGGCCGGGGTCCCCACGTGACCCGGGGACCCGGGCCGGGGACATCACGTGACCCGGTCACCTGGGGCCGGGGTCCCCACGTGACCCGGGGTCCTGGTGCTGGGGTCCCCACGTGACCCGGGGACCCGGGCCGGGGACATCACGTGACCCGGTCACCTGGGGCCGGGATCCCCACGTGACCCGGTCACCAGGGGCCGGGGTCCCCACGTGACCCGGGGTCCTGGTGTCGGGGTCCCCACGTGACCCGGTGACCTGGGGCCGGGGTCCCCACGTGACCCGGGGTCCTGGTGCCTGGGTTCCCACGTGACCCGGGGACCCGGGCCGGGGTCCCCACGTGACCCGGGGTCCTGGTGCCGGTGTCCCCACGTGACCCGGGGACCCGGGCCGGGGACCCCACGTGACCCGGTGACCTGGGGCCGGGGTCCCCACGTGACCCGGGGACCCGGGCCGGGGACATCACGTGACCCGGTCACCTGGGGCCGGGGTCCCCACGTGACCCGGAGTCCTGGTGCCGGTGTCCCCACGTGACCCGGGGACCCGGGCCGGGGACCCCACGTGACCCGGTGACCTACGGCCGGGGTCCCCACGTGACCTGGGGACCCGGGCCGGGGACATCACGTGACCCGGTCACCCGGGCCGGGGTCCCCACGTGACCCAGGGTCCTGGTGCCGGTGTCCCCACGTGACCCGGTGACCTGGGGCCGGGGTCCCCACGTGACCCGGTGACCTGGGGCCGGGGTCCCCACGTGACCCGGTCACCTGGGGCCGGGGTCCCCACGTGACCCGGTGACCTGAGGCCGGGGTCCCCACGTGACCCGGTGACCTGGGGCCGGGGTCCCCACGTGACCCGGGGTCCTGGTGCCGGGGTCCCCACGTGACCCGGGGACCCGGGCCGGGGACCCCACGTGACCCGGTGACCTGGGGCCGGGGTCCCCACGTGACCCGGGGAACCGGGCCGGGGACATCACGTGACCCGGTCACCTGGGGCCGGGGTCCCCACGTGACCCGGGGTCCTGGTGCCGGGGACCCCACGTGACCCGGGGACCCGGGCCGGGGTCCCCACGTGACCCGGGGTCCTGGTGCCGGGGTCCCCACGTGACCCGCTGACTTGGGGCCGGGGTCCCCACTTGACCCGGGGTCCTGGTGCCGGGGTCCCCACGTGACCCGGGGACCCGGGCCGGGGTCCCCACGTGACCCGGGGTCCTGGTGCCGGGGTCCCCAAGTGACCCGGGGACCCGGGCCGGGGACCCCACGTGACCCGGTCACCTGGGGCCGGGGTCCCCACGTGACCCGGGGACCCGGGCCGGGGACATCACGTGACCCGGTCACCTGGGGCCGGGGTCCCCACGTGACCCGGGGTCCTGGTGCTGGGGTCCCCACGTGACCCGGGGACCCGGGCCGGGGACATCACGTGACCCGGTCACCTGGGGCCGGGATCCCCACGTGACCCGGTCACCTGGGGCCGGGGTCCCCACGTGACCCGGGGTCCTGGTGTCGGGGTCCCCACGTGACCCGGTGACCTGGGGCCGGGGTCCCCACGTGACCCGGGGTCCTGGTGCCTGGGTTCCCACGTGACCCGGGGACCCGGGCCGGGGTCCCCACGTGACCCGGGGTCCTGGTGCCGGTGTCCCCACGTGACCCGGGGACCCGGGCCGGGGACCCCACGTGACCCGGTGACCTGGGGCCGGGGTCCCCACGTGACCCGGGGTCCTGGTGCCGGGGTCCCCACGTGACCCGGGGACCCGGGCCGGGGTCCCCACGTGACCCGGGGTCCTGGTGCCGGTGTCCCCACGTGACCCGTAGACCTGGGGCCGGGGTCCCCACGTGACCCGGTGACCTGGGGCCGGGGTCCCCACGTGACCCGGGGACCCGGGCCGGGGTCCCCACGTGACCCAGGGTCCTGGTGCCGGTGTCCCCACGTGACCCGGTCACCTGGGGCCGGGGTCCCTTCGTGACCTGGTCACCTGGGGCCAGGGTCCCCACGTGACCCGGGGTCCTGGTGCCGGTGTCCCCACGTGACCCAGTCACCTGGGGCCCGGGTCCCCACGTGACCCGGTCACCTGGGGCCGGGGTCCCCACGTGACCTGGGGACCCGGGCCGGGGACCCCACGTGACCCGGGGACCTGGGGCCGGGGATGTCACCCGACACTGGTACCCGGGGCAGCGACCCGATACGACCCGGGGACCTGGGTCCGGGGTCCCGACCTGACCCGGTGACCTGGGGCCAGGGTAACCACCTGACCCGGGGACCCGGGCCGGGGACTCGGTATGACTCTGTCGCCCGGGGCCGGGGTGGTCACCTGACACTGGTACCCGGGACAGCGACCCGACATGACCCGGTGACCCGGGGCCGGGGTAACGACCTGTCCAGGGGACCTGGGCCGGGGACCCGACAGGACCCGGTGACCTGGTTCCGGGGTGCCGACCTGACCCGGTGACCTGGGGCTGTGGTGTCGACCGGACTCGGGGACCTGGTCCGGTGTCCCGTCATGACCCGGGGACCTGGGGTCGGGGTGGTCACCAGACCGTTGTACCCAGGCCGTTGACCCGACATGACCCTGTGACCCGGGGCCTGGGTAAAAATCCAACCCGGGGACCCGGGCATGGGACATGACATGACCCGACCTGGGTCCGGGGTCCCGACCTGACCCGGTGACCTTGGGCCAGGGTAACCACCTGACCCGGGGACTCGGGCCGGGGACCCGGTATGACTCCGTCTCCCGGGGCCGGGGTGGTCACCTGACACTGCTACCCGGGACAGCGACCCGACATGACCCGGTGACCCGGGGCCGGGGTAACGACCTGTCCAGGGGACCTGGGCCGGGGACCCGACAGGACCCGGTGACCTGGGGCTGTGGTGTCGACCGGACTCGGGGACCTGGTCCGGTGTCCCGTCATGACCCGGGGACCTGGGGTCGGAGTGGTCACCAGACCGTTGTACCCAGGCCGTTGACCCGACATGACCCTGTGACCCGGGGCCTGAGTAAAAATCCGACCCGGGGCCTGGGTAAAAATCCAACCCGGGGACCTGTGGCCGGGTTAACGACCTGTCCAGGGGACCCGGGCCGGGGACCCGACAGGACCCGGTGATCCTTCGCTGGTGTCCCGATGCAACCCGGCGACCCGGGCCGGGGACCCCACGTGACCCGGGGACCTGGGGCAGGGGATGTCACCCGACACTGGTACCCGGGGCAGCGACCCGATACGACCCGGGGACCTGGGTCCGGGGTCCCGACCTGACCCGGTGACCTGGGGCCAGGGTAACCACCTGACCCGGGGACCCGGGCCGGGGACCCGGTATGACTCCGTCTCCCGGGGCCGGGGTGGTCACCTGACACTGCTACCCGGGACAGCGACCCGACATGACCCGGTGACCCGGGGCCGGGGTAACGACCTGTCCAGGGGACCTGGGCCGGGGACCCGACAGGACCCGGGGACCTGGTTCCGGGGTGCCGACCTGACCCGGTGACCTGGGGCTGTGGTGTCGACCGGACTCGGGGACCTGGTCCGGTGTCCCGTCATGACCCGGGGACCTGGGGTCGGGGTGGTCACCAGACCGTTGTACCCAGGCCGTTGAGCCGACATGACCCTGTGACCCGGGGCCTGGGTAAAAATCCAACCCGGGGACCCGGGCATGGGACGTGACATGACCCGACCTGGGGCCGGGATCCCCACGTGACCCGGTCACCTGGGGCCGGGGTCCCCACGTGACCCGGGGTCCTGGTGTCGGGGTCCCCACGTGACCCGGTGACCTGGGGCCGGGGTCCCCACGTGACCCGGGGTCCTGGTGCCTGGGTTCCCACGTGACCCGGGGACCCGGGCCGGGGTCCCCACGTGACCCCGGGTCCTGGTGCCGGGGTCCCCACGTGACCCGGGGACCCGAGCCGGGGTCCCCACGTGACCCGGTGACCTGAGGCCAGTGTCCCCACGTGACCCGGTGACCTGGGGCCGGGGTCCCCACGTGACCCGGGGTCCTGGTGCCGGGGTCCCCACGTGACCCGGGGACCCGGGCCGGGGACCCCACGTGACCCGGTGACCTGGGGCCGGGGTCCCCACGTGACCCGGTGACCCGGGCCGGGGACATCACGTGACCCGGTGACCTGGGGCCGGGGTCCCCACGTGACCCGGGGTCCTGGTGCCGGGGTCCCCACGTGACCCGGGGATCCGGGCCGGTGTCCCCACGTGACCCGGGGTCCTGGTGCCGGTGTCCCCACGTGACCCGGTGACCTGGGGCCGGGGTCCCCACGTGACCCGGTGACCTGGGGCCGGTGTCCCCACGTGACCCGGTGACCTGGGGCCGGTGTCCCCACGTGACCCGGGGTCCTGAGGCCGGTGTCCCCACGTGACCCGGGGTCCTGGTGCCGGGGTCCCCACGTGACCCGGTGACCTGAGGCCGGGGTCCCCACGTGACCCGGTGACCTGGGGCCGGGGTCCCCACGTGACCCGGGGACCCGGGCCGGGGACATCACGTGACCCGGGGTCCTGGTGCCGGTGTCTCTACGTGACCCGGTTACCTGGGGCCCGGGTTCCCACGTGACCCGGTCACCTGGGGCCGGGGTCCCCACGTGACCTGGGGACCCGGGCCGGGGACCCCACGTGACCCGGGGACCTGGGGCCGGGGATGTCACCCGACACTGGTACCCGGGGCAGCGACCCGATACGACCCGGGGACCTGGGTCCGGGGTCCCGACCTGACCCGGTGACCTCGGGCCAGGGTAACCACCTGACCCGGGGACCCTGGCCGGGGACTCGGTATGACTCCGTCTCCCGGGGCCGGGGTGGTCACCTGACACTGCTACCCGGGACAGCGACCCGACATGACCCGGTGACCTGGGGCCGGGGTCCCCACGTGACCCGGGGACCCGGGCCGGGGACATCACGTGACCCGGTCACCTGGGGCCGGGGTCCCCACGTGACCCGGAGTCCTGGTGCCGGTGTCCCCACGTGACCCGGGGACCCGGGCCGGGGACCCCACGTGACCCGGTGACCTACGGCCGGGGTCCCCACGTGACCTGGGGACCCGGGCCGGGGACATCACGTGACCCGGTCACCCGGGCCGGGGTCCCCACGTGACCCAGGGTCCTGGTGCCGGTGTCCCCACGTGACCCGGTGACCTGGGGCCGGGGTCCCCACGTGACCCGGTGACCTGGGGCCGGGGTCCCCACGTGACCCGGTCACCTGGGGCCGGGGTCCCCACGTGACCCGGTGACCTGAGGCCGGGGTCCCCACGTGACCCGGGGTCCTGGGGCCGGGGTCCCCACGTGACCCGGGGTCCTGGTGCCGGGGTCCCCACGTGACCCGGGGACCCGGGCCGGGGACCCCACGTGACCCGGTGACCTGGGGCCGGGGTCCCCACGTGACCCGGGGACCCGGGCCGGGGACATCACGTGACCCGGTCACCTGGGGCCGGGGTCCCCACGTGACCCGGGGTCCTGGTGCCGGGGACCCCACGTGACCCGGGGACCCGGGCCGGGGTCCCCACGTGACCCGGTGACCTGGTGCCGGGGTCCCCACGTGACCCGCTGACTTGGGGCCGGGGTCCCCACTTGACCCGGGGTCCTGGTGCCGGGGTCCCCACGTGACCCGAGGACCCGGGCCGGGGTCCCCACGTGACCCGGTGACCTCGGGCGAGGGTCCCCACGTGACCCGGGGTCCTGGTGCCGGGGTCCCCAAGTGACCCGGGGACCCGGGCCGGGGACCCCACGTGACCCGGTGACCTGGGGCCGGGGTCCCCACGTGACCCGGGGACCCGGGCCGGGGACATCACGTGACCCGGTCACCTGGGGCCGGGGTCCCCACGTGACCCGGGGTCCTGGTGCTGGGGTCCCCACGTGACCCGGGGACCCGGGCCGGGGACATCACGTGACCCGGTCACCTGGGGCCGGGATCCCCACGTGACCCGGTCACCTGGGGCCGGGGTCCCCACGTGACCCGGGGTCCTGGTGTCGGGGTCCCCACGTGACCCGGTGACCTGGGGCCGGGGTCCCCACGTGACCCGGGGTCCTGGTGCCTGGGTTCCCACGTGACCCGGGGACCCGGGCCGGGGTCCCCACGTGACCCGGGGTCCTGGTGCCGGTGTCCCCACGTGACCCGGGGACCCGGGCCGGGGACCCCACGTGACCCGGTGACCTGGGGCCGGGGTCCCCACGTGACCCGGGGTCCTGGGGCCGGGGTCCCCACGTGACCCGGGGTCCTGGTGCCGGGGTCCCCACGTGACCCGGGGACCCGGGCCGGGGACCCCACGTGACCCGGTGACCTGGGGCCGGGGTCCCCACGTGACCCGGGGACCCGGGCCGGGGACATCACGTGACCCGGTCACCTGGGGCCGGGGTCCCCACGTGACCCGGGGTCCTGGTGCCGGGGACCCCACGTGACCCGGGGACCCGGGCCGGGGTCCCCACGTGACCCGGTGACCTGGTGCCGGGGTCCCCACGTGACCCGCTGACTTGGGGCCGGGGTCCCCACTTGACCCGGGGTCCTGGTGCCGGGGTCCCCACGTGACCCGAGGACCCGGGCCGGGGTCCCCACGTGACCCGGTGACCTCGGGCGAGGGTCCCCACGTGACCCGGGGTCCTGGTGCCGGGGTCCCCAAGTGACCCGGGGACCCGGGCCGGGGACCCCACGTGACCCGGTGACCTGGGGCCGGGGTCCCCACGTGACCCGGGGACCCGGGCCGGGGACATCACGTGACCCGGTCACCTGGGGCCGGGGTCCCCACGTGACCCGGGGTCCTGGTGCTGGGGTCCCCACGTGACCCGGGGACCCGGGCCGGGGACATCACGTGACCCGGTCACCTGGGGCCGGGATCCCCACGTGACCCGGTCACCTGGGGCCGGGGTCCCCACGTGACCCGGGGTCCTGGTGTCGGGGTCCCCACGTGACCCGGTGACCTGGGGCCGGGGTCCCCACGTGACCCGGGGTCCTGGTGCCTGGGTTCCCACGTGACCCGGGGACCCGGGCCGGGGTCCCCACGTGACCCGGGGTCCTGGTGCCGGTGTCCCCACGTGACCCGGGGACCCGGGCCGGGGACCCCACGTGACCCGGTGACCTGGGGCCGGGGTCCCCACGTGACCCGGGGACCCGGGCCGGGGACATCACGTGACCCGGTCACCTGGGGCCGGGGTCCCCACGTGACCCGGAGTCCTGGTGCCGGTGTCCCCACGTGACCCGGGGACCCGGGCCAGGGACCCCACGTGACCCGGTGACCTACGGCCGGGGTCCCCACGTGACCCGGGGACCCGGGCCGGGGACATCACGTGACCCGGTCACCTGGGCCGGGGTCTCCACGTGACCCGGGGTCCTGGTGCCGGGGTCCCCACGTGACCCGGGGACCCGGGCCGGGGTCCCCACGTGACCCGGGGTCCTGGTGCCGGTGTCCCCACGTGACCCGTAGACCTGGGGCCGGGGTCCCCACGTGACCCGGTGACCTGGGGCCGGGGTCCCCACGTGACCCGGGGACCCGGGCCGGGGTCCCCACGTGACCCAGGGTCCTGGTGCCGGTGTCCCCACGTGACCCGGTCACCTGGGGCCGGGGTCCCTTCGTGACCTGGTCACCTGGGGCCAGGGTCCCCACGTGACCCGGGGTCCTGGTGCCGGTGTCCCCACGTGACCCAGTCACCTGGGGCCCGGGTCCCCACGTGACCCGGTCACCTGGGGCCGGGGTCCCCACGTGACCTGGGGACCCGGGCCGGGGACCCCACGTGACCCGGGGACCTGGGGCCGGGGATGTCACCCGACACTGGTACCCGGGGCAGCGACCCGATACGACCCGGGGACCTGGGTCCGGGGTCCCGACCTGACCCGGTGACCTGGGGCCAGGGTAACCACCTGACCCGGGGACCCGGGCCGGGGACTCGGTATGACTCTGTCGCCCGGGGCCGGGGTGGTCACCTGACACTGCTACCCGGGACAGCGACCCGACATGACCCGGTGACCCGGGGCCGGGGTAACGACCTGTCCAGGGGACCTGGGCCGGGGACCCGACAGGACCCGGTGACCTGGTTCCGGGGTGCCGACCTGACCCGGTGACCTGGGGCTGTGGTGTCGACCGGACTCGGGGACCTGGTCCGGTGTCCCGTCATGACCCGGGGACCTGGGGTCGGGGTGGTCACCAGACCGTTGTACCCAGGCCGTTGAGCTGACATGACCCTGTGACCCGGGGCCTGGGTAAAAATCCAACCCGGGTACCCGGGCATGGGACATGACATGACCCGACCTGGGTCCGGGGTCCCGACCTGACCCGGTGACCTTGGGCCAGGGTAACCACCTGACCCGGGGACCCGGGCCGGGGACCCGGTATGACTCCGTCTCCCGGGGCCGGGGTGGTCACCTGACACTGCTACCCGGGACAGCGACCCGACATGACCCGGTGACCCGGGGCCAAGGTAACGACCTGTCCAGGGGACCTGGGCCGGGGACCCGACAGGACCCGGGGACCTGGTTCCGGGGTGCCGACCTGACCCGGTGACCTGGGGCTGTGGTGTCGACCGGACTCGGGGACCTGGTCCGGTGTCCCGTCATGACCCGGGGACCTGGGGTCGGGGTGGTCACCAGACCGTTGTACCCAGGCCGTTGAGCTGACATGACCCTGTGACCCGGGGCCTGGGTAAAAATCCAACCCGGGGACCCGGGCATGGGACGTGACATGACCCGACCTGGGGCCGGGGTCCCGACCTGACCCGGTGACCTGGGGCCGGGGTCCCCACGTGACCCGGGGTCCTGGTGCCTGGGTTCCCACGTGACCCGGGGACCCGGGCCGGGGTCCCCACGTGACCCCCGGTCCTGGTGCCGGGGTCCCCACGTGACCCGGGGACCCGAGCCGGGGTCCCCACGTGACCCGGTGACCTGAGGCCGGTGTCCCCACGTGACCCGGTGACCTGGGGCCGGGGTCCCCACGTGACCCGGGGTCCTGGTGCCGGGGTCCCCACGTGACCCGGGGACCCGGGCCGGGGACCCCACGTGACCCGGTGACCTGGGGCCGGGGTCCCCACGTGACCCGGTGACCCGGGCCGGGGTCCCCACGTGACCCGGGGTCCTGGTGCCGGGGTCCCCACGTGACCCGCTGACTTGGGGCCGGGGTCCCCACTTGACCCGGGGTCCTGGTGCCGGGGTCCCCACGTGACCCGAGGACCCGGGCCGGGGTCCCCACGTGACCCGGTGACCTGGGGCGAGGGTCCCCACGTGACCCGGGGTCCTGGTGCCGGGGTCCCCAAGTGACCCGGGGACCCGGGCCGGGGACCCCACGTGACCCGGTGACCTGGGGCCGGGGTCCCCACGTGACCCGGGGACCCGGGCCGGGGACATCACGTGACCCGGTCACCTGGGGCCGGGGTCCCCACGTGACCCGGGGTCCTGGTGCTGGGGTCCCCACGTGACCCGGGGACCCGGGCCGGGGACATCACGTGACCCGGTCACCTGGGGCCGGGATCCCCACGTGACCCGGTCACCAGGGGCCGGGGTCCCCACGTGACCCGGGGTCCTGGTGTCGGGGTCCCCACGTGACCCGGTGACCTGGGGCCGGGGTCCCCACGTGACCCGGGGTCCTGGTGCCTGGGTTCCCACGTGACCCGGGGACCCGGGCCGGGGTCCCCACGTGACCCGGGGTCCTGGTGCCGGTGTCCCCACGTGACCCGGGGACCCGGGCCGGGGACCCCACGTGACCCGGTGACCTGGGGCCGGGGTCCCCACGTGACCCGGGGACCCGGGCCGGGGACATCACGTGACCCGGTCACCTGGGGCCGGGGTCCCCACGTGACCCGGAGTCCTGGTGCCGGTGTCCCCACGTGACCCGGGGACCCGGGCCGGGGACCCCACGTGACCCGGTGACCTACGGCCGGGGTCCCCACGTGACCTGGGGACCCGGGCCGGGGACATCACGTGACCCGGTCACCCGGGCCGGGGTCCCCACGTGACCCAGGGTCCTGGTGCCGGTGTCCCCACGTGACCCGGTGACCTGGGGCCGGGGTCCCCACGTGACCCGGTGACCTGGGGCCGGGGTCCCCACGTGACCCGGTCACCTGGGGCCGGGGTCCCCACGTGACCCGGTGACCTGAGGCCGGGGTCCCCACGTGACCCGGGGTCCTGGGGCCGGGGTCCCCACGTGACCCGGGGTCCTGGTGCCGGGGTCCCCACGTGACCCGGGGACCCGGGCCGGGGACCCCACGTGACCCGGTGACCTGGGGCCGGGGTCCCCACGTGACCCGGGGACCCGGGCCGGGGACATCACGTGACCCGGTCACCTGGGGCCGGGGTCCCCACGTGACCCGGGGTCCTGGTGCCGGGGACCCCACGTGACCCGGGGACCCGGGCCGGGGTCCCCACGTGACCCGGGGTCCTGGTGCCGGGGTCCCCACGTGACCCGCTGACTTGGGGCCGGGGTCCCCACTTGACCCGGGGTCCTGGTGCCGGGGTCCCCACGTGACCCGAGGACCCGGGCCGGGGTCCCCACGTGACCCGGTGACCTGGGGCCGGGGTCCCCACGTGACCCGGGGACCTGGGCCGGGGACATCACGTGACCCGGGGAACCGGGCCGGGGACCCCACGTGACCCGGTGACCTGGGGCCGGGGTCCCCACGTGACCCGGGGTCCTGGTGCCGGGGTCCCCACGTGACCCGGGGAACCGGGCCGGGGACCCCACGTGACCCGGTGACCTGGGGCCGGGGTCCCCACGTGACCCGGGGACCCGGGCCGGGGACATCACGTGACCCGGTCACCTGGGGCCGGGGTCCCCACGTGACCCGGGGTCCTGGTGCCGGGGACCCCACGTGACCCGGGGACCCGGGCCGGGGTCCCCACGTGACCCGGGGTCCTGGTGCCGGGGTCCCCACGTGACCCGCTGACTTGGGGCCGGGGTCCCCACTTGACCCGGGGTCCTGGTGCCGGGGTCCCCACGTGACCCGAGGACCCGGGCCGGGGTCCCCAAGTGACCCGGTGACCTGGGGCGAGGGTCCCCACGTGACCCGGGGTCCTGGTGCCGGGGTCCCTAAGTGACCCGGGGACCCGGGCTGGGGACCCCACGTGACCCGGTGACCTGGGGCCGGGGTCCCCACGTGACCCGGGGACCCGGGCCGGGGACATCACGTGACCCGGTCACCTGGGGCCGGGGTCCCCACGTGACCCGGGGTCCTGGTGCTGGGGTCCCCACGTGACCCGGGGACCCGGGCCGGGGACATCACGTGACCCGGTCACCTGGGGCCGGGATCCCCACGTGACCCGGTCACCAGGGGCCGGGGTCCCCACGTGACCCGGGGTCCTGGTGTCGGGGTCCCCACGTGACCCGGTGACCTGGGGCCGGGGTCCCCACGTGACCCGGGGTCCTGGTGCCTGGGTTCCCACGTGACCCGGGGACCCGGGCCGGGGTCCCCACGTGACCCGGGGTCCTGGTGCCGGTGTCCCCACGTGACCCGGGGACCCGGGCCGGGGACCCCACGTGACCCGGTGACCTGGGGCCGGGGTCCCCACGTGACCCGGGGACCCGGGCCGGGGACATCACGTGACCCGGTCACCTGGGGCCGGGGTCCCCACGTGACCCGGAGTCCTGGTGCCGGTGTCCCCACGTGACCCGGGGACCCGGGCCGGGGACCCCACGTGACCCGGTGACCTACGGCCGGGGTCCCCACGTGACCTGGGGACCCGGGCCGGGGACATCACGTGACCCGGTCACCCGGGCCGGGGTCCCCACGTGACCCAGGGTCCTGGTGCCGGTGTCCCCACGTGACCCGGTGACCTGGGGCCGGGGTCCCCACGTGACCCGGTGACCTGGGGCCGGGGTCCCCACGTGACCCGGTCACCTGGGGCCGGGGTCCCCACGTGACCCGGTGACCTGAGGCCGGGGTCCCCACGTGACCCGGTGACCTGGGGCCGGGGTCCCCACGTGACCCGGGGTCCTGGTGCCGGGGTCCCCACGTGACCCGGGGACCCGGGCCGGGGACCCCACGTGACCCGGTGACCTGGGGCCGGGGTCCCCACGTGACCCGGGGAACCGGGCCGGGGACATCACGTGACCCGGTCACCTGGGGCCGGGGTCCCCACGTGACCCGGGGTCCTGGTGCCGGGGACCCCACGTGACCCGGGGACCCGGGCCGGGGTCCCCACGTGACCCGGGGTCCTGGTGCCGGGGTCCCCACGTGACCCGCTGACTTGGGGCCGGGGTCCCCACTTGACCCGGGGTCCTGGTGCCGGGGTCCCCACGTGACCCGGGGACCCGGGCCGGGGTCCCCACGTGACCCGGGGTCCTGGTGCCGGGGTCCCCAAGTGACCCGGGGACCCGGGCCGGGGACCCCACGTGACCCGGTCACCTGGGGCCGGGGTCCCCACGTGACCCGGGGACCCGGGCCGGGGACATCACGTGACCCGGTCACCTGGGGCCGGGGTCCCCACGTGACCCGGGGTCCTGGTGCTGGGGTCCCCACGTGACCCGGGGACCCGGGCCGGGGACATCACGTGACCCGGTCACCTGGGGCCGGGATCCCCACGTGACCCGGTCACCTGGGGCCGGGGTCCCCACGTGACCCGGGGTCCTGGTGTCGGGGTCCCCACGTGACCCGGTGACCTGGGGCCGGGGTCCCCACGTGACCCGGGGTCCTGGTGCCTGGGTTCCCACGTGACCCGGGGACCCGGGCCGGGGTCCCCACGTGACCCGGGGTCCTGGTGCCGGTGTCCCCACGTGACCCGGGGACCCGGGCCGGGGACCCCACGTGACCCGGTGACCTGGGGCCGGGGTCCCCACGTGACCCGGGGACCCGGGCCGGGGACATCACGTGACCCGGTCACCTGGGGCCGGGGTCCCCACGTGACCCGGAGTCCTGGTGCCGGTGTCCCCACGTGACCCGGGGACCCGGGCCAGGGACCCCACGTGACCCGGTGACCTACGGCCGGGGTCCCCACGTGACCCGGGGACCCGGGCCGGGGACATCACGTGACCCGGTCACCTGGGCCGGGGTCTCCACGTGACCCGGGGTCCTGGTGCCGGGGTCCCCACGTGACCCGGGGACCCGGGCCGGGGTCCCCACGTGACCCGGGGTCCTGGTGCCGGTGTCCCCACGTGACCCGTAGACCTGGGGCCGGGGTCCCCACGTGACCCGGTGACCTGGGGCCGGGGTCCCCACGTGACCCGGGGACCCGGGCCGGGGTCCCCACGTGACCCAGGGTCCTGGTGCCGGTGTCCCCACGTGACCCGGTCACCTGGGGCCGGGGTCCCTTCGTGACCTGGTCACCTGGGGCCAGGGTCCCCACGTGACCCGGGGTCCTGGTGCCGGTGTCCCCACGTGACCCAGTCACCTGGGGCCCGGGTCCCCACGTGACCCGGTCACCTGGGGCCGGGGTCCCCACGTGACCTGGGGACCCGGGCCGGGGACCCCACGTGACCCGGGGACCTGGGGCCGGGGATGTCACCCGACACTGGTACCCGGGGCAGCGACCCGATACGACCCGGGGACCTGGGTCCGGGGTCCCGACCTGACCCGGTGACCTGGGGCCAGGGTAACCACCTGACCCGGGGACCCGGGCCGGGGACTCGGTATGACTCTGTCGCCCGGGGCCGGGGTGGTCACCTGACACTGCTACCCGGGACAGCGACCCGACATGACCCGGTGACCCGGGGCCGGGGTAACGACCTGTCCAGGGGACCTGGGCCGGGGACCCGACAGGACCCGGTGACCTGGTTCCGGGGTGCCGACCTGACCCGGTGACCTGGGGCTGTGGTGTCGACCGGACTCGGGGACCTGGTCCGGTGTCCCGTCATGACCCGGGGACCTGGGGTCGGGGTGGTCACCAGACCGTTGTACCCAGGCCGTTGACCCGACATGACCCTGTGACCCGGGGCCTGGGTAAAAATCCAACCCGGGGACCCGGGCATGGGACATGACATGACCCGACCTGGGTCCGGGGTCCCGACCTGACCCGGTGACCTTGGGCCAGGGTAACCACCTGACCCGGGGACTCGGGCCGGGGACCCGGTATGACTCCGTCTCCCGGGGCCGGGGTGGTCACCTGACACTGCTACCCGGGACAGCGACCCGACATGACCCGGTGACCCGGGGCCGGGGTAACGACCTGTCCAGGGGACCTGGGCCGGGGACCCGACAGGACCCGGTGACCTGGGGCTGTGGTGTCGACCGGACTCGGGGACCTGGTCCGGTGTCCCGTCATGACCCGGGGACCTGGGGTCGGAGTGGTCACCAGACCGTTGTACCCAGGCCGTTGACCCGACATGACCCTGTGACCCGGGGCCTGAGTAAAAATCCGACCCGGGGCCTGGGTAAAAATCCAACCCGGGGACCTGTGGCCGGGTTAACGACCTGTCCAGGGGACCCGGGCCGGGGACCCGACAGGACCCGGTGATCCTTCGCTGGTGTCCCGATGCAACCCGGCGACCCGGGCCGGGGACCCCACGTGACCCGGGGACCTGGGGCAGGGGATGTCACCCGACACTGGTACCCGGGGCAGCGACCCGATACGACCCGGGGACCTGGGTCCGGGGTCCCGACCTGACCCGGTGACCTGGGGCCAGGGTAACCACCTGACCCGGGGACCCGGGCCGGGGACCCGGTATGACTCCGTCTCCCGGGGCCGGGGTGGTCACCTGACACTGCTACCCGGGACAGCGACCCGACATGACCCGGTGACCCGGGGCCGGGGTAACGACCTGTCCAGGGGACCTGGGCCGGGGACCCGACAGGACCCGGGGACCTGGTTCCGGGGTGCCGACCTGACCCGGTGACCTGGGGCTGTGGTGTCGACCGGACTCGGGGACCTGGTCCGGTGTCCCGTCATGACCCGGGGACCTGGGGTCGGGGTGGTCACCAGACCGTTGTACCCAGGCCGTTGAGCCGACATGACCCTGTGACCCGGGGCCTGGGTAAAAATCCAACCCGGGGACCCGGGCATGGGACGTGACATGACCCGACCTGGGGCCGGGATCCCCACGTGACCCGGTCACCTGGGGCCGGGGTCCCCACGTGACCCGGGGTCCTGGTGTCGGGGTCCCCACGTGACCCGGTGACCTGGGGCCGGGGTCCCCACGTGACCCGGGGTCCTGGTGCCTGGGTTCCCACGTGACCCGGGGACCCGGGCCGGGGTCCCCACGTGACCCCGGGTCCTGGTGCCGGGGTCCCCACGTGACCCGGGGACCCGAGCCGGGGTCCCCACGTGACCCGGTGACCTGAGGCTGGTGTCCCCACGTGACCCGGTGACCTGGGGCCGGGGTCCCCACGTGACCCGGGGTCCTGGTGCCGGGGTCCCCACGTGACCCGGGGACCCGGGCCGGGGACCCCACGTGACCCGGTGACCTGGGGCCGGGGTCCCCACGTGACCCGGTGACCCGGGCCGGGGACATCACGTGACCCGGTCACCTGGGGCCGGGGTCCCCACGTGACCCGGGGTCCTGGTGCCGGGGTCCCCACGTGACCCGGGGATCCGGGCCGGTGTCCCCACGTGACCCGGGGTCCTGGTGCCGGTGTCCCCACGTGACCCGGTGACCTGGGGCCGGGGTCCCCACGTGACCCGGTGACCTGGGGCCGGTGTCCCCACGTGACCCGGTGACCTGGGGCCGGTGTCCCCACGTGACCCGGGGTCCTGAGGCCGGTGTCCCCACGTGACCCGGGGTCCTGGTGCCGGGGTCCCCACGTGACCCGGTGACCTGAGGCCGGGGTCCCCACGTGACCCGGGGACCCGGGCCGGGGACATCACGTGACCCGGGGTCCTGGTGCCGGTGTCTCTACGTGACCCGGTTACCTGGGGCCCGGGTTCCCACGTGACCCGGTCACCTGGGGCCGGGGTCCCCACGTGACCTGGGGACCCGGGCCGGGGACCCCACGTGACCCGGGGACCTGGGGCCGGGGATGTCACCCGACACTGGTACCCGGGGCAGCGACCCGATACGACCCGGGGACCTGGGTCCGGGGTCCCGACCTGACCCGGTGACCTCGGGCCAGGGTAACCACCTGACCCGGGGACCCTGGCCGGGGACTCGGTATGACTCCGTCTCCCGGGGCCGGGGTGGTCACCTGACACTGCTACCCGGGACAGCGACACGACATGACCCGGTGACCTGGGGCCGGGGTCCCCACGTGACCCGGGGACCCGGGCCGGGGACATCACGTGACCCGGTCACCTGGGGCCGGGGTCCCCACGTGACCCGGAGTCCTGGTGCCGGTGTCCCCACGTGACCCGGGGACCCGGGCCGGGGACCCCACGTGACCCGGTGACCTACGGCCGGGGTCCCCACGTGACCTGGGGACCCGGGCCGGGGACATCACGTGACCCGGTCACCCGGGCCGGGGTCCCCACGTGACCCAGGGTCCTGGTGCCGGTGTCCCCACGTGACCCGGTGACCTGGGGCCGGGGTCCCCACGTGACCCGGTGACCTGGGGCCGGGGTCCCCACGTGACCCGGTCACCTGGGGCCGGGGTCCCCACGTGACCCGGTGACCTGAGGCCGGGGTCCCCACGTGACCCGGGGTCCTGGGGCCGGGGTCCCCACGTGACCCGGGGTCCTGGTGCCGGGGTCCCCACGTGACCCGGGGACCCGGGCCGGGGACCCCACGTGACCCGGTGACCTGGGGCCGGGGTCCCCACGTGACCCGGGGACCCGGGCCGGGGACATCACGTGACCCGGTCACCTGGGGCCGGGGTCCCCACGTGACCCGGGGTCCTGGTGCCGGGGACCCCACGTGACCCGGGGACCCGGGCCGGGGTCCCCACGTGACCCGGTGACCTGGTGCCGGGGTCCCCACGTGACCCGCTGACTTGGGGCCGGGGTCCCCACTTGACCCGGGGTCCTGGTGCCGGGGTCCCCACGTGACCCGAGGACCCGGGCCGGGGTCCCCACGTGACCCGGTGACCTCGGGCGAGGGTCCCCACGTGACCCGGGGTCCTGGTGCCGGGGTCCCCAAGTGACCCGGGGACCCGGGCCGGGGACCCCACGTGACCCGGTGACCTGGGGCCGGGGTCCCCACGTGACCCGGGGACCCGGGCCGGGGACATCACGTGACCCGGTCACCTGGGGCCGGGGTCCCCACGTGACCCGGGGTCCTGGTGCTGGGGTCCCCACGTGACCCGGGGACCCGGGCCGGGGACATCACGTGACCCGGTCACCTGGGGCCGGGATCCCCACGTGACCCGGTCACCTGGGGCCGGGGTCCCCACGTGACCCGGGGTCCTGGTGTCGGGGTCCCCACGTGACCCGGTGACCTGGGGCCGGGGTCCCCACGTGACCCGGGGTCCTGGTGCCTGGGTTCCCACGTGACCCGGGGACCCGGGCCGGGGTCCCCACGTGACCCGGGGTCCTGGTGCCGGTGTCCCCACGTGACCCGGGGACCCGGGCCGGGGACCCCACGTGACCCGGTGACCTGGGGCCGGGGTCCCCACGTGACCCGGGGACCCGGGCCGGGGACATCACGTGACCCGGTCACCTGGGGCCGGGGTCCCCACGTGACCCGGAGTCCTGGTGCCGGTGTCCCCACGTGACCCGGGGACCCGGGCCAGGGACCCCACGTGACCCGGTGACCTACGGCCGGGGTCCCCACGTGACCCGGGGACCCGGGCCGGGGACATCACGTGACCCGGTCACCTGGGCCGGGGTCTCCACGTGACCCGGGGTCCTGGTGCCGGGGTCCCCACGTGACCCGGGGACCCGGGCCGGGGTCCCCACGTGACCCGGGGTCCTGGTGCCGGTGTCCCCACGTGACCCGTAGACCTGGGGCCGGGGTCCCCACGTGACCCGGTGACCTGGGGCCGGGGTCCCCACGTGACCCGGGGACCCGGGCCGGGGTCCCCACGTGACCCAGGGTCCTGGTGCCGGTGTCCCCACGTGACCCGGTCACCTGGGGCCGGGGTCCCTTCGTGACCTGGTCACCTGGGGCCAGGGTCCCCACGTGACCCGGGGTCCTGGTGCCGGTGTCCCCACGTGACCCAGTCACCTGGGGCCCGGGTCCCCACGTGACCCGGTCACCTGGGGCCGGGGTCCCCACGTGACCTGGGGACCCGGGCCGGGGACCCCACGTGACCCGGGGACCTGGGGCCGGGGATGTCACCCGACACTGGTACCCGGGGCAGCGACCCGATACGACCCGGGGACCTGGGTCCGGGGTCCCGACCTGACCCGGTGACCTGGGGCCAGGGTAACCACCTGACCCGGGGACCCGGGCCGGGGACTCGGTATGACTCTGTCGCCCGGGGCCGGGGTGGTCACCTGACACTGCTACCCGGGACAGCGACCCGACATGACCCGGTGACCCGGGGCCGGGGTAACGACCTGTCCAGGGGACCTGGGCCGGGGACCCGACAGGACCCGGTGACCTGGTTCCGGGGTGCCGACCTGACCCGGTGACCTGGGGCTGTGGTGTCGACCGGACTCGGGGACCTGGTCCGGTGTCCCGTCATGACCCGGGGACCTGGGGTCGGGGTGGTCACCAGACCGTTGTACCCAGGCCGTTGAGCTGACATGACCCTGTGACCCGGGGCCTGGGTAAAAATCCAACCCGGGGACCCGGGCATGGGACGTGACATGACCCGACCTGGGGCCGGGATCCCCACGTGACCCGGTGACCTGGGGCCGGGGTCCCCACGTGACCCGGGGTCCTGGTGCCTGGGTTCCCACGTGACCCGGGGACCCGGGCCGGGGTCCCCACGTGACCCCCGGTCCTGGTGCCGGGGTCCCCACGTGACCCGGGGACCCGAGCCGGGGTCCCCACGTGACCCGGTGACCTGAGGCCGGTGTCCCCACGTGACCCGGTGACCTGGGGCCGGGGTCCCCACGTGACCCGGGGTCCTGGTGCCGGGGTCCCCACGTGACCCGGGGACCCGGGCCGGGGACCCCACGTGACCCGGTGACCTGGGGCCGGGGTCCCCACGTGACCCGGTGACCCGGGCCGGGGTCCCCACGTGACCCGGGGTCCTGGTGCCGGGGTCCCCACGTGACCCGCTGACTTGGGGCCGGGGTCCCCACTTGACCCGGGGTCCTGGTGCCGGGGTCCCCACGTGACCCGAGGACCCGGGCCGGGGTCCCCACGTGACCCGGTGACCTGGGGCGAGGGTCCCCACGTGACCCGGGGTCCTGGTGCCGGGGTCCCCAAGTGACCCGGGGACCCGGGCCGGGGACCCCACGTGACCCGGTGACCTGGGGCCGGGGTCCCCACGTGACCCGGGGACCCGGGCCGGGGACATCACGTGACCCGGTCACCTGGGGCCGGGGTCCCCACGTGACCCGGGGTCCTGGTGCTGGGGTCCCCACGTGACCCGGGGACCCGGGCCGGGGACATCACGTGACCCGGTCACCTGGGGCCGGGATCCCCACGTGACCCGGTCACCAGGGGCCGGGGTCCCCACGTGACCCGGGGTCCTGGTGTCGGGGTCCCCACGTGACCCGGTGACCTGGGGCCGGGGTCCCCACGTGACCCGGGGTCCTGGTGCCTGGGTTCCCACGTGACCCGGGGACCCGGGCCGGGGTCCCCACGTGACCCGGGGTCCTGGTGCCGGTGTCCCCACGTGACCCGGGGACCCGGGCCGGGGACCCCACGTGACCCGGTGACCTGGGGCCGGGGTCCCCACGTGACCCGGGGACCCGGGCCGGGGACATCACGTGACCCGGTCACCTGGGGCCGGGGTCCCCACGTGACCCGGAGTCCTGGTGCCGGTGTCCCCACGTGACCCGGGGACCCGGGCCGGGGACCCCACGTGACCCGGTGACCTACGGCCGGGGTCCCCACGTGACCTGGGGACCCGGGCCGGGGACATCACGTGACCCGGTCACCCGGGCCGGGGTCCCCACGTGACCCAGGGTCCTGGTGCCGGTGTCCCCACGTGACCCGGTGACCTGGGGCCGGGGTCCCCACGTGACCCGGTGACCTGGGGCCGGGGTCCCCACGTGACCCGGTCACCTGGGGCCGGGGTCCCCACGTGACCCGGTGACCTGAGGCCGGGGTCCCCACGTGACCCGGGGTCCTGGGGCCGGGGTCCCCACGTGACCCGGGGTCCTGGTGCCGGGGTCCCCACGTGACCCGGGGACCCGGGCCGGGGACCCCACGTGACCCGGTGACCTGGGGCCGGGGTCCCCACGTGACCCGGGGACCCGGGCCGGGGACATCACGTGACCCGGTCACCTGGGGCCGGGGTCCCCACGTGACCCGGGGTCCTGGTGCCGGGGACCCCACGTGACCCGGGGACCCGGGCCGGGGTCCCCACGTGACCCGGGGTCCTGGTGCCGGGGTCCCCACGTGACCCGCTGACTTGGGGCCGGGGTCCCCACTTGACCCGGGGTCCTGGTGCCGGGGTCCCCACGTGACCCGAGGACCCGGGCCGGGGTCCCCACGTGACCCGGTGACCTGGGGCCGGGGTCCCCACGTGACCCGGGGACCTGGGCCGGGGACATCACGTGACCCGGGGAACCGGGCCGGGGACCCCACGTGACCCGGTGACCTTGGGCCGGGGTCCCCACGTGACCCGGGGTCCTGGTGCCGGGGTCCCCACGTGACCCGGGGAACCGGGCCGGGGACCCCACGTGACCCGGTGACCTGGGGCCGGGGTCCCCACGTGACCCGGGGACCCGGGCCGGGGACATCACGTGACCCGGTCACCTGGGGCCGGGGTCCCCACGTGACCCGGGGTCCTGGTGCCGGGGACCCCACGTGACCCGGGGACCCGGGCCGGGGTCCCCACGTGACCCGGGGTCCTGGTGCCGGGGTCCCCACGTGACCCGCTGACTTGGGGCCGGGGTCCCCACTTGACCCGGGGTCCTGGTGCCGGGGTCCCCACGTGACCCGAGGACCCGGGCCGGGGTCCCCAAGTGACCCGGTGACCTGGGGCGAGGGTCCCCACGTGACCCGGGGTCCTGGTGCCGGGGTCCCTAAGTGACCCGGGGACCCGGGCTGGGGACCCCACGTGACCCGGTGACCTGGGGCCGGGGTCCCCACGTGACCCGGGGACCCGGGCCGGGGACATCACGTGACCCGGTCACCTGGGGCCGGGGTCCCCACGTGACCCGGGGTCCTGGTGCTGGGGTCCCCACGTGACCCGGGGACCCGGGCCGGGGACATCACGTGACCCGGTCACCTGGGGCCGGGATCCCCACGTGACCCGGTCACCAGGGGCCGGGGTCCCCACGTGACCCGGGGTCCTGGTGTCGGGGTCCCCACGTGACCCGGTGACCTGGGGCCGGGGTCCCCACGTGACCCGGGGTCCTGGTGCCTGGGTTCCCACGTGACCCGGGGACCCGGGCCGGGGTCCCCACGTGACCCGGGGTCCTGGTGCCGGTGTCCCCACGTGACCCGGGGACCCGGGCCGGGGACCCCACGTGACCCGGTGACCTGGGGCCGGGGTCCCCACGTGACCCGGGGACCCGGGCCGGGGACATCACGTGACCCGGTCACCTGGGGCCGGGGTCCCCACGTGACCCGGAGTCCTGGTGCCGGTGTCCCCACGTGACCCGGGGACCCGGGCCGGGGACCCCACGTGACCCGGTGACCTACGGCCGGGGTCCCCACGTGACCTGGGGACCCGGGCCGGGGACATCACGTGACCCGGTCACCCGGGCCGGGGTCCCCACGTGACCCAGGGTCCTGGTGCCGGTGTCCCCACGTGACCCGGTGACCTGGGGCCGGGGTCCCCACGTGACCCGGTGACCTGGGGCCGGGGTCCCCACGTGACCCGGTCACCTGGGGCCGGGGTCCCCACGTGACCCGGTGACCTGAGGCCGGGGTCCCCACGTGACCCGGTGACCTGGGGCCGGGGTCCCCACGTGACCCGGGGTCCTGGTGCCGGGGTCCCCACGTGACCCGGGGACCCGGGCCGGGGACCCCACGTGACCCGGTGACCTGGGGCCGGGGTCCCCACGTGACCCGGGGAACCGGGCCGGGGACATCACGTGACCCGGTCACCTGGGGCCGGGGTCCCCACGTGACCCGGGGTCCTGGTGCCGGGGACCCCACGTGACCCGGGGACCCGGGCCGGGGTCCCCACGTGACCCGGGGTCCTGGTGCCGGGGTCCCCACGTGACCCGCTGACTTGGGGCCGGGGTCCCCACTTGACCCGGGGTCCTGGTGCCGGGGTCCCCACGTGACCCGGGGACCCGGGCCGGGGTCCCCACGTGACCCGGGGTCCTGGTGCCGGGGTCCCCAAGTGACCCGGGGACCCGGGCCGGGGACCCCACGTGACCCGGTCACCTGGGGCCGGGGTCCCCACGTGACCCGGGGACCCGGGCCGGGGACATCACGTGACCCGGTCACCTGGGGCCGGGGTCCCCACGTGACCCGGGGTCCTGGTGCTGGGGTCCCCACGTGACCCGGGGACCCGGGCCGGGGACATCACGTGACCCGGTCACCTGGGGCCGGGATCCCCACGTGACCCGGTCACCTGGGGCCGGGGTCCCCACGTGACCCGGGGTCCTGGTGTCGGGGTCCCCACGTGACCCGGTGACCTGGGGCCGGGGTCCCCACGTGACCCGGGGTCCTGGTGCCTGGGTTCCCACGTGACCCGGGGACCCGGGCCGGGGTCCCCACGTGACCCGGGGTCCTGGTGCCGGTGTCCCCACGTGACCCGGGGACCCGGGCCGGGGACCCCACGTGACCCGGTGACCTGGGGCCGGGGTCCCCACGTGACCCGGGGACCCGGGCCGGGGACATCACGTGACCCGGTCACCTGGGGCCGGGGTCCCCACGTGACCCGGAGTCCTGGTGCCGGTGTCCCCACGTGACCCGGGGACCCGGGCCAGGGACCCCACGTGACCCGGTGACCTACGGCCGGGGTCCCCACGTGACCCGGGGACCCGGGCCGGGGACATCACGTGACCCGGTCACCTGGGCCGGGGTCTCCACGTGACCCGGGGTCCTGGTGCCGGGGTCCCCACGTGACCCGGGGACCCGGGCCGGGGTCCCCACGTGACCCGGGGTCCTGGTGCCGGTGTCCCCACGTGACCCGTAGACCTGGGGCCGGGGTCCCCACGTGACCCGGTGACCTGGGGCCGGGGTCCCCACGTGACCCGGGGACCCGGGCCGGGGTCCCCACGTGACCCAGGGTCCTGGTGCCGGTGTCCCCACGTGACCCGGTCACCTGGGGCCGGGGTCCCTTCGTGACCTGGTCACCTGGGGCCAGGGTCCCCACGTGACCCGGGGTCCTGGTGCCGGTGTCCCCACGTGACCCAGTCACCTGGGGCCCGGGTCCCCACGTGACCCGGTCACCTGGGGCCGGGGTCCCCACGTGACCTGGGGACCCGGGCCGGGGACCCCACGTGACCCGGGGACCTGGGGCCGGGGTGCCGACCTGACCCGGTGACCTGGGGCTGTGGTGTCGACCGGACTCGGGGACCTGGTCCGGTGTCCCGTCATGACCCGGGGACCTGGGGTCGGGGTGGTCACCAGACCGTTGTACCCAGGCCGTTGACCCGACATGACCCTGTGACCCGGGGCCTGGGTAAAAATCCAACCCGGGGACCCGGGCATGGGACATGACATGACCCGACCTGGGTCCGGGGTCCCGACCTGACCCGGTGACCTTGGGCCAGGGTAACCACCTGACCCGGGGACTCGGGCCGGGGACCCGGTATGACTCCGTCTCCCGGGGCCGGGGTGGTCACCTGACACTGCTACCCGGGACAGCGACCCGACATGACCCGGTGACCCGGGGCCGGGGTAACGACCTGTCCAGGGGACCTGGGCCGGGGACCCGACAGGACCCGGTGACCTGGGGCTGTGGTGTCGACCGGACTCGGGGACCTGGTCCGGTGTCCCGTCATGACCCGGGGACCTGGGGTCGGAGTGGTCACCAGACCGTTGTACCCAGGCCGTTGACCCGACATGACCCTGTGACCCGGGGCCTGAGTAAAAATCCGACCCGGGGCCTGGGTAAAAATCCAACCCGGGGACCTGTGGCCGGGTTAACGACCTGTCCAGGGGACCCGGGCCGGGGACCCGACAGGACCCGGTGATCCTTCGCTGGTGTCCCGATGCAACCCGGCGACCCGGGCCGGGGACCCCACGTGACCCGGGGACCTGGGGCAGGGGATGTCACCCGACACTGGTACCCGGGGCAGCGACCCGATACGACCCGGGGACCTGGGTCCGGGGTCCCGACCTGACCCGGTGACCTGGGGCCAGGGTAACCACCTGACCCGGGGACCCGGGCCGGGGACCCGGTATGACTCCGTCTCCCGGGGCCGGGGTGGTCACCTGACACTGCTACCCGGGACAGCGACCCGACATGACCCGGTGACCCGGGGCCGGGGTAACGACCTGTCCAGGGGACCTGGGCCGGGGACCCGACAGGACCCGGGGACCTGGTTCCGGGGTGCCGACCTGACCCGGTGACCTGGGGCTGTGGTGTCGACCGGACTCGGGGACCTGGTCCGGTGTCCCGTCATGACCCGGGGACCTGGGGTCGGGGTGGTCACCAGACCGTTGTACCCAGGCCGTTGAGCCGACATGACCCTGTGACCCGGGGCCTGGGTAAAAATCCAACCCGGGGACCCGGGCATGGGACGTGACATGACCCGACCTGGGGCCGGGATCCCCACGTGACCCGGTCACCTGGGGCCGGGGTCCCCACGTGACCCGGGGTCCTGGTGTCGGGGTCCCCACGTGACCCGGTGACCTGGGGCCGGGGTCCCCACGTGACCCGGGGTCCTGGTGCCTGGGTTCCCACGTGACCCGGGGACCCGGGCCGGGGTCCCCACGTGACCCCGGGTCCTGGTGCCGGGGTCCCCACGTGACCCGGGGACCCGAGCCGGGGTCCCCACGTGACCCGGTGACCTGAGGCCAGTGTCCCCACGTGACCCGGTGACCTGGGGCCGGGGTCCCCACGTGACCCGGGGTCCTGGTGCCGGGGTCCCCACGTGACCCGGGGACCCGGGCCGGGGACCCCACGTGACCCGGTGACCTGGGGCCGGGGTCCCCACGTGACCCGGTGACCCGGGCCGGGGACATCACGTGACCCGGTGACCTGGGGCCGGGGTCCCCACGTGACCCGGGGTCCTGGTGCCGGGGTCCCCACGTGACCCGGGGATCCGGGCCGGTGTCCCCACGTGACCCGGGGTCCTGGTGCCGGTGTCCCCACGTGACCCGGTGACCTGGGGCCGGGGTCCCCACGTGACCCGGTGACCTGGGGCCGGTGTCCCCACGTGACCCGGTGACCTGGGGCCGGTGTCCCCACGTGACCCGGGGTCCTGAGGCCGGTGTCCCCACGTGACCCGGGGTCCTGGTGCCGGGGTCCCCACGTGACCCGGTGACCTGAGGCCGGGGTCCCCACGTGACCCGGTGACCTGGGGCCGGGGTCCCCACGTGACCCGGGGACCCGGGCCGGGGACATCACGTGACCCGGGGTCCTGGTGCCGGTGTCTCTACGTGACCCGGTTACCTGGGGCCCGGGTTCCCACGTGACCCGGTCACCTGGGGCCGGGGTCCCCACGTGACCTGGGGACCCGGGCCGGGGACCCCACGTGACCCGGGGACCTGGGGCCGGGGATGTCACCCGACACTGGTACCCGGGGCAGCGACCCGATACGACCCGGGGACCTGGGTCCGGGGTCCCGACCTGACCCGGTGACCTCGGGCCAGGGTAACCACCTGACCCGGGGACCCTGGCCGGGGACTCGGTATGACTCCGTCTCCCGGGGCCGGGGTGGTCACCTGACACTGCTACCCGGGACAGCGACCCGACATGACCCGGTGACCCGGGGCCGGGGTAACGACCTGTCCAGGGGACCTGGGCCGGGGACCCGACAGGACCCGGGGACCTGGTTCCGGGGTGCCGACCTGACCCGGTGACCTGGGGCTGTGGTGTCGACCGGACTCGGGGACCTGGTCCGGTGTCCCGTCATGACCCGGGGACCTGGGGTAGGGGTGGTCACCAGACCGTTGTACCCAGGCCGTTGACCCGACATGACCCTGTGACCCGGAGCCTGGGTAAAAATCCAACCCGGGGACCCGGGCATGGGACGTGACATGACCCGACCTGGGTCCGGGGTCCCGACCTGACCCGGTGACCTGGGCCGGGGACCCCACGTGACCCGGGGACCTGGGGCCGGGGATGTCACCCGACACTGGTACCCGGGGCAGCGACCCGATACGACCCGGGGACCTGGGTCCGGGGTCCCGACCTGACCCGGTGACCTGGGGCCAGGGTAACCACTTGACCCGGGGACCCGGGCCGGGGACCCGGTATGACTCCGTCTCCCGGGGCCGGGGTGGTCACCTGACACTGGTACCCGGGACAGCGACCCAACATGACCCGGTGACCCGGGGCCGGGGTAACGACCTGTCCAGGGGACCTGGGCCGGGGACCCGACAGGACCCGGGGACCTGGTTCCGGGGTGCCGACCTGACCCGGTGACCTGGGGCTGTGGTGTCGACCGGACTCGGGGACCTGGTCCGGTGTCCCGTCATGACCCGGGGACCTGGGGTCGGGGTGGTCACCAGACTGTTGTACCCAGGCCGTTGACCCGACATGACCCTGTGACCCGGGGCCTGGGTAAAAATCCAACCCGGGGACCCGGGCATGGGACATGACATGACCCGACCTGGGTCCGGGGTCCCGACCTGACCCGCTGACCTGGGGCCGGTGTCCCCACGTGACCCGGGGTCCTGGTGCCGGGGTCCCCACGTGACCCGGGGACCCGAGCCGGGGTCCCCACGTGACCCGGTGACCTGAGGCCGGGGTCCCCACGTGACCCGGGGTCCTGGTGCCGGGGTCCCCACGTGACCCGGGGACCCGGGCCGGGGACCCCACGTGACCCGGTGACCTGGGGCCGGGGTCCCCACGTGACCCGGGGACCCGGGCCGGGGACATCACGTGACCCGGTCACCTGGGGCCGGGGTCCCCACGTGACCCGGGGTCCTGGTGCCGGGGACCCCACGTGACCCGGGGACCCGGGCCGGGGTCCCCACGTGACCCGGGGTCCTGGTGCCGGGGTCCCCACGTGACCCGCTGACTTGGGGCCGGGGTCCCCACTTGACCCGGGGTCCTGGTGCCGATTCCCCACGTGACCCGAGGACCCGGGCCGGGGTCCCCACGTGACCCGGTGACCTGGGGCGAGGGTCCCCACGTGACCCGGGGTCCTGGTGCCGGGGTCCCCAAGTGACCCGGGGACCCGGGCCGGGGACCCCACGTGACCCGGTGACCTGGTGCCGGGGTCCCCACGTGACCCGGGGACCCGGGCCGGGGACATCACGTGACCCGGTCACCTGGGGCCGGGGTCCCCACGTGACCCGGGGTCCTGGTGCTGGGGTCCCCACGTGACCCGGGGACCCGGGCCGGGGACATCACGTGACCCGGTCACCTGGGGCCGGGATCCCCACGTGACCCGGTCACCAGGGGCCGGGGTCCCCACGTGACCCGGGGTCCTGGTGTCGGGGTCCCCACGTGACCCGGTGACCTGGGGCCGGGGTCCCCACGTGACCCGGGGTCCTGGTGCCTGGGTTCCCACGTGACCCGGGGACCCGGGCCGGGGTCCCCACGTGACCCGGGGTCCTGGTGCCGGTGTCCCCACGTGACCCGGGGACCCGGGCCGGGGACCCCACGTGACCCGGTGACCTGGGGCCGGGGTCCCCACGTGACCCGGGGACCCGGGCCGGGGACATCACGTGACCCGGTCACCTGGGGCCGGGGTCCCCACGTGACCCGGAGTCCTGGTGCCGGTGTCCCCACGTGACCCGGGGACCCGGGCCGGGGACCCCACGTGACCCGGTGACCTACGGCCGGGGTCCCCACGTGACCTGGGGACCCGGGCCGGGGACATCACGTGACCCGGTCACCCGGGCCGGGGTCCCCACGTGACCCAGGGTCCTGGTGCCGGTGTCCCCACGTGACCCGGTGACCTGGGGCCGGGGTCCCCACGTGACCCGGTGACCTGGGGCCGGGGTCCCCACGTGACCCGGTCACCTGGGGCCGGGGTCCCCACGTGACCCGGTGACCTGAGGCCGGGGTCCCCACGTGACCCGGGGTCCTGGGGCCGGGGTCCCCACGTGACCCGGGGTCCTGGTGCCGGGGTCCCCACGTGACCCGGGGACCCGGGCCGGGGACCCCACGTGACCCGGTGACCTGGGGCCGGGGTCCCCACGTGACCCGGGGACCCGGGCCGGGGACATCACGTGACCCGGTCACCTGGGGCCGGGGTCCCCACGTGACCCGGGGTCCTGGTGCCGGGGACCCCACGTGACCCGGGGACCCGGGCCGGGGTCCCCACGTGACCCGGTGACCTGGTGCCGGGGTCCCCACGTGACCCGCTGACTTGGGGCCGGGGTCCCCACTTGACCCGGGGTCCTGGTGCCGGGGTCCCCACGTGACCCGAGGACCCGGGCCGGGGTCCCCACGTGACCCGGTGACCTCGGGCGAGGGTCCCCACGTGACCCGGGGTCCTGGTGCCGGGGTCCCCAAGTGACCCGGGGACCCGGGCCGGGGACCCCACGTGACCCGGTGACCTGGGGCCGGGGTCCCCACGTGACCCGGGGACCCGGGCCGGGGACATCACGTGACCCGGTCACCTGGGGCCGGGGTCCCCACGTGACCCGGGGTCCTGGTGCTGGGGTCCCCACGTGACCCGGGGACCCGGGCCGGGGACATCACGTGACCCGGTCACCTGGGGCCGGGATCCCCACGTGACCCGGTCACCTGGGGCCGGGGTCCCCACGTGACCCGGGGTCCTGGTGTCGGGGTCCCCACGTGACCCGGTGACCTGGGGCCGGGGTCCCCACGTGACCCGGGGTCCTGGTGCCTGGGTTCCCACGTGACCCGGGGACCCGGGCCGGGGTCCCCACGTGACCCGGGGTCCTGGTGCCGGTGTCCCCACGTGACCCGGGGACCCGGGCCGGGGACCCCACGTGACCCGGTGACCTGGGGCCGGGGTCCCCACGTGACCCGGGGACCCGGGCCGGGGACATCACGTGACCCGGTCACCTGGGGCCGGGGTCCCCACGTGACCCGGAGTCCTGGTGCCGGTGTCCCCACGTGACCCGGGGACCCGGGCCAGGGACCCCACGTGACCCGGTGACCTACGGCCGGGGTCCCCACGTGACCCGGGGACCCGGGCCGGGGACATCACGTGACCCGGTCACCTGGGCCGGGGTCTCCACGTGACCCGGGGTCCTGGTGCCGGGGTCCCCACGTGACCCGGGGACCCGGGCCGGGGTCCCCACGTGACCCGGGGTCCTGGTGCCGGTGTCCCCACGTGACCCGTAGACCTGGGGCCGGGGTCCCCACGTGACCCGGTGACCTGGGGCCGGGGTCCCCACGTGACCCGGGGACCCGGGCCGGGGTCCCCACGTGACCCAGGGTCCTGGTGCCGGTGTCCCCACGTGACCCGGTCACCTGGGGCCGGGGTCCCTTCGTGACCTGGTCACCTGGGGCCAGGGTCCCCACGTGACCCGGGGTCCTGGTGCCGGTGTCCCCACGTGACCCAGTCACCTGGGGCCCGGGTCCCCACGTGACCCGGTCACCTGGGGCCGGGGTCCCCACGTGACCTGGGGACCCGGGCCGGGGACCCCACGTGACCCGGGGACCTGGGGCCGGGGATGTCACCCGACACTGGTACCCGGGGCAGCGACCCGATACGACCCGGGGACCTGGGTCCGGGGTCCCGACCTGACCCGGTGACCTGGGGCCAGGGTAACCACCTGACCCGGGGACCCGGGCCGGGGACTCGGTATGACTCTGTCGCCCGGGGCCGGGGTGGTCACCTGACACTGCTACCCGGGACAGCGACCCGACATGACCCGGTGACCCGGGGCCGGGGTAACGACCTGTCCAGGGGACCTGGGCCGGGGACCCGACAGGACCCGGTGACCTGGTTCCGGGGTGCCGACCTGACCCGGTGACCTGGGGCTGTGGTGTCGACCGGACTCGGGGACCTGGTCCGGTGTCCCGTCATGACCCGGGGACCTGGGGTCGGGGTGGTCACCAGACCGTTGTACCCAGGCCGTTGAGCTGACATGACCCTGTGACCCGGGGCCTGGGTAAAAATCCAACCCGGGTACCCGGGCATGGGACATGACATGACCCGACCTGGGTCCGGGGTCCCGACCTGACCCGGTGACCTTGGGCCAGGGTAACCACCTGACCCGGGGACCCGGGCCGGGGACCCGGTATGACTCCGTCTCCCGGGGCCGGGGTGGTCACCTGACACTGCTACCCGGGACAGCGACCCGACATGACCCGGTGACCCGGGGCCAAGGTAACGACCTGTCCAGGGGACCTGGGCCGGGGACCCGACAGGACCCGGGGACCTGGTTCCGGGGTGCCGACCTGACCCGGTGACCTGGGGCTGTGGTGTCGACCGGACTCGGGGACCTGGTCCGGTGTCCCGTCATGACCCGGGGACCTGGGGTCGGGGTGGTCACCAGACCGTTGTACCCAGGCCGTTGAGCTGACATGACCCTGTGACCCGGGGCCTGGGTAAAAATCCAACCCGGGGACCCGGGCATGGGACGTGACATGACCCGACCTGGGGCCGGGATCCCCACGTGACCCGGTGACCTGGGGCCGGGGTCCCCACGTGACCCGGGGTCCTGGTGCCTGGGTTCCCACGTGACCCGGGGACCCGGGCCGGGGTCCCCACGTGACCCCCGGTCCTGGTGCCGGGGTCCCCACGTGACCCGGGGACCCGAGCCGGGGTCCCCACGTGACCCGGTGACCTGAGGCCGGTGTCCCCACGTGACCCGGTGACCTGGGGCCGGGGTCCCCACGTGACCCGGGGTCCTGGTGCCGGGGTCCCCACGTGACCCGGGGACCCGGGCCGGGGACCCCACGTGACCCGGTGACCTGGGGCCGGGGTCCCCACGTGACCCGGTGACCCGGGCCGGGGTCCCCACGTGACCCGGGGTCCTGGTGCCGGGGTCCCCACGTGACCCGCTGACTTGGGGCCGGGGTCCCCACTTGACCCGGGGTCCTGGTGCCGGGGTCCCCACGTGACCCGAGGACCCGGGCCGGGTCCCCACGTGACCCGGTGACCTGGGGCGAGGGTCCCCACGTGACCCGGGGTCCTGGTGCCGGGGTCCCCAAGTGACCCGGGGACCCGGGCCGGGGACCCCACGTGACCCGGTGACCTGGGGCCGGGGTCCCCACGTGACCCGGGGACCCGGGCCGGGGACATCACGTGACCCGGTCACCTGGGGCCGGGGTCCCCACGTGACCCGGGGTCCTGGTGCTGGGGTCCCCACGTGACCCGGGGACCCGGGCCGGGGACATCACGTGACCCGGTCACCTGGGGCCGGGATCCCCACGTGACCCGGTCACCAGGGGCCGGGGTCCCCACGTGACCCGGGGTCCTGGTGTCGGGGTCCCCACGTGACCCGGTGACCTGGGGCCGGGGTCCCCACGTGACCCGGGGTCCTGGTGCCTGGGTTCCCACGTGACCCGGGGACCCGGGCCGGGGTCCCCACGTGACCCGGGGTCCTGGTGCCGGTGTCCCCACGTGACCCGGGGACCCGGGCCGGGGACCCCACGTGACCCGGTGACCTGGGGCCGGGGTCCCCACGTGACCCGGGGACCCGGGCCGGGGACATCACGTGACCCGGTCACCTGGGGCCGGGGTCCCCACGTGACCCGGAGTCCTGGTGCCGGTGTCCCCACGTGACCCGGGGACCCGGGCCGGGGACCCCACGTGACCCGGTGACCTACGGCCGGGGTCCCCACGTGACCTGGGGACCCGGGCCGGGGACATCACGTGACCCGGTCACCCGGGCCGGGGTCCCCACGTGACCCAGGGTCCTGGTGCCGGTGTCCCCACGTGACCCGGTGACCTGGGGCCGGGGTCCCCACGTGACCCGGTGACCTGGGGCCGGGGTCCCCACGTGACCCGGTCACCTGGGGCCGGGGTCCCCACGTGACCCGGTGACCTGAGGCCGGGGTCCCCACGTGACCCGGGGTCCTGGGGCCGGTGTCCCCACGTGACCCGGGGTCCTGGTGCCGGGGTCCCCACGTGACCCGGGGACCCGGGCCGGGGACCCCACGTGACCCGGTGACCTGGGGCCGGGGTCCCCACGTGACCCGGGGACCCGGGCCGGGGACATCACGTGACCCGGTCACCTGGGGCCGGGGTCCCCACGTGACCCGGGGTCCTGGTGCCGGGGACCCCACGTGACCCGGGGACCCGGGCCGGGGTCCCCACGTGACCCGGGGTCCTGGTGCCGGGGTCCCCACGTGACCCGCTGACTTGGGGCCGGGGTCCCCACTTGACCCGGGGTCCTGGTGCCGGGGTCCCCACGTGACCCGAGGACCCGGGCCGGGGTCCCCACGTGACCCGGTGACCTCGGGCGAGGGTCCCCACGTGACCCGGGGTCCTGGTGCCGGGGTCCCCAAGTGACCCGGGGACCCGGGCCGGGGACCCCACGTGACCCGGTGACCTGGGGCCGGGGTCCCCACGTGACCCGGGGACCCGGGCCGGGGACATCACGTGACCCGGTCACCTGGGGCCGGGGTCCCCACGTGACCCGGGGTCCTGGTGCTGGGGTCCCCACGTGACCCGGGGACCCGGGCCGGGGACATCACGTGACCCGGTCACCTGGGGCCAGGATCCCCATGTGACCCGGTCACCTGGGGCCGGGGTCCCCACGTGACCCGGGGTCCTGGTGTCGGGGTCCCCACGTGACCCGGTGACCTGGGGCCGGGGTCCCCACGTGACCCGGGGTCCTGGTGCCTGGGTTCCCACGTGACCCGGGGACCCGGGCCGGGGTCCCCACGTGACCCGGGGTCCTGGTGCCGGTGTCCCCACGTGACCCGGGGACCCGGGCCGGGGACCCCACGTGACCCGGTGACCTGGGGCCGGGGTCCCCACGTGACCCGGGGACCCGGGCCGGGGACATCACGTGACCCGGTCACCTGGGGCCGGGGTCCCCACGTGACCCGGAGTCCTGGTGCCGGTGTCCCCACGTGACCCGGGGACCCGGGCCAGGGACCCCACGTGACCCGGTGACCTGGGGCCGGGGTCCCCACGTGACCCGGGGACCCGGGCCGGGGACATCACGTGACCCGGTCACCTGGGCCGGGGTCTCCACGTGACCCGGGGTCCTGGTGCCGGGGTCCCCACGTGACCCGGGGACCCGGGCCGGGGTCCCCACGTGACCCGGTCACCTGGGGCCGGGGTCCCTTCGTGACCTGGTCACCTGGGGCCAGGGTCCCCACGTGACCCGGGGTCCTGGTGCCGGTGTCCCCACGTGACCCAGTCACCTGGGGCCCGGGTCCCCACGTGACCCGGTCACCTGGGGCCGGGGTCCCCACGTGACCTGGGGACCCGGGCCGGGGACCCCACGTGACCCGGGGACCTGGGGCCGGAGATGTCACCCGACACTGGTACCCGGGGCAGCGACCCGATACGACCCGGGGACCTGGGTCCGGGGTCCCGACCTGACCCGGTGACCTGGGGCCAGGGTAACCACCTGACCCGGGGACCCGGGCCGGGGACTCGGTATGACTCTGTCGCCCGGGGCCGGGGTGGTCACCTGACACTGGTACCCGGGACAGCGACCCGACATGACCCGGTGACCCGGGGCCGGGGTAACGACCTGTCCAGGGGACCTGGGCCGGGGACCCGACAGGACCCGGTGACCTGGTTCCGGGGTGCCGACCTGACCCGGTGACCTGGGGCTGTGGTGTCGACCGGACTCGGGGACCTGGTCCGGTGTCCCGTCATGACCCGGGGACCTGGGGTCGGGGTGGTCACCAGACCGTTGTACCCAGGCCGTTGACCCGACATGACCCTGTGACCCGGGGCCTGGGTAAAAATCCAACCCGGGGACCCGGGCATGGGACATGACATGACCCGACCTGGGTCCGGGGTCCCGACCTGACCCGGTGACCTTGGGCCAGGGTAACCACCTGACCCGGGGACCCGGGCCGGGGACCCGGTATGACTCCGTCTCCCGGGGCCGGGGTGGTCACCTGACACTGCTACCCGGGACAGCGACCCGACATGACCCGGTGACCCGGGGCCGGGGTAACGACCTGTCCAGGGGACCTGGGCCGGGGACCCGACAGGACCCGGGGACCTGGTTCCGGGGTGCCGACCTGACCCGGTGACCTGGGGCTGTGGTGTCGACCGGACTCGGGGACCTGGTCCGGTGTCCCGTCATGACCCGGGGACCTGGGGTCGGGGTGGTCACCAGACCGTTGTACCCAGGCCGTTGAGCTGACATGACCCTGTGACCCGGGGCCTGGGTAAAAATCCAACCCGGGGACCCGGGCATGGGACGTGACATGACCCGACCTGGGGCCGGGATCCCCACGTGACCCGGTGACCTGGGGCCGGGGTCCCCACGTGACCCGGGGTCCTGGTGCCTGGGTTCCCACGTGACCCGGGGACCCGGGCCGGGGTCCCCACGTGACCCCCGGTCCTGGTGCCGGGGTCCCCACGTGACCCGGGGACCCGAGCCGGGGTCCCCACGTGACCCGGTGACCTGAGGCCGGTGTCCCCACGTGACCCGGTGACCTGGGGCCGGGGTCCCCACGTGACCCGGGGTCCTGGTGCCGGGGTCCCCACGTGACCCGGGGACCCGGGCCGGGGACCCCACGTGACCCGGTGACCTGGGGCCGGGGTCCCCACGTGACCCGGGGTCCTGGTGCCGGGGTCCCCACGTGACCCGGGGATCCGGGCCGGGGTCCCCACGTGACCCGGGGTCCTGGTGCCGGTGTCCCCACGTGACCCGGTGACCTGGGGCCGGGGTCCCCACGTGACCCGGTGACCTGGGGCCGGTGTCCCCACGTGACCCGGTGACCTGGGGCCGGGGTCCCCACGTGACCCAGGGTCCTGGTGCCGGTGTCCCCACGTGACCCGGTGACCTGGGGCCGGGGTCCCCACGTGACCCGGGGTCCTGAGGCCGGTGTCCCCACGTGACCCGGGGTCCTGGTGCCGGGGTCCCCACGTGACCCGGTGACCTGGGGCCGGGGTCCCCACGTGACCCGGGGACCCGGGCCGGGGACATCACGTGACCCGGTCACCTGGGGCCGGGGTCCCCACGTGACCCGGGGTCCTGGTGCCGGTGTCCCCACGTGACCCAGTGACCTGGGGCCGGGGTCCCCACGTGACCCGGGGACCCGGGCCGGGGTCCCCACGTGACCCAGGGTCCTGGTGCCAGTGTCCCCACGTGACCCGGTCACCTGGGGCCGGGGTCCCCACGTGACCCGGTGACCTGGGGCCGGGGTCCCCACGTGACCCGGGGACCCGGGCCGGGGACATCACGTGACCCGGTCACCTGGGGCCGGGGTCCCCACGTGACCCGGTCACCTGGGGCCGGGGTCCCCACGTGACCCGGGGTCCTGGTGCCGGTGTCTCTACGTGACCCGGTTACCTGGGGCCCGGGTTCCCACGTGACCCGGTCACCTGGGGCCGGGGTCCCCACGTGACCTGGGGACCCGGGCCGGGGACCCCACGTGACCCGGGGACCTGGGGCCGGAGATGTCACCCGACACTGGTACCCGGGGCAGCGACCCGATACGACCCGGGGACCTGGGTCCGGGGTCCCGACCTGACCCGGTGACCTCGGGCCAGGGTAACCACCTGACCCGGGGACCCTGGCCGGGGACCCGGTATGACTCCGTCTCCCGGGGCCGGGGTGGTCACCTGACACTGCTACCCGGGACAGCGACCCGACATGACCCGGTGACCCGGGGCCGGGGTAACGACCTGTCCAGGGGACCTGGGCCGGGGACCCGACAGGACCCGGGGACCTGGTTCCGGGGTGCCGACCTGACCCGGTGACCTGGGGCTGTGGTGTCGACCGGACTCGGGGACCTGGTCCGGTGTCCCGTCATGACCCGGGGACCTGGGGTCGGGGTGGTCACCAGACCGTTGTACCCAGGCCGTTGACCCGACATGACCCTGTGACCCGGAGCCTGGGTAAAAATCCAACCCGGGGACCCGGGCATGGGACGTGACATGACCCGACCTGGGTCCGGGGTCCCGACCTGACCCGGTGACCTGGGCCGGGGACCCCACGTGACCCGGGGACCTGGGGCCGGGGATGTCACCCGACACTGGTACCCGGGGCAGCGACCCGATACGACCCGGGGACCTGGGTCCGGGGTCCCGACCTGACCCGGTGACCTGGGGCCAGGGTAACCACTTGACCCGGGGACCCGGGCCGGGGACCCGGTATGACTCCGTCTCCCGGGGCCGGGGTGGTCACCTGACACTGCTACCCGGGACAGCGACCCAACATGACCCGGTGACCCGGGGCCGGGGTAACGACCTGTCCAGGGGACCTGGGCCGGGGACCCGACAGGACCCGGTGACCTGGTTCCGGGGTGCCGACCTGACCCGGTGACCTGGGGCTGTGGTGTCGACCGGACTCGGGGACCTGGTCCGGTGTCCCGTCATGACCCGGGGACCTGGGGTCGGGGTGGTCACCAGACCGTTGTACCCAGGCCGTTGACCCGACATGACCCTGTGACCCGGGGCCTGGGTAAAAATCCAACCCGGGGACCCGGGCATGGGACATGACATGACCCGACCTGGGTCCGGGGTCCCGACCTGACCCGCTGACCTGGGGCCGGTGTCCCCACGTGACCCGGGGTCCTGGTGCCGGGGTCCCCACGTGACCCGGGGACCCGAGCCGGGGTCCCCACGTGACCCGGTGACCTGAGGCCGGGGTCCCCACGTGACCCGGGGTCCTGGGGCCGGGGTCCCCACGTGACCCGGGGTCCTGGTGCCGGGGTCCCCACGTGACCCGGGGAACCGGGCCGGGGACCCCACGTGACCCGGTGACCTGGGGCCGGGGTCCCCACGTGACCCGGGGACCCGGGCCGGGGACATCACGTGACCCGGTCACCTGGGGCCGGGGTCCCCACGTGACCCGGGGTCCTGGTGCCGGGGACCCCACGTGACCCGGGGACCCGGGCCGGGGTCCCCACGTGACCCGGGGTCCTGGTGCCGGGGTCCCCACGTGACCCGCTGACTTGGGGCCGGGGTCCCCACTTGACCCGGGGTCCTGGTGCCGGGGTCCCCACGTGACCCGAGGACCCGGGCCGGGGACCCCACGTGACCCGGTGACCTGGGGCCGGGGTCCCCACGTGACCCGGGGACCCGGGCCGGGGACATCACGTGACCCGGTCACCTGGGGCCGGGGTCCCCACGTGACCCGGGGTCCTGGTGCTGGGGTCCCCACGTGACCCGGGGACCCGGGCCGGGGACATCACGTGACCCGGTCACCTGGGGCCGGGATCCCCACGTGACCCGGTCACCTGGGGCCGGGGTCCCCACGTGACCCGGGGTCCTGGTGTCGGGGTCCCCACGTGACCCGGTGACCTGGTGCCTGGGTTCCCACGTGACCCGGGGACCCGGGCCGGGGTCCCCACGTGACCCGGGGTCCTGGTGCCGGTGTCCCCACGTGACCCGGGGACCCGGGCCGGGGACCCCACGTGACCCGGTGACCTGGGGCCGGGGTCCCCACGTGACCCGGGGACCCGGGCCGGGGACATCACGTGACCCGGTCACCTGGGGCCGGGGTCCCCACGTGACCCGGAGTCCTGGTGCCGGTGTCCCCACGTGACCCGGGGACCCGGGCCGGGGACCCCACGTGACCCGGTGACCTACGGCCGGGGTCCCCACGTGACCCGGGGACCCGGGCCGGGGACATCACGTGACCCGGTCACCCGAGCCGGGGTCCCCACGTGACCCGGTGACCTGAGGCCGGGGTCCCCACGTGACCCGGTGACCTGGGGCCGGGGTCCCCACGTGACCCGGGGACCCGGGCCGGGGACATCACGTGACCCGGTGACCTGGGGCCGGGGTCCCCACGTGACCCGGGGTCCTGGTGCCGGGGTCCCCACGTGACCCGGGGATCCGGGCCGGGGTCCCCACGTGACCCGGGGTCCTGGTGCCGGTGTCCCCACGTGACCCGGTGACCTGGTGCCGGGGTCCCCACGTGACCCGGTGACCTGGGGCCGGTGTCCCCACGTGACCCGGTGACCTGGGGCCGGGGTCCCCACGTGACCCGGTGACCTGAGGCGGGGGTCCCCACGTGACCCGGTGACCTGGGGCCGGGGTCCCCACGTGACCCGGGGACCCGGGCCGGGGAAATCACGTGACCCGGTCACCTGGGGCCGGGGTCCCCACGTGACCCGGGGTCCTGGTGCCGGTGTCCCCACGTGACCCAGTGACCTGGGGCCGGGGTCCCCACGTGACCCGGGGACCCGGGCCGGGGTCCCCACGTGACCCAGGGTCCTGGTGCCAGTGTCCCCACGTGACCCGGTCACCTGGGGCCGGGGTCCCCACGTGACCCGGTGACCTGGGGCCGGGGTCCCCACGTGACCCGGGGACCCGGGCCGGGGACATCACGTGACCCGGTCACCTGGGCCGGGGTCCCCACGTGACCCGGTCACCTGGGGCCGGGGTCCCCACGTGACCCGGGGTCCTGGTGCCGGTGTCTCTACGTGACCCGGTTACCTGGGGCCCGGGTCCCCACGTGACCCAGTCACCTGGGGCCGGGGTCCCCACGTGACCTGGGGACCCGGGCCGGGGACCCCACGTGACCCGGGGACCTGGGGCCGGGGTCCCCACGTGACCCGGGGACCCGGGCCGGGGACATCACGTGACCCGGTCACCTGGGGCCAGGGTCCCCACGTGACCCGGTCACCTGGGGCCGGGGTCCCCACGTGACCCGGGGTCCTGGTGCCGGTGTCTCTACGTGACCCGGTTACCTGGGGCCCGGGTCCCCACGTGACCCAGTCACCTGGGGCCGGGGTCCCCACGTGACCTGGGGACCCGGGCCGGGGATCCCACGTGACCCGGGGACCTGGGGCCGGGGATGTCACCCGACACTGGTACCCGGGGCAGCGACCCGATACGACCCGGGGACCTGGGTCCGGGGTCCCGACCTGACCCGGTGACCTGGGGCCAGGGTAACCACTTGACCCGGGGACCCGGGCCGGGGACCCGGTATGACTCCGTCTCCCGGGGCCGGGGTGGTCACCTGACACTGCTACCCGGGACAGCGACCCAACATGACCCGGTGACCCGGGGCCGGGGTAACGACCTGTCCAGGGGACCTGGGCCGGGGACCCGACAGGACCCGGTGACCTGGTTCCGGGGTGCCGACCTGACCCGGTGACCTGGGGCTGTGGTGTCGACCGGACTCGGGGACCTGGTCCGGTGTCCCGTCATGACCCGGGGACCTGGGGTCGGGGTGGTCACCAGACCGTTGTACCCAGGCCGTTGACCCGACATGACCCTGTGACCCAGGGCCTGGGTAAAAATCCAACCCGGGGACCCGGGCATGGGACATGACATGACCCGACCTGGGTCCGGGGTCCCGACCTGACCCGCTGACCTGGGGCCGGTGTCCCCACGTGACCCGGGGTCCTGGTGCCGGGGTCCCCACGTGACCCGGGGACCCGAGCCGGGGTCCCCACGTGACCCGGTGACCTGAGGCCGGGGTCCCCACGTGACCCGGGGTCCTGGGGCCGGGGTCCCCACGTGACCCGGGGTCCTGGTGCCGGGGTCCCCACGTGACCCGGGGACCCGGGCCGGGGACCCCACGTGACCCGGTGACCTGGGGCCGGGGTCCCCACGTCACCCGGGGACCCGGGCCGGGGACATCACGTGACCCGGTCACCTGGGGCCGGGGTCCCCACGTGACCCGGGGTCCTGGTGCCGGGGACCCCACGTGACCCGGGGACCCGGGCCGGGGTCCCCACGTGACCCGCTGACTTGGGGCCGGGGTCCCCACTTGACCCGGGGTCCTGGTGCCGGGGTCCCCACGTGACCCGAGGACCCGGGCCGGGGTCCCCACGTGACCCGGTGACCTGGGGCGAGGGTCCCCACGTGACCCGGGGTCCTGGTGCCGGGGTCCCCAAGTGACCCGGGGACCCTTGCCGGGGACCCCACGTGACCCGGTGACCTGGGGCCGGGGTCCCCACGTGACCCGGGGACCCGGGCCGGGGACATCACGTGACCCGGTCACCTGGGGCCGGGATCCCCACGTGACCAGGTCACCTGGGGCCGGGGTCCCCACGTGACCCGGGGTCCTGGTGTCGGGGTCCCCACGTGACCCGGTGACCTGGGGCCGGGGTCCCCACGTGACCCGGGGTCCTGGTGCCTGGGTTCCCACGTGACCCGGGGACCCGGGCCGGGGTCCCCACGTGACCCCGGGTCCTGGTGCCGGGGTCCCCACGTGACCCGGGGACCCGAGCCGGGGTCCCCACGTGACCCGGTGACCTGAGGCCGGTGTCCCCACGTGACCCGGTGACCTGGGGCCGGGGTCCCCACGTGACCCGGGGTCCTGGTGCCGGGGTCCCCACGTGACCCGGGGACCCGGGCCGGGGACCCCACGTGACCCGGTGACCTGGGGCCGGGGTCCCCACGTGACCCGGTGACCCGGGCCGGGGACATCACGTGACCCGGTGACCTGGGGCCGGGGTCCCCACGTGACCCGGGGTCCTGGTGCCGGGGTCCCCACGTGACCCGGGGACCCGGGCCGGGGTCCCCACGTGACCCGGGGTCCTGGTGCCGGTGTCCCCACGTGACCCGGTGACCTGGGGCCGGGGTCCCCACGTGACCCGGTGACCTGGGGCCGGTGTCCCCACGTGACCCGGTGACCTGGGGCCGGGGTCCCCACGTGACCCAGGGTCCTGGTGCCGGTGTCCCCACGTGACCCGGTGACCTGGGGCCGGGGTCTCCACGTGACCCGGGGACCCGGGCCGGGGACATCACGTGACCCGGTCACCTGGGGCCGGGGTCCCCACGTGACCCGGGGTCCTGGTGCCGGTGTCCCCACGTGACCCAGTGACCTGGGGCCGGGGTCCCCACGTGACCCGGGGACCCGGGCCGGGGTCCCCACGTGACCCAGGGTCCTGGTGCCAGTGTCCCCACGTGACCCGGTCACCTGGGTCCGGGGTCCCCACGTGACCCGGTGACCTGGGGCCGGGGTCCCCACGTGACCCGGGGACCCGGGCCGGGGACATCACGTGACCCGGTCACCTGGGGCCGGGGTCCCCACGTGACCCGGTCACCTGGGGCCGGGGTCCCCACGTGACCCGGGGTCCTGGTGCCGGTGTCTCTACGTGACCCGGTTACCTGGGGCCCGGGTTCCCACGTGACCCGGTCACCTGGGGCCGGGGTCCCCACGTGACCTGGGGACCCGGGCCGGGGACCCCACGTGACCCGGGGACCTGGGGCCGGGGATGTCACCCGACACTGGTACCCGGGGCAGCGACCCGATACGACCCGGGGACCTGGGTCCGGGGTCCCGACCTGACCCGGTGACCTCGGGCCAGGGTAACCACCTGACCCGGGGACCCTGGCCGGGGACTCGGTATGACTCCGTCTCCCGGGGCCGGGGTGGTCACCTGACACTGCTACCCGGGACAGCGACCCGACATGACCCGGTGACCCGGGGCCGGGGTAACGACCTGTCCAGGGGACCTGGGCCGGGGACCCGACAGGACCCGGGGACCTGGTTCCGGGGTGCCGACCTGACCCGGTGACCTGGGGCTGTGGTGTCGACCGGACTCGGGGACCTGGTCCGGTGTCCCGTCATGACCCGGGGACCTGGGGTAGGGGTGGTCACCAGACCGTTGTACCCAGGCCGTTGACCCGACATGACCCTGTGACCCGGAGCCTGGGTAAAAATCCAACCCGGGGACCCGGGCATGGGACGTGACATGACCCGACCTGGGTCCGGGGTCCCGACCTGACCCGGTGACCTGGGCCGGGGACCCCACGTGACCCGGTGACCTGGGGCCGGGGTCCCCACGTGACCCGGGGACCCGGGCCGGGGACATCACGTGACCCGGTCACCTGGGGCCGGGGTCCCCACGTGACCCGGGGTCCTGGTGCCGGGGACCCCACGTGACCCGGGGACCCGGGCCGGGGTCCCCACGTGACCCGGGGTCCTGGTGCCGGGGTCCCCACGTGACCCGCTGACTTGGGGCCGGGGTCCCCACTTGACCCGGGGTCCTGGTGCCGGGGTCCCCACGTGACCCGAGGACCCGGGCCGGGGTCCCCACGTGACCCGGTGACCTGGGGCGAGGGTCCCCACGTGACCCGGGGTCCTGGTGCCGGGGTCCCCAAGTGACCCGGGGACCCGGGCCGGGGACCCCACGTGACCCGGTGACCTGGGGCCGGGGTCCCCACGTGACCCGGGGACCCGGGCCGGGGACATCACGTGACCCGGTCACCTGGGGCCGGGGTCCCCACGTGACCCGGGGTCCTGGTGCTGGGGTCCCCACGTGACCCGGGGACCCGGGCCGGGGACATCACGTGACCCAGTCACCTGGGGCCGGGATCCCCACGTGACCCGGTCACCTGGGGCCGGGGTCCCCACGTGACCCGGGGTCCTGGTGTCGGGGTCCCCACGTGACCCGGTGACCTGGGGCCGGGGTCCCCACGTGACCCGGGGTCCTGGTGCCTGGGTTCCCACGTGACCCGGGGACCCGGGCCGGGGTCCCCACGTGACCCGGGGTCCTGGTGCCGGTGTCCCCACGTGACCCGGGGACCCGGGCCGGGGACCCCACGTGACCCGGTGACCTGGGGCCGGGGTCCCCACGTGACCCGGGGACCCGGGCCGGGGACATCACGTGACCCGGTCACCTGGGGCCGGGGTCCCCACGTGACCCGGAGTCCTGGTGCCGGTGTCCCCACGTGACCCGGGGACCCGGGCCGGGGACCCCACGTGACCCGGTGACCTACGGCCGGGGTCCCCACGTGACCCGGGGACCCGAGCCGGGGACATCACGTGACCCGGTCACCCGGGCCGGGGTCCCCACGTGACCCAGGGTCCTGGTGCCGGTGTCCCCACGTGACCCGGTGACCTGGGGCCGGGGTCCCCACGTGACCCGGTGACCTGGGGCCGGGGTCCCCACGTGACCCGGTCACCTGGGGCCGGGGTCCCCACGTGACCCGGTGACCTGAGGCCGGGGTCCCCACGTGACCCGGGGTCCTGGGGCCGGGGTCCCCACGTGACCCGGGGTCCTGGTGCCGGGGTCCCCACGTGACCCGGGGACCCGGGCCGGGGACCCCACGTGACCCGGTGACCTGGGGCCGGGGTCCCCACGTGACCCGGGGACCCGGGCCGGGGACATCACGTGACCCGGTCACCTGGGGCCGGGGTCCCCACGTGACCCGGGGTCCTGGTGCCGGGGACCCCACGTGACCCGGGGACCCGGGCCGGGGTCCCCACGTGACCCGGGGTCCTGGTGCCGGGGTCCCCACGTGACCCGCTGACTTGGGGCCGGGGTCCCCACTTGACCCGGGGTCCTGGTGCCGGGGTCCCCACGTGACCCGAGGACCCGGGCCGGGGTCCCCACGTGACCCGGTGACCTGGGGCGAGGGTCCCCACGTGACCCGGGGTCCTGGTGCCGGGGTCCCCAAGTGACCCGGGGACCCGGGCCGGGGACCCCACGTGACCCGGTGACCTGGGGCCGGGGTCCCCACGTGACCCGGGGACCCGGGCCGGGGACATCACGTGACCCGGTCACCTGGGGCCGGGATCCCCACGTGACCCGGTCACCTGGGGCCGGGGTCCCCACGTGACCCGGGGTCCTGGTGTCGGGGTCCCCACGTGACCCGGTGACCTGGGGCCGGGGTCCCCACGTGACCCGGGGTCCTGGTGCCTGGGTTCCCACGTGACCCGGGGACCCGGGCCGGGGTCCCCACGTGACCCGGGGTCCTGGTGCCGGTGTCCCCACGTGACCCGGGGACCCGGGCCGGGGACCCCACGTGACCCGGTGACCTGGGGCCGGGGTCCCCACGTGACCCGGGGACCCGGGCCGGGGACATCACGTGACCCGGTGACCTGGGGCCGGGGTCCCCACGTGACCCGGAGTCCTGGTGCCGGTGTCCCCACGTGACCCGGGGACCCGGGCCAGGGACCCCACGTGACCCGGTGACCTACGGCCGGGGTCCCCACGTGACCCGGGGACCCGGGCCGGGGACATCACGTGACCCGGTCACCTGGGCCGGGGTCTCCACGTGACCCGGGGTCCTGGTGCCGGGGTCCCCACGTGACCCGGGGACCCGGGCCGGGGTCCCCACGTGACCCGGGGTCCTGGTGCCGGTGTCCCCACGTGACCCGTAGACCTGGGGCCGGGGTCCCCACGTGACCCGGTGACCTGGGGCCGGGGTCCCCACGTGACCCGGGGACCCGGGCCGGGGTCCCCACGTGACCCAGGGTCCTGGTGCCGGTGTCCCCACGTGACCCGGTCACCTGGGGCCGGGGTCCCTTCGTGACCTGGTCACCTGGGGCCAGGGTCCCCACGTGACCCGGGGTCCTGGTGCCGGTGTCCCCACGTGACCCAGTCACCTGGGGCCCGGGTCCCCACGTGACCCGGTCACCTGGGGCCGGGGTCCCCACGTGACCTGGGGACCCGGGCCGGGGACCCCACGTGACCCGGGGACCTGGGGCCGGGGATGTCACCCGACACTGGTACCCGGGGCAGCGACCCGATACGACCCGGGGACCTGGGTCCGGGGTCCCGACCTGACCCGGTGACCTGGGGCCAGGGTAACCACCTGACCCGGGGACCCGGGCCGGGGACTCGGTATGACTCTGTCGCCCGGGGCCGGGGTGGTCACCTGACACTGGTACCCGGGACAGCGACCCGACATGACCCGGTGACCCGGGGCCGGGGTAACGACCTGTCCAGGGGACCTGGGCCGGGGACCCGACAGGACCCGGGGACCTGGTTCCGGGGTGCCGACCTGACCCGGTGACCTGGGGCTGTGGTGTCGACCGGACTCGGGGACCTGGTCCGGTGTCCCGTCATGACCCGGGGACCTGGGGTCGGAGTGGTCACCAGACCGTTGTACCCAGGCCGTTGACCCGACATGACCCTGTGACCCGGGGCCTGAGTAAAAATCCGACCCGGGGCCTGGGTAAAAATCCAACCCGGGGACCCGGGGCCGGGTTAACGACCTGTCCAGGGGACCCGGGCCGGGGGCCCGACAGGACCCGGTGATCCTTCGCTGGTGTCCCGATGCAACCCGGCGACCCGGGCCGGGGACCCCACGTGACCCGGGGACCTGGGGCAGGGGATGTCACCCGACACTGGTACCCGGGGCAGCGACCCGATACGACCCGGGGACCTGGGTCCGGGGTCCCGACCTGACCCGGTGACCTGGGGCCAGGGTAACCACCTGACCCGGGGACCCGGGCCGGGGACCCGGTATGACTCCGTCTCCCGGGGCCGGGGTGGTCACCTGACACTGGTACCCGGGACAGCGACCCGACATGACCCGGTGACCCGGGGCCGGGGTAACGACCTGTCCAGGGGACCTGGGCCGGGGACCCGACAGGACCCGGGGACCTGGTTCCGGGGTGCCGACCTGACCCGGTGACCTGGGGCTGTGGTGTCGACCGGACTCGGGGACCTGGTCCGGTGTCCCGTCATGACCCGGGGACATGGGGTCGGGGTGGTCACCAGACCGTTGTACCCAGGCCGTTGAGCCGACATGACCCTGTGACCCGGGGCCTGGGTAAAAATCCAACCCGGGGACCCGGGCATGGGACGTGACATGACCCGACCTGGGGCCGGGATCCCCACGTGACCCGGTCACCTGGGGCCGGGGTCCCCACGTGACCCGGGGTCCTGGTGTCGGGGTCCCCACGTGACCCGGTGACCTGGGGCCAGGGTCCCCACGTGACCCGGGGTCCTGGTGCCTGGGTTCCCACGTGACCCGGGGACCCGGGCCGGGGTCCCCACGTGACCCCGGGTCCTGGTGCCGGGGTCCCCACGTGACCCGGGGACCCGAGCCGGGGTCCCCACGTGACCCGGTGACCTGAGGCTGGTGTCCCCACGTGACCCGGTGACCTGGGGCCGGGGTCCCCACGTGACCCGGGGTCCTGGTGCCGGGGTCCCCACGTGACCCGGGGACCCGGGCCGGGGACCCCACGTGACCCGGTGACCTGGGGCCGGGGTCCCCACGTGACCTGGTGACCCGGGCCGGGGACATCACGTGACCCGGTGACCTGGGGCTGGGGTCCCCACGTGACCCGGGGTCCTGGTGCCGGGGTCCCCACGTGACCCGGGGATCCGGGCCGGGGTCCCCACGTGACCCGGGGTCCTGGTGCCGGGGTCCCCACGTGACCCGCTGACTTGGGGCCGGGGTCCCCACTTGACCCGGGGTCCTGGTGCCGGGGTCCCCACGTGACCCGAGGACCCGGGCCGGGGTCCCCACGTGACCCGGTGACCTGGGGCGAGGGTCCCCACGTGACCCGGGGTCCTGGTGCCGGGGTCCCCAAGTGACCCGGGGACCCGGGCCGGGGACCCCACGTGACCCGGTGACCTGGGGCCGGGGTCCCCACGTGACCCGGGGACCCGGGCCGGGGACATCACGTGACCCGGTCACCTGGGGCCGGGGTCCCCACGTGACCCGGGGTCCTGGTGCTGGGGTCCCCACGTGACCCGGGGACCCGGGCCGGGGACATCACGTGACCCAGTCACCTGGGGCCGGGATCCCCACGTGACCCGGTCACCTGGGGCCGGGGTCCCCACGTGACCCGGGGTCCTGGTGTCGGGGTCCCCACGTGACCCGGTGACCTGGGGCCGGGGTCCCCACGTGACCCGGGGTCCTGGTGCCTGGGTTCCCACGTGACCCGGGGACCCGGGCCGGGGTCCCCACGTGACCCGGGGTCCTGGTGCCGGTGTCCCCACGTGACCCGGGGACCCGGGCCGGGGACCCCACGTGACCCGGTGACCTGGGGCCGGGGTCCCCACGTGACCCGGGGACCCGGGCCGGGGACATCACGTGACCCGGTCACCTGGGGCCGGGGTCCCCACGTGACCCGGAGTCCTGGTGCCGGTGTCCCCACGTGACCCGGGGACCCGGGCCGGGGACCCCACGTGACCCGGTGACCTACGGCCGGGGTCCCCACGTGACCCGGGGACCCGAGCCGGGGACATCACGTGACCCGGTCACCCGGGCCGGGGTCCCCACGTGACCCAGGGTCCTGGTGCCGGTGTCCCCACGTGACCCGGTGACCTGGGGCCGGGGTCCCCACGTGACCCGGTGACCTGGGGCCGGGGTCCCCACGTGACCCGGTCACCTGGGGCCGGGGTCCCCACGTGACCCGGTGACCTGAGGCCGGGGTCCCCACGTGACCCGGGGTCCTGGGGCCGGGGTCCCCACGTGACCCGGGGTCCTGGTGCCGGGGTCCCCACGTGACCCGGGGACCCGGGCCGGGGACCCCACGTGACCCGGTGACCTGGGGCCGGGGTCCCCACGTGACCCGGGGACCCGGGCCGGGGACATCACGTGACCCGGTCACCTGGGGCCGGGGTCCCCACGTGACCCGGGGTCCTGGTGCCGGGGACCCCACGTGACCCGGGGACCCGGGCCGGGGTCCCCACGTGACCCGGGGTCCTGGTGCCGGGGTCCCCACGTGACCCGCTGACTTGGGGCCGGGGTCCCCACTTGACCCGGGGTCCTGGTGCCGGGGTCCCCACGTGACCCGAGGACCCGGGCCGGGGTCCCCACGTGACCCGGTGACCTGGGGCGAGGGTCCCCACGTGACCCGGGGTCCTGGTGCCGGGGTCCCCAAGTGACCCGGGGACCCGGGCCGGGGACCCCACGTGACCCGGTGACCTGGGGCCGGGGTCCCCACGTGACCCGGGGACCCGGGCCGGGGACATCACGTGACCCGGTCACCTGGGGCCGGGATCCCCACGTGACCCGGTCACCTGGGGCCGGGGTCCCCACGTGACCCGGGGTCCTGGTGTCGGGGTCCCCACGTGACCCGGTGACCTGGGGCCGGGGTCCCCACGTGACCCGGGGTCCTGGTGCCTGGGTTCCCACGTGACCCGGGGACCCGGGCCGGGGTCCCCACGTGACCCGGGGTCCTGGTGCCGGTGTCCCCACGTGACCCGGGGACCCGGGCCGGGGACCCCACGTGACCCGGTGACCTGGGGCCGGGGTCCCCACGTGACCCGGGGACCCGGGCCGGGGACATCACGTGACCCGGTGACCTGGGGCCGGGGTCCCCACGTGACCCGGAGTCCTGGTGCCGGTGTCCCCACGTGACCCGGGGACCCGGGCCAGGGACCCCACGTGACCCGGTGACCTACGGCCGGGGTCCCCACGTGACCCGGGGACCCGGGCCGGGGACATCACGTGACCCGGTCACCTGGGCCGGGGTCTCCACGTGACCCGGGGTCCTGGTGCCGGGGTCCCCACGTGACCCGGGGACCCGGGCCGGGGTCCCCACGTGACCCGGGGTCCTGGTGCCGGTGTCCCCACGTGACCCGTAGACCTGGGGCCGGGGTCCCCACGTGACCCGGTGACCTGGGGCCGGGGTCCCCACGTGACCCGGGGACCCGGGCCGGGGTCCCCACGTGACCCAGGGTCCTGGTGCCGGTGTCCCCACGTGACCCGGTCACCTGGGGCCGGGGTCCCTTCGTGACCTGGTCACCTGGGGCCAGGGTCCCCACGTGACCCGGGGTCCTGGTGCCGGTGTCCCCACGTGACCCAGTCACCTGGGGCCCGGGTCCCCACGTGACCCGGTCACCTGGGGCCGGGGTCCCCACGTGACCTGGGGACCCGGGCCGGGGACCCCACGTGACCCGGGGACCTGGGGCCGGGGATGTCACCCGACACTGGTACCCGGGGCAGCGACCCGATACGACCCGGGGACCTGGGTCCGGGGTCCCGACCTGACCCGGTGACCTGGGGCCAGGGTAACCACCTGACCCGGGGACCCGGGCCGGGGACTCGGTATGACTCTGTCGCCCGGGGCCGGGGTGGTCACCTGACACTGGTACCCGGGACAGCGACCCGACATGACCCGGTGACCCGGGGCCGGGGTAACGACCTGTCCAGGGGACCTGGGCCGGGGACCCGACAGGACCCGGGGACCTGGTTCCGGGGTGCCGACCTGACCCGGTGACCTGGGGCTGTGGTGTCGACCGGACTCGGGGACCTGGTCCGGTGTCCCGTCATGACCCGGGGACCTGGGGTCGGAGTGGTCACCAGACCGTTGTACCCAGGCCGTTGACCCGACATGACCCTGTGACCCGGGGCCTGAGTAAAAATCCGACCCGGGGCCTGGGTAAAAATCCAACCCGGGGACCCGGGGCCGGGTTAACGACCTGTCCAGGGGACCCGGGCCGGGGGCCCGACAGGACCCGGTGATCCTTCGCTGGTGTCCCGATGCAACCCGGCGACCCGGGCCGGGGACCCCACGTGACCCGGGGACCTGGGGCAGGGGATGTCACCCGACACTGGTACCCGGGGCAGCGACCCGATACGACCCGGGGACCTGGGTCCGGGGTCCCGACCTGACCCGGTGACCTGGGGCCAGGGTAACCACCTGACCCGGGGACCCGGGCCGGGGACCCGGTATGACTCCGTCTCCCGGGGCCGGGGTGGTCACCTGACACTGGTACCCGGGACAGCGACCCGACATGACCCGGTGACCCGGGGCCGGGGTAACGACCTGTCCAGGGGACCTGGGCCGGGGACCCGACAGGACCCGGGGACCTGGTTCCGGGGTGCCGACCTGACCCGGTGACCTGGGGCTGTGGTGTCGACCGGACTCGGGGACCTGGTCCGGTGTCCCGTCATGACCCGGGGACATGGGGTCGGGGTGGTCACCAGACCGTTGTACCCAGGCCGTTGAGCCGACATGACCCTGTGACCCGGGGCCTGGGTAAAAATCCAACCCGGGGACCCGGGCATGGGACGTGACATGACCCGACCTGGGGCCGGGATCCCCACGTGACCCGGTCACCTGGGGCCGGGGTCCCCACGTGACCCGGGGTCCTGGTGTCGGGGTCCCCACGTGACCCGGTGACCTGGGGCCAGGGTCCCCACGTGACCCGGGGTCCTGGTGCCTGGGTTCCCACGTGACCCGGGGACCCGGGCCGGGGTCCCCACGTGACCCCGGGTCCTGGTGCCGGGGTCCCCACGTGACCCGGGGACCCGAGCCGGGGTCCCCACGTGACCCGGTGACCTGAGGCTGGTGTCCCCACGTGACCCGGTGACCTGGGGCCGGGGTCCCCACGTGACCCGGGGTCCTGGTGCCGGGGTCCCCACGTGACCCGGGGACCCGGGCCGGGGACCCCACGTGACCCGGTGACCTGGGGCCGGGGTCCCCACGTGACCTGGTGACCCGGGCCGGGGACATCACGTGACCCGGTGACCTGGGGCTGGGGTCCCCACGTGACCCGGGGTCCTGGTGCCGGGGTCCCCACGTGACCCGGGGATCCGGGCCGGGGTCCCCACGTGACCCGGGGTCCTGGTGCCGGTGTCCCCACGTGACCCGGTGACCTGGGGCCGGGGTCCCCACGTGACCCGGTGACCTGGGGCCGGTGTCCCCACGTGACCCGGTGACCTGGGGCCGGGGTCCCCACGTGACCCAGGGTCCTGGTGCCGGTGTCCCCACGTGACCCGGTGACCTGGGGCCGGGGTCCCCACGTGACCCGGGGTCCTGAGGCCGGTGTCCCCACGTGACCCGGGGTCCTGGTGCCGGGGTCCCCACGTGACCCGGTGACCTGAGGCCGGGGTCCCCACGTGACCCGGTGACCTGGGGCCGGGGTCCCCACGTGACCCGGGGACCCGGGCCGGGGACATCACGTGACCCGGTCACCTGGGGCCGGGGTCCCCACGTGACCCGGGGTCCTGGTGCCGGTGTCCCCACGTGACCCAGTGACCTGGGGCCGGGGTCCCCACGTGACCCGGGGACCCGGGCCGGGGTCCCCACGTGACCCAGGGTCCTGGTGCCAGTGTCCCCACGTGACCCGGTCACCTGGGTCCGGGGTCCCCACGTGACCCGGTCACCTGGGACCGGGGTCCCCACGTGACCCGGTCACCTGGGGCCGGGGTCCCCACGTGACCCGTGGTCCTGGTGCCGGTGTCTCTACGTGACCCGGTTACCTGGGGCCTGGGTTCCCACGTGACCCGGTCACCTGGGGCCGGGGTCCCCACGTGACCTGGGGACCCGGGCCGGGGACCCCACGTGACCCGGGGACCTGGGGCCGGGGATGTCACCCGACACTGGTACCCGGGGCAGCGACCCGATACGACCCGGGGACCTGGGTCCGGGGTCCCGACCTGACCCGGTGACCTCGGGCCAGGGTAACCACTTGACCCGGGGACCCTGGCCGGGGACTCGGTATGACTCCGTCTCCCGGGGCCGGGGTGGTCACCTGACACTGCTACCCGGGACAGCGACCCGACATGACCCGGTGACCCGGGGCCGGGGTAACGACCTGTCCAGGGGACCTGGGCCGGGGACCCGACAGGACCCGGGGACCTGGTTCCGGGGTGCCGACCTGACCCGGTGACCTGGGGCTGTGGTGTCGACCGGACTCGGGGACCTGGTCCGGTGTCCCGTCATGACCCGGGGACCTGGGGTCGGGGTGGTCACCAGACCGTTGTACCCAGGCCGTTGACCCGACATGACCCTGTGACCCGGAGCCTGGGTAAAAATCCAACCCGGGGACCCGGGCATGGGACGTGACATGACCCGACCTGGGTCCGGGGTCCCGACCTGACCCGGTGACCTGGGCCGGGGACCCCACGTGACCCGGGGACCTGGGGCCGGGGATGTCACCCGACACTGGTACCCGGGGCAGCGACCCGATACGACCCGGGGACCTGGGTCCGGGGTCCCGACCTGACCCGGTGACCTGGGGCCAGGGTAACCACTTGACCCGGGGACCCGGGCCGGGGACCCGGTATGACTCCGTCTCCCGGGGCCGGGGTGGTCACCTGACACTGCTACCCGGGACAGCGACCCAACATGACCCGGTGACCCGGGGCCGGGGTAACGACCTGTCCAGGGGACCTGGGCCGGGGACCCGACAGGACCCGGTGACCTGGTTCCGGGGTGCCGACCTGACCCGGTGACCTGGGGCTGTGGTGTCGACCGGACTCGGGGACCTGGTCCGGTGTCCCGTCATGACCCGGGGACCTGGGGTCGGGGTGGTCACCAGACCGTTGTACCCAGGCCGTTGACCCGACATGACCCTGTGACCCGGGGCCTGGGTAAAAATCCAACCCGGGGACCCGGGCATGGGACATGACATGACCCGACCTGGGTCCGGGGTCCCGACCTGACCCGGTGACCTGGGGCCGGTGTCCCCACGTGACCCGGGGTCCTGGTGCCGGGGTCCCCACGTGACCCGGGGACCCGAGCCGGGGTCCCCACGTGACCCGGTGACCTGAGGCCGGGGTCCCCACGTGACCCGGGGTCCTGGTGCCGGGGTCCCCACGTGACCCGGGGTCCTGGTGCCGGGGTCCCCACGTGACCCGGGGAACCGGGCCGGGGACCCCACGTGACCCGGTGACCTGGGGCCGGGGTCCCCACGTGACCCGGGGACCCGGGCCGGGGACATCACGTGACCCGGTCACCTGGGGCCGGGGTCCCCACGTGACCCGGGGTCCTGGTGCCGGGGACCCCACGTGACCCGGGGACCCGGGCCGGGGTCCCCACGTGACCCGGGGTCCTGGTGCCGGGGTCCCCACGTGACCCGCTGACTTGGGGCCGGGGTCCCCACTTGACCCGGGGTCCTGGTGCCGGGGTCCCCACGTGACCCGAGGACCCGGGCCGGGGACATCACGTGACCCGGTCACCTGGGGCCGGGGTCCCCACGTGACCCGGGGTCCTGGTGCTGGTGTCCCCACGTGACCCGGGGACCCGGGCCGGGGACATCACGTGACCCGGTCACCTGGGGCCGGGATCCCCACGTGACCCGGTGACCTGGGGCCGGGGTCCCCACGTGACCCGGGGTCCTGGTGCCTGGGTTCCCACGTGACCCGGGGACCCGGGCCGGGGTCCCCACGTGACCCGGGGTCCTGGTGCCGGTGTCCCCACGTGACCCGGGGACCCGGGCCGGGGACCCCACGTGACCCGGTGACCTGGGGCCGGGGTCCCCACGTGACCCGGGGACCCGGGCCGGGGACATCACGTGACCCGGTCACCTGGGGCCGGGGTCCCCACGTGACCCGGAGTCCTGGTGCCGGTGTCCCCACGTGACCCGGGGACCCGGGCCGGGGACCCCACGTGACCCGGTGACCTACGGCCGGGGTCCCCACGTGACCCGGGGACCCGGGCCGGGGACATCACGTGACCCGGTCACCCGGGCCGGGGTCCCCACGTGACCCAGGGTCCTGGTGCCGGTGTCCCCACGTGACCCGGTGACCTGGGGCCGGGGTCCCCACGTGACCCGGGGACCCGGGCCGGGGACATCACGTGACCCGGTCACCTGGGGCCGGGGTCCCTTCGTGACCTGGTCACCTGGGGCCAGGGTCCCCACGTGACCCGGGGTCCTGGTGCCGGTGTCCCCACGTGACCCAGTCACCTGGGGCCCGGGTCCCCACGTGACCCGGTCACCTGGGGCCGGGGTCCCCACGTGACCTGGGGACCCGGGCCGGGGACCCCACGTGACCCGGGGACCTGGGGCCGGGGATGTCACCCGACACTGGTACCCGGGGCAGCGACCCGATACGACCCGGGGACCTGGGTCCGGGGTCCCGACCTGACCCGGTGACCTGGGGCCAGGGTAACCACCTGACCCGGGGACCCGGGCCGGGGACTCGGTATGACTCTGTCGCCCGGGGCCGGGGTGGTCACCTGACACTGGTACCCGGGACAGCGACCCGACATGACCCGGTGACCCGGGGCCGGGGTAACGACCTGTCCAGGGGACCTGGGCCGGGGACCCGACAGGACCCGGTGACCTGGTTCCGGGGTGCCGACCTGACCCGGTGACCTGGGGCTGTGGTGTCGACCGGACTCGGGGACCTGGTCCGGTGTCCCGTCATGACCCGGGGACCTGGGGTCGGAGTGGTCACCAGACCGTTGTACCCAGGCCGTTGACCCGACATGACCCTGTGACCCGGGGCCTGAGTAAAAATCCGACCCGGGGCCTGGGTAAAAATCCAACCCGGGGACCCGGGGCCGGGTTAACGACCTGTCCAGGGGACCCGGGCCGGGGACCCGACAGGACCCGGTGATCCTTCGCTGGTGTCCCGATGCAACCCGGCGACCCGGGCCGGGGACCCCACGTGACCCGGGGACCTGGGGCAGGGGATGTCACCCGACACTGGTACCCGGGGCAGCGACCCGATACGACCCGGGGACCTGGGTCCGGGGTCCCGACCTGACCCGGTGACCTGGGGCCAGGGTAACCACCTGACCCGGGGACCCGGGCCGGGGACCCGGTATGACTCCGTCTCCCGGGGCCGGGGTGGTCACCTGACACTGGTACCCGGGACAGCGACCCGACATGACCCGGTGACCCGGGGCCGGGGTAACGACCTGTCCAGGGGACCTGGGCCGGGGACCCGACAGGACCCGGGGACCTGGTTCCGGGGTGCCGACCTGACCCGGTGACCTGGGGCTGTGGTGTCGACCGGACTCGGGGACCTGGTCCGGTGTCCCGTCATGACCCGGGGACCTGGGGTCGGGGTGGTCACCAGACCGTTGTACCCAGGCCGTTGAGCCGACATGACCCTGTGACCCGGGGCCTGGGTAAAAATCCAACCCGGGGACCCGGGCATGGGACGTGACATGACCCGACCTGGGTCCGGGGTCCCGACCTGACCCGGTGACCTGGGCCGGGGACCCCACGTGACCCGGGGACCTGGGGCCGGGGATGTCACCCGACACTGGTACCCGGGGCAGCGACCCGATACGACCCGGGGACCTGGGTCCGGGGTCCCGACCTGACCCGGTGACCTGGGGCCAGGGTAACCACTTGACCCGGGGACCCGGGCCGGGGACCCGGTATGACTCCGTCTCCCGGGGCCGGGGTGGTCACCTGACACTGCTACCCGGGACAGCGACCCGACATGACCCGGTGACCCGGGGCCGGGGTAACGACCTGTCCAGGGGACCTGGGCCGGGGACCCGACAGGACCCGGGGACCTGGTTCCGGGGTGCCGACCTGACCCGGTGACCTGGGGCTGTGGTGTCGACCGGACTCGGGGACCTGGTCCGGTGTCCCGTCATGACCCGGGGACCTGGGGTCGGGGTGGTCACCAGACCGTTGTACCCAGGCCGTTGACCCGACATGACCCTGTGACCCGGGGCCTGGGTAAAAATCCAACCCGGGGACCCGGGCATGGGACATGACATGACCCGACCTGGGTCCAGGGTCCCGACCTGACCCGCTGACCTGGGGCCGGTGTCCCCACGTGACCCGGGGACCCGAGCCGGGGTCCCCACGTGACCCGGTGACCTGGGGCCGGGGTCCCCACGTGACCCGGGGTCCTGGTGCCGGGGTCCACACGTGACCCGGGGACCCGAGCCGGGGTCCCCACGTGACCCGGTGACCTGGGGCCGGGGTCCCCACGTGACCCGGGGTCCTGGTGCCGGGGTCCCCACGTGACCCGGGGACCCGGGCCGGGGACCCCACGTGACCCGGTGACCTGGGGCCGGGGTCCCCACGTGACCCGGGGACCCGGGCCGGGGACATCACGTGACCCGGTCACCTGGGGCCGGGGTCCCCACGTGACCCGGGGTCCTGGTGCCGGGGTCCCCACGTGACCCGGGGACCCGGGTCGGGGTCCCCACGTGACCCGGGGTCCTGGTGCCGGTGTCCCCACGTGACCCGGTGACCTGGGGCCGGGGTCCCCACGTGACCCGGTGACCTGGGGCCGGTGTCCCCACGTGACCCGGTGACCTGGGGCCGGGGTCCCCACGTGACCCAGGGTCCTGGTGCCGGTGTCCCCACGTGACCCGGTGACCTGGGGCCGGGGTCCCCACGTGACCCGGGGTCCTGGGGCCGGGGTCCCCACGTGACCCGGGGACCCGGGCCGGGGACATCACGTGACCCGGTGACCTGGGGCCGGGGTCCCCACGTGACCCGGGGACCCGGGCCGGGGACATCACGTGACCCGGTCACCTGGGGCCGGGGTCCCCACGTGACCCGGTGACCTGGGGCCGGTGTCCCCACGTGACCCGGGGTCCTGGTGCCGGGGTCCCCACGTGACCCGGTGACCTGAGACCTGGGTCCCCACGTGACCCGGTGACCTGGGGCCGGGGTCCCCACGTGACCCGGGGACCCGGGCCGGGGACATCACGTGACCCGGTCACCTGGGGCCGGGGTCCCCACGTGACCCACTGTCCTGGTGCTGGGGTCCCCACGTGACCCGGGGACCCGGGCCGGGGACATCACGTGACCCGGTCACCTGGGGCCGGGATCCCCACGTGACCCGGTCACCTGGGGCCGGGGTCCCCACGTGACCCGGGGTCCTGGTGTCGGGGTCCCCACGTGACCCGGTGACCTGAGGCCGGGGTCCCCACGTGACCCGGTGACCTGGGGCCGGGGTCCCCACGTGACCCGGGGTCCTGGTGCCTGGGTTCCCATGTGACCCGGGGACCCGGGCCGGGGACATCACGTGACCCGGTCACCTGGGGCCGGGGTCCCCACGTGACCCGGAGTCCTGGTGCCGGTGTCTCCACGTGACCCGGGGACCCGGGCCGGGGACCCCACGTGACCCGGTGACCTGGGGCCGGGGTCCCCACGTGACCCGGGGACCCGGGCCGGGGACATCACGTGACCCGGTCACCTGGGCCGGGGTCCCCACGTGACCCGGGGTCCTGGTGCCGGGGTCCCCACGTGACCCGGGGACCCGGGCCGGGGTCCCCACGTGACCCGGGGTCCTGGTGCCGGTGTCCCCATGTGACCCGGTGACCTGGGGCCGGGGTCCCCACGTGACCCGGTGACCTGGGGCCGGGGTCCCCACGTGACCCGGGGACCCGGGCCGGGGTCCCCACGTGACCCAGGGTCCTGGTGCCAGTGTCCCCACGTGACGCGGTGACCTGGGGCCGGGGTCCCCACGTGACCCGGTGACCTGGGGCCGGGGTCCCCACGTGACCCGGGGACCCGGGCCGGGGACATCACGTGACCCGGTCACCTGGGGCCGGGGTCCCCACGTGACCTGGTCACCTGGGGCCAGGGTCCCCACGTGACCCGGGGTCCTGGTGCAGGTGTCCCCACGTGACCCAGTCACCTGGGGCCCGGGTCCCCACATGACCCGGTCACCTGGGGCCGGGGTCCCCACGTGACCTGGGGACCCGGGCCGGGGAACCCACGTGACCCGGGGACCTGGGGCCGGGGATGTCACCCGACACTGGTACCCGGGGCAGCGACCCGATACGACCCGGGGACCTGGGTCCGGGGTCCCGACCTGACCCGGTGACCTGGGGCCAGGGTCCCCACGTGACCCGGGGACCCGGGCCGGGGACCCCACGTGACCCGGTGACCTGGGGCCAAAGTCCCCACGTGACCCGGGGACCCGGGCCGGGGACATCACGTGACCCGGTCACCTGGGGCCGGGGTCCCCACGTGACCCGGGGTCCTGGTGCCGGGGACCCCACGTGACCCGGGGACCCGGGCCGGGGTCCCCACGTGACCCGGGGTCCTGGTGCCGGGGTCCCCACGTGACCCGCTGACTTGGGGCCGGGGTCCCCACTTGACCCGGGGTCCTGGTGCCGGGGTCCCCACGTGACCCGGGGACCCGGGCCGGGGTCCACACGTGACCCGGTGACCTGGGGCGAGGGTCCCCACGTGACCCGGGGTCCTGGTGCCGGGGTCCCCAAGTGACCCGGGGACCCGGGCCGGGGACCCCACGTGACCCGGTGACCTGGGGCCGGGGTCCCCACGTGACCCGGGGACCCGGGCCGGGGACATCACGTGACCCGGTCACCTGGGGCCGGGGTCCCCACGTGACCCACTGTCCTGGTGCTGGGGTCCCCACGTGACCCGGGGACCCGGGCCGGGGACATCACGTGACCCGGTCACCTGGGGCCGGGATCCCCACGTGACCCGGTCACCTGGGGCCGGGGTCCCCACGTGACCCGGTGACCTGAGGCCGGGGTCCCCACGTGACCCGGTGACCTGGGGCCGGGGTCCCCACGTGACCCGGGGTCCTGGTGCCTGGGTTCCCATGTGACCCGGGGACCCGGGCCGGGGACATCACGTGACCCGGTCACCTGGGGCCGGGGTCCCCACGTGACCCGGAGTCCTGGTGCCGGTGTCCCCACGTGACCCGGGGACCCGGGCCGGGGACCCCACGTGACCCGGTGACCTGGGGCCGGGGTCCCCACGTGACCCGGGGACCCGGGCCGGGGACATCACGTGACCCGGTCACCTGGGCCGGGGTCCCCACGTGACCCGGGGTCCTGGTGCCGGGGTCCCCACGTGACCCGGGGACCCGGGCCGGGGTCCCCACGTGACCCGGGGTCCTGGTGCCGGTGTCCCCACGTGACCCGGTGACCTGGGGCCGGGGTCCCCACGTGACCCGGTGACCTGGGGCCGGGGTCCCCACGTGACCCGGGGACCCGGGCCGGGGTCCCCACGTGACCCAGGGTCCTGGTGCCAGTGTCCCCACGTGACGCGGTGACCTGGGGCCGGGGTCCCCACGTGACCCGGTGACCTGGGGCCGGGGTCCCCACGTGACCCGGGGACCCGGGCCGGGGACATCACGTGACCCGGTCACCTGGGGCCGGGGTCCCCACGTGACCTGGTCACCTGGGGCCAGGGTCCCCACGTGACCCGGGGTCCTGGTGCAGGTGTCCCCACGTGACCCAGTCACCTGGGGCCCGGGTCCCCACATGACCCGGTCACCTGGGGCCGGGGTCCCCACGTGACCTGGGGACCCGGGCCGGGGAACCCACGTGACCCGGGGACCTGGGGCCGGGGATGTCACCCGACACTGGTACCCGGGGCAGCGACCCGATACAACCCGGGGACCTGGGTCCGGGGTCCCGACCTGACCCGGTGACCTGGGGCCAGGGTAACCACCTGACCCGGGGACCCGGGCCGGGGACTCGGTATGACTCCGTCTCCCGGGGCCGGGGTGGTCACCTGACACTGCTACCCGGGACAGCGACCCGACATGACCCGGTGACCCGGGGCCGGGGTAACGACCTGTCCAGGGGACCTGGGCCGGGGACCCGACAGGACCTGGGGACCTGGTTCCGGGGTGCCGACCTGACCCGGTGACCTGGGGCTGTGGTGTCGACCGGACTCGGGGACCTGGTCCGGTGTCCCGTCATGACCCGGGGACCTGGGGTAGGGGTGGTCACCAGACCGTTGTACCCAGGCCGTTGACCCGACATGACCCTGTGACCCGGGGCCTGGGTAAAAATCCAACCCGGGGACCCGGGCATGGGACGTGACATGACCCGACCTGGGTCCGGGGTCCCGACCTGACCCGGTGACCTTGGGCCAGGGTAACCACCTGACCCGGGGACTCGGGCCGGGGACCCGGTATGACTCCGTCTCCCGGGGCCGGGGTGGTCACCTGACACTGGTACCCGGGACAGCGACCCGACATGACCCGGTGACCCGGGGCCGGGGTAAACGACCTGTCCAGGGGACCTGGGCCGGGGACCCGACAGGACCCGGTGACCTGGTTCCGGGGTGCCGACCTGAACCGGTGATCTGGGGCTGTGGTGTCGACCGGACTCCGGGACCTGGTCCGGTGTCCCGTCATGACCCGGGGACCTGGGGTCGGAGTGGTCACCAGACCGTTGTACCCAGGCCGTTGACCCGACATGACCCTGTGACCCGGGGCCTGAGTAAAAATCCGACCCGGGGCCTGGGTAAAAATCCAACCCGGGGACCCGGGGCCGGGTTAACGACCTGTCCAGGGGACCCGGGCCGGGGACCCGACAGGACCCGGTGATCCTTCGCTGGTGTTCCGATGCAACCAGGGGACCCGGGCCGGGGACCCCACGTGACCCGGGGACCTGGGGCCGGGGATGTCACCCGACACTGGTACCCGGGGCAGCGACCCGATACGACCCGGGGACCTGGGTCCGGGGTCCCGACCTGACCCGGTGACCTGGGGCCAGGGTAACCACTTGACCCGGGGACCCGGGCCGGGGACCCGGTATGACTCCGTCTCCCGGGGCCGGGGTGGTCACCTGACACTGCTACCCGGGACAGCGACCCGACATGACCCGGTGACCCGGGGCCGGGGTAACGACCTGTCCAGGGGACCTGGGCCGGGGACCCGACAGGACCCGGGGACCTGGTTCCGGGGTGCCGACCTGACCCGGTGACCTGGGGCTGTGGTGTCGACCGGACTCGGGGACCTGGTCCGGTGTCCCGTCATGACCCGGGGACCTGGGGTCGGGGTGGTCACCAGACCGTTGTACCCAGGCCGTTGAGCCGACATGACCCTGTGACCCGGGGCCTGGGTAAAAATCCAACCCGGGGACCCGGGCATGGGACATGACATGACCCGACCTGGGTCCGGGGTCCCGACCTGACCCGCTGACCTGGGGCCGGTGTCCCCACGTGACCCGGGGTCCTGGTGCAGGGGTCCCCACGTGACCCGGGGACCCGAGCCGGGGTCCCCACGTGACCCGGTGACCTGAGGCCGGGGTCCCCACGTGACCCGGTGACCTGGGGCCGGGGTCCCCACGTGACCCGGGGACCCGGGCCGGGGACATCACGTGACCCGGTGACCTGGGGCCGGGGTCCCCACGTGACCCGGGGTCCTGGTGCCGGGGTCCCCACGTGACCCGGGGATCCGGGCCGGGGTCCCCACGTGACCCGGGGTCCTGGTGCCGGGGTCCCCACGTGACCCGGTGACCTGGGGCCGGGGTCCCCACGTGACCCGGGGTCCTGGTGCCGGTGTCCCCACGTGACCCGGTGACCTGGGGCCGGGGTCCCCACGTGACCCGGGGACCTGGGGCCGGGGTCCCCACGTGACCCGGGGTCCTGGTGCCGGTGTCCCCACGTGACCCGGTGACCTGGGGCCGGGGACATCACGTGACCCGGTCACCTGGGGCCGGGGTCCCCACGTGACCCGGGGTCCTGGTGCCGGTGTCCCCACGTGACCCAGTGACCTGGGGCCGGGGTCCCCACGTGACCCGGGGACCCGGGCCGGGGTCCCCACGTGACCCAGGGTCCTGGTGCCAGTGTCCCCACGTGACCCGGTCACCTGGGGCCGGGGTCCCCACGTGACCCGGTGACCTGGGGCCGGGGTCCCCACGTGACCCGGGGACCCGGGCCGGGGACATCACGTGACCCGGTCACCTGGGGCCGGGGTCCCCACGTGACCCGGTCACCTGGGGCCGGGGTCCCCACGTGACCCGGGGTCCTGGTGCCGGTGTCTCTACGTGACCCGGTTACCTGGGGCCCGGGTTCCCACGTGACCCGGTCACCTGGGGCCGGGGTCCCCACGTGACCTGGGGACCCGGGCCGGGGACCCCACGTGACCCGGGGACCTGGGGCCGGGGATGTCACCCGACACTGGTACCCGGGGCAGCGACCCGATACGACCCGGGGACCTGGGTCCGGGGTCCCGACCTGACCCGGTGACCTCGGGCCAGGGTAACCACCTGACCCGGGGACCCTGGCCGGGGACTCGGTATGACTCCGTCTCCCGGGGCCGGGGTGGTCACCTGACACTGCTACCCGGGACAGCGACCCGACATGACCCGGTGACCCGGGGCCGGGGTAACGACCTGTCCAGGGGACCTGGGCCGGGGACCCGACAGGACCCGGGGACCTGGTTCCGGGGTGCCGACCTGACCCGGTGACCTGGGGCTGTGGTGTCGACCGGACTCGGGGACCTGGTCCGGTGTCCCGTCATGACCCGGGGACCTGGGGTAGGGGTGGTCACCAGACCGTTGTACCCAGGCCGTTGACCCGACATGACCCTGTGACCCGGAGCCTGGGTAAAAATCCAACCCGGGGACCCGGGCATGGGACGTGACATGACCCGACCTGGGTCCGGGGTCCCGACCTGACCCGGTGACCTGGGCCGGGGACCCCACGTGACCCGGGGACCTGGGGCCGGGGATGTCACCCGACACTGGTACCCGGGGCAGCGACCCGATACGACCCGGGGACCTGGGTCCGGGGTCCCGACCTGACCCGGTGACCTGGGGCCAGGGTAACCACTTGACCCGGGGACCCGGGCCGGGGACCCGGTATGACTCCGTCTCCCGGGGCCGGGGTGGTCACCTGACACTGCTACCCGGGACAGCGACCCAACATGACCCGGTGACCCGGGGCCGGGGTAACGACCTGTCCAGGGGACCTGGGCCGGGGACCCGACAGGACCCGGTGACCTGGTTCCGGGGTGCCGACCTGACCCGGTGACCTGGGGCTGTGGTGTCGACCGGACTCGGGGACCTGGTCCGGTGTCCCGTCATGACCCGGGGACCTGGGGTCGGGGTGGTCACCAGACCGTTGTACCCAGGCCGTTGACCCGACATGACCCTGTGACCCGGGGCCTGGGTAAAAATCCAACCCGGGGACCCGGGCATGGGACATGACATGACCCGACCTGGGTCCGGGGTCCCGACCTGACCCGCTGACCTGGGGCCGGTGTCCCCACGTGACCCGGGGTCCTGGTGCCGGGGTCCCCACGTGACCCGGGGACCCGAGCCGGGGTCCCCACGTGACCCGGTGACCTGGGGCCGGGGTCCCCACGTGACCCGGGGTCCTGGGGCCGGGGTCCCCACGTGACCCGGGGTCCTGGTGCCGGGGTCCCCACGTGACCCGGGGAACCGGGCCGGGGACCCCACGTGACCCGGTGACCTGGGGCCGGGGTCCCCACGTGACCCGGGGACCCGGGCCGGGGACATCACGTGACCCGGTCACCTGGGGCCGGGGTCCCCACGTGACCCGGGGTCCTGGTGCCGGGGACCCCACGTGACCCGGGGACCCGGGCCGGGGTCCCCACGTGACCCGGGGTCCTGGTGCCGGGGTCCCCACGTGACCCGCTGACTTGGGGCCGGGGTCCCCACTTGACCCGGGGTCCTGGTGCCGGGGTCCCCACGTGACCCGAGGACCCGGGCCGGGGTCCCCACGTGACCCGGTGACCTGGGGCGAGGGTCCCCACGTGACCCGGGGTCCTGGTGCCGGGGTCCCCAAGTGACCCGGGGACCCGGGCCGGGGACCCCACGTGACCCGGTGACCTGGGGCCGGGGTCCCCACGTGACCCGGGGACCCGGGCCGGGGACATCACGTGACCCGGTCACCTGGGGCCGGGGTCCCCACGTGACCCGGGGTCCTGGTGCTGGGGTCCCCACGTGACTCGGGGACCCGGGCCGGGGACATCACGTGACCCGGTCACCTGGGGCCGGGATCCCCACGTGACCCGGTCACCTGGGGCCGGGGTCCCCACGTGACCCGGGGTCCTGGTGTCGGGGTCCCCACGTGACCCGGGGACCCGGGCCGGGGTCCCCACGTGACCCGGGGTCCTGGTGCCGGTGTCCCCACGTGACCCGGGGACCCGGGCCGGGGACCCTACGTGACCCGGTGACCTGGGGCCGGGGTCCCCACGTGACCCGGGGACCCGGGCCGGGGACATCACGTGACCCGGTCACCTGGGGCCGGGGTCCCCACGTGACCCGGAGTCCTGGTGCCGGTGTCCCCACGTGACCCGGGGACCCGGGCCGGGGACCCCACGTGACCCGGTGACCTACGGCCGGGGTCCCCACGTGACCCGGGGACCCGGGCCGGGGACATCACGTGACCCGGTCACCCGGGCCGGGGTCCCCACGTGACCCAGGGTCCTGGTGCCGGTGTCCCCACGTGACCCGGTGACCTGGGGCCGGGGTCCCCACGTGACCCGGTGACCTGGGGCCGGGGTCCCCACGTGACCCGGGGACCCGGGCCGGGGACATCACGTGACCCGGTCACCTGGGGCCGGGGTCCCTTCGTGACCTGGTCACCTGGGGCCAGGGTCCCCACGTGACCCGGGGTCCTGGTGCCGGTGTCCCCACGTGACCCAGTCACCTGGGGCCCGGGTCCCCACGTGACCCGGTCACCTGGGGCCGGGGTCCCCACGTGACCCGGTGACCTGAGGCCGGGGTCCCCACGTGACCCGGGGTCCTGGGGCCGGGGTCCCCACGTGACCCGGGGTCCTGGTGCCGGGGTCCCCACGTGACCCGGGGACCCGGGCCGGGGACCCCACGTGACCCGGTGACCTGGGGCCGGGGTCCCCACGTGACCCGGGGACCCGGGCCGGGGACATCACGTGACCCGGTCACCTGCGGCCGGGGTCCCCACGTGACCCGGGGTCCTGGTGCCGGGGACCCCACGTGACCCGGGGACCCGGGCCGGGGTCCCCACGTGACCCGGGGTCCTGGTGCCGGGGTCCCCACGTGACCCGCTGACTTGGGGCCGGGGTCCCCACTTGACCCGGGGTCCTGGTGCCGGAGTCCCCACGTGACCCGAGGACCCGGGCCGGGGTCCCCACGTGACCCGGTGACCTGGGGCGAGGGTCCCCACGTGACCCGGGGTCCTGGTGCCGGGGTCCCCAAGTGACCCGGGGACCCGGGCCGGGGACCCCACGTGACCCGGTGACCTGGGGCCGGGGTCCCCACGTGACCCGGGGACCCGGGCCGGGGACATCACGTGACCCGGTCACCTGGGGCCGGGGTCCCCACGTGACCCGGGGTCCTGGTGCTGGGGTCCCCACGTGACCCGGGGACCCGGGCCGGGGACATCACGTGACCCGGTCACCTGGGGCCGGGATCCCCACGTGACCCGGTCACCTGGGGCCGGGGTCCCCACGTGACCCGGGGTCCTGGTGTCGGGGTCCCCACGTGACTCGGTGACCTGGGGCCGGGGTCCCCACGTGACCCGGGGTCCTGGTGCCTGGGTTCCCACGTGACCCGGGGACCCGGGCCGGGGTCCCCACGTGACCCGGGGTCCTGGTGCCGGTGTCCCCACGTGACCCGGGGACCCGGGCCGGGGACCCCACGTGACCCGGTGACCTGGGGCCGGGGTCCCCACGTGACCCGGGGACCCGGGCCGGGGACATCACGTGACCCGGTCACCTGGGGCCGGGGTCCCCACGTGACCCGGAGTCCTGGTGCCGGTGTCCCCACGTGACCCGGGGACCCGGGCCAGGGACCCCACGTGACCCGGTGACCTACGGCCGGGGTCCCCACGTGACCCGGGGACCCGGGCCGGGGACATCACGTGACCCGGTCACCTGGGCCGGGGTCTCCACGTGACCCGGGGTCCTGGTGCCGGGGTCCCCACGTGACCCGGGGACCCGGGCCGGGGTCCCCACGTGACCCGGGGTCCTGGTGCCGGTGTCCCCACGTGACCCGTAGACCTGGGGCCGGGGTCCCCACGTGACCCGGTGACCTGGGGCCGGGGTCCCCACGTGACCCGGGGACCCGGGCCGGGGTCCCCACGTGACCCAGGGTCCTGGTGCCGGTGTCCCCACGTGACCCGGTCACCTGGGGCCGGGGTCCCTTCGTGACCTGGTCACCTGGGGCCAGGGTCCCCACGTGACCCGGGGTCCTGGTGCCGGTGTCCCCACGTGACCCAGTCACCTGGGGCCCGGGTCCCCACGTGACCCGGTCACCTGGGGCCGGGGTCCCCACGTGACCTGGGGACCCGGGCCGGGGACCCCACGTGACCCGGGGACCTGGGGCCGGGGATGTCACCCGACACTGGTACCCGGGGCAGCGACCCGATACGACCCGGGGACCTGGGTCCGGGGTCCCGACCTGACCCGGTGACCTGGGGCCAGGGTAACCACCTGACCCGGGGACCCGGGCCGGGGACTCGGTATGACTCTGTCGCCCGGGGCCGGGGTGGTCACCTGACACTGGTACCCGGGACAGCGACCCGACATGACCCGGTGACCCGGGGCCGGGGTAACGACCTGTCCAGGGGACCTGGGCCGGGGACCCGACAGGACCCGGTGACCTGGTTCCGGGGTGCCGACCTGACCCGGTGACCTGGGGCTGTGGTGTCGACCGGACTCGGGGACCTGGTCCGGTGTCCCGTCATGACCCGGGGACCTGGGGTCGGGGTGGTCACCAGACCATTGTACCCAGGCCGTTGAGCCGACATGACCCTGTGACCCAGAGCCTGGGTAAAAATCCAACCCGGGGACCCGGGCATGGGACGTGACATGACCCGACCTGGGTCCGGGGTCCCGACCTGACCCGGTGACCTGGGCCGGGGACCCCACGTGACCCGGGGACCTGGGGCCGGGGATGTCACCCGACACTGGTACCCAGGGCAGCGACCCGATACGACCCGGGGACCTGGGTCCGGGGTCCCGACCTGACCCGGTGACCTGGGGCCAGGGTAACCACTTGACCCGGGGACCCGGGCCGGGGACCCGGTATGACTCCGTCTCCCGGGGCCAGGGTGGTCACCTGACACTGGTACCCGGGACAGCGACCCGACATGACCCGGTGACCCGGGGCCGGGGTAACGACCTGTCCAGGGGACCTGGGCCGGGGACCCGACAGGACCCGGTGACCTGGTTCCGGGGTGCCGACCTGACCCGGTGACCTGGGGCTGTGGTGTCGACCGGACTCGGGGACCTGGTCCGGTGTCCCGTCATGACCCGGGGACCTGGGGTCGGGGTGGTCACCAGACCGTTGTACCCAGGCCGTTGACCCGACATGACCCTGTGACCCGGGGCCTGGGTAAAAATCCAACCCGGGGACCCGGGCATGGGACATGACATGACACGACCTGGGTCCGGGGTCCCGACCTGACCCGCTGACCTGGGGCCGGTGTCCCCACGTGACCCGGGGTCCTGGTGCCGGGGTCCCCACGTGACCCGGGGACCCGAGCCGGGGTCCCCACGTGACCCGGTGACCTGGGGCCAGGGTCCCCACGTGACCCGGGGTCCTGGTGCCGGGGTCCCCACGTGACCCGGGGACCCGGGCCGGGGACCCCACGTGACCCGGTGACCTGGGGCCGGGGTCCCCACGTGACCCGGGGACCCGGGCCGGGGACATCACGTGACCCGGTCACCTGGGGCCGGGGTCCCCACGTGACCCGGGGTCCTGGTGCCGGGGACCCCACGTGACCCGGGGACCCGGGCCGGGGTCCCCACGTGACCCGGGGTCCTGGTGCCGGGGTCCCCACGTGACCCGGGGTCCTGGTGCTGGGGTCCCCACGTGACCCGGGGTCCTGGTGCCGGGGTCCCCACGTGACCCGGTGACCTGAGGCCGGGGTCCCCACGTGACCCGGTGACCTGGGGCCGGGGTCCCCACGTGACCCGTGGTCCTGGGGCCGGGGTCCCCACGTGACCCGGGGACCCGGGCCGGGGTCCCCACGTGACCCAGGGTCCTGGTGCCGGTGTCCCCACGTGACCCGGTGACCTGGTGTCGGGGTCCCCACGTGACCCGGTGACATGGGGCCGGGGTCCCCACGTGATCCGGGGACCCGGGCCGGGGACATCACGTGACCCGGTCACCTGGGGCCGGGGTCCCCACGTGACCCGGTCACCTGGGGCCGGGGTCCCCACGTGACCCGGGGACCTGGGGCCGGGGATGTCACCCGACACTGGTACCCGGGGCAGCGACCCGATACGACCGGGGGACCTGGGTCCGGGGTCCCGACCTGACCCGGTGACCTGGGGCCAGGGTAACCACTTGACCCGGGGACCCGGGCCGGGGACCCGGTATGACTCCGTCTCCCGGGGCCGGGGTGGTCACCTGACACTGCTACCCGGGACAGCGACCCAACATGACCCGGTGACCCGGGGCCGGGGTAACGACCTGTCCAGGGGACC